>CM031237.1:351474072-351849072 GCA_018340775.1 Taxus wallichiana var. yunnanensis
TTCATATTTTGGATGGATAGTACTCTCCTTGGACAGCTGTAGGTTGACATTTATGATGAAGCTCTTTGGGTTTAATATGATGTTTGAAAGGGATTTCAAGTATTGCAGCTGTTGCACCCTTCCTATGTTACTAATATCCAAATTTTGAGTTGGAAATGCTATGCTACAGCCATGATGGGCTGTTCTTCCCAAATTTATGTATGGAGTTGTGCATATCTTCCATGGACAGCAAGAGATGGGCAGGTTTGGAGACATTCTTTCCACTTAATATGATGTGTAGAGGGTTCACTCATTGAGATCAAGCAAAGCCAACATCCCAACATCTTTGGCATTGCTTGGGAAGAAATTTAGAGCTGTACATGGCTATTACACCCACTCATCTGCACTCCTATGGTCTGATCCAAACCAATTTGTGAAGAAAATTTAGTGGGGCAGCTTGGAGGCAACAATTGGAACCCAAAATCAACAAGATAACAACAATCAAGAAGAGGTGAGCATAAATATTGGTATGCATTGTTTACATCTTATGTTGGAATTCAAGAAGGCAATACTTCAAGGTAGAGTGGATGGTGTTCCAAGCATGGCTACCACGAAGGAGGAAGAGGCATATTCTCGGTAATCTTTGAAGGCATAAAGACAAGCAAGGGTCTACTCTTAAGTAAGGTACTCTATGGTGATAATTTTTGGTTACTTCTAGGCATACACGATATTGCTTGCTTGTGGGGGTAAGTGTAGGCTCAAGAATTATGTGCAAAATGGAGCTTTCTTGTTGAAAGCCATCTTCTACACCAAGTTAGGGTAAGTGTGGGCTCGGGAGTCTTGAACTAAAGGCCAATATGTCTGCTGATTTCAATTGTAGGCATGCTGTTCTTAATTTTTCAGCTTATGTAAGACAATTTTCAGTTCCCCATTACTCATGAATTTGCCTTTTTCCATAAGATTTCAGTTTGGTAGTTATGCCATTGTCATATGGTTGAACATGCAAAAATCAGATTTGGGACTGCCATTAGCAGTCATGAACAATTGTGAACTTACATTTTGAAGGGAATTCCATCATGGGTTGATGTGGGAAGAAGGTTACAGCTGAAAGAAAGAAACAAATCAGATTTGATAGCCCTGATTTGGATAAGATTCCATGTGATTTATGGCTGTGGTGAATTGTTTCTAGCCCATCCACAATTTGATTTGCATCTTGCAATAAGAGGGATAGTTGGTCAAACTGATTATTCATCCATTTCTTGCTCTATGATGGAAACTACAGCAGTTTGGAAGGATTTTGGTACAACTGAGTATGCAAAGGAAGGAGTTGTCACTGCTGTTTTTGAAGTGGAAGATGAAGAGGACTTCAATGAAAAGAGGGGCTACCAAGGTATGAGTTTGTTTGGGTTGAAGCTCCTTCATTTAACAAGCATACAATCCAAATTATGGGAGCACAAAAACGTGTTCCTTCACCTTGATATGATGATAATAGAGCGTATGAGTTTGCAATTTCGTGAGGACAAACAATTTTGGTAAGGGAGGATTGTAATGTCCCCTTTTTTGAATTGGTTTGTTTTGAAGACTTCTAGCGCATTCCACTTCTCGTGGGCAAGAAGGTGAACAAGGGAAGAGTTTGTTGATGTTTTTAGGCTTTTTGTAAGCATTTACCTTTTTCTTTTGTGGTTTCTCTTATGAGGCAAGTCGACTGAGTTGGAGAGGTGAAAAGACAAGTTAAAAGATTAAAGCAAACATCTTTAAGAGGTCGGTCATAGGAAAGACTTCCTATTCGACCTTTGGCACTACCAAGAAGATATATATGGGGTTGCTTGGACTCATTTTGGGCATGCATATTATTATAATTTTTATACTCATTTGGTTTTGGGTTGGTTGCTCAATTCCTTTCCACTAGAGGGTGAAAATCCTTTGGTGTGGCACACAAGGAGGACAAAACCCTTGTTGATTTGAAGAATGAAAGCTCTGTAATTGATGGTTCCTAAGGGCTTCAAAGAAGGTGATGTTGCTGGTTTGCAGCTAGGGTTTGAAGGAGAAAGAGTTGTCAAGGTTTCTACATTTATTTTGCACCCTCTCCTAGGGTAACGACTTGGGTGGAGGAAGGGCTCAAGGCTTTCTAGGGCACAATTTGGCTTTTGAGTTGATATCCTTAATCCTCATAATTTAGAAGGCTGAAATTACACTTCTAGTGATTTTTGGAGAGGGTTATCTATCATTTCTAGCCCTTAGATTTGGCTGTAATGTCGCTGTCCTAAAATTAATTACAGCTGGGTGTGATCACACATTTTTCTATTATTTTGGTGTAATTTGGATTGATAAATATTGCCGTAGTTGAATTAATTATTTGGAAGCATTTGCAACTCTTATTGCATGGTTATATGTTGATGTGAAGTCCCTTTCTTGTTCGTTGCCGTAGAGGAGTGATTATTGATTATTCTAATAGGGTTGAAGTAGATTTTCGGTCATTTTCAAATTGATGCTTGTCACTGGGTGTTAGTGTATTTTCAGATCTAATTCATTTGCGTTTGTGGCTGAGACCCTTATTCTCAATTTCAGCCCTAGAAAGGGACATTACAAATGGTGCTTTTGGCCATGTAAATAAGTAAGCCCTAAATTAAAATTAAGAACAAAAAGTAATAGGGGAAACCAAATATTCTCGTATGATCATCAATAAGGAACTATACAGATGAAAATTGACACGCGACCTTCAACCGCACTCGACTCCCCGAGGTCATGCTGAGGCAATCGATGTGGAAATATGGACGGCTAAATGGTAGTGAAATGTGGTAGCAGATTTAAAGTGTGCGTAAGTGGAATGGACAAGTTGTCAAGGTAAAACAATGTCTTCGACACACAATAATGGGATCTCGCTCGTCTAGTGCACAAAATGCCTCTAACTTGGGACGGGTCGGATGGATGGGCCGGAAAGGATGTCAATGCGGAGACTCCAGTTAGTATCAAGCTCTGTGGATATCCTTTCTATCGGTTGCGGAATTCGTGGGAAACCAATGGGAGCCTTGTAGATCTGTCCAGACAGGTCATGGAACAAGCGAAAGAGGCATGGCTTCACAAAATCAAATCCGGTGGCGGGAGCATTCCAAAATGCGAGGGCTTGTTGGGATTCCTTATTTAGAGCATTCAATTGTGATACGATGTCGGGTGGTAATGGTGATGTACGAAAAACCAATGTGCGTAGACTCGTGTCGATGTCTGTGATAAGCTTTGGCGCGTTTGGTGTGGGATTGTAGGATCACTACCGAATGTTCTTGGTTGTTGGGGTCCTTGTATGGTCATGTGAATGATCAAACTCTGTTTCCAACTATCCAATACTCATAAGCTTTATCATCTTCTATGTTTAAAACAAGGAGTTGTGCGATCTTCTCGGAATATCTCACTGGTGTTCTAGCAACTTGTATGCGTAATCCTGTATCTATGTTGGTAAAAAGGTCTCCTGTGTCCAGTTGCGGAACTAATGGGTCACAACCAAATGTTTGTTCTCGTTCGGGTCCGTTTATAGTCATATGGGCATTTCTGCGTCTGGATTTTGTTCGTTGATGTTCATGTGAATGTTTAAATACTTTCAAGGCAATCTATAATTGGGTTGGTTTGACCAAAACTCATATGCTTTATCGTCTTCAATGTTTAACTCTCTTAACTGTTTAGTGATTGTTTGTGGATCTGTGGTTGTTTGAAATACGTGAATTTTGAGACCTTGATCTATGTCTGCTAATGCTATCAAAAGATTTGGCTGAGGCACTATTGGTTCGAATATGTAATCCTGGGCTCTCTAGGGCCCATAATTGTCATGCAAGATATAATTGAATTAATCTAATGAAGCAAACTAATTAAACAAAGGAAATCTACACTATGTTTTTGGTATTTTCAAGAACTCTAATAGAATAAACAAATAAAGCCATTAATCTAACAAAACAAATATTTTTGTTCTTTTATGTTTAAATGAAGAAATAATAATAAAGCTTCTAACTAATTAAATATAAATCCTAAAACAAATAAAACACCCGGATATGGTTGTTTATCTGTGAGAGGAAATCTATTTTATTTTAAATGAAAGCTTTTCTAACTATGAATGTAAATCTAACCTCAATTTTGTCTCAGAAGTAGAAGAAGAAATTAAAGCTTCTTGGAAGCTTTTCTTCTCTCTGCAACTTCACGACAAAATAACGAGAGGATCTACTTGCAATTTTGAATGATTGTAACTATGCAAATGATTCTCTACTCTATTTGATAATTTGCATGCGATTCAGAAATAACAAAATTTGAAGAAATGAAAGGAATCAAACAACTCCAACCTGGAATACAAAACAATGGTAATCCGATTGTATTGTACTTGGTCCCCTCAGTTTATCTTTTCAATCTCTCGTGTCCACGTGAGTCCAGAGGTTTGGAATGCAGTGACAACAACAGAAGGACAACGCTGGAGCAATGCTAGCTTGAATTGGCAATCTGAGAACAATGCCAGTGGAAGAAAGATAACACAATGGAACTGAGATTGGCTATGCAATTTCCAGCAAGAAAGAAGGCAACTTAGCAATTGCAAGGACGCACAAAATAATTCTCCGGCCATTTGCTTGAAAACAAGCGATCAATTTATAAAAGGTTGGCTGGGCAAAGGTTGAAGCCATTTGGCAGCCAAAGGATTCCACATCAACAGTGAAGAGGGAGTTTGAACTATCAATCACAATCAATCACAAATTAGAAGTGAAGAAGAGAATGCCACAAGGCAGTCAGGCTTGAAATCAGCCAAAACGGGTAAGAAACATGTGTGCAAAGTGAAGTTAAGTGAAACAACATGCGTCTAAAATCACGTTGGAACATTCTGGAAAATGCGCACAGGACCGCCGCCCTGTGCAGAGCGGCGATTATAGGACCGTCGCCTTGCTCAGGGCGGCGGTTAAAACCACCGCCACAGGCGGGCAGGCGGCGGTTTTGACACCAAAAGTCAAAACTAGCTTAAAATGAGGCGAGAAGCTAGGAATAAATATAAGCTATAAATATAATGAAGCTAGGAATAAAATGAGGCTAAGTAAGGCAATCTAGGCTATAAATATAAGCTACAAGTAGGTTTAGGAGCTCGAACACCTTAAAAGATATGAATCATCATTGGGGACCTTTTGTAACCGTTTTCCGACAATGTAGCACGTGCAAATTTGGGTGCGTACATATTGCCCCCTTAGAGAAGTGTCTTAGCCATGAAGAGGCGTAAAACACGAGTCCGAGTATGGCGTTCCCAAAATGGGGAGTTAAAAGCTATACCTGACACGCCTGTGTGCCGAAATGTCGCCGTCCAAGCTCCCGCATTACACCAAGCAAGACGAAAAGAAAACTCAAGTGCAGATAGATAAAATATCAAAAAATAAATGCTAAATTAAACGACAAGAGGACTTACCATTTTGTGCGGGGTAGGAATATACATGCGCCAACGCTCCAACCTTGTGGACACAAACTCAAATCGAGGTTAAAACAAAACATATATATATCGAAACAACTCATTTTCCAATTCATTTGCACATATCCTATTGGCGATTTTTGAGCTTTGGACCCACGGTGACCATTTGGGCGAGAGTATAATCAAAACGATCGGTGTGACGTTCTGATCATGCCTTCACGAGCGAGAAACCCAACGGCATGCTCAAAGGTTAGTATTTTACAGTTGTTTGTTTGAAACCTAAATATGTAAAATATTGAAAATATTTACCTAGGGGGAAGATTTTTGAAATTTCTTGTTTTAAAATGGTCTCTAGGGGGTAACGACAAGTGGGTTAGCCTTTTGTTTGGTCAAAATGAGTTATTTTTGTGTTTTTTAAGTTTTAGGGTCAAACGGGGTGGGTTAGCCGTTTCGGACAGACCGCCGCCAAGGCGAGGCAGCGACAGTCATAAAACCACCGCCAAGGGATGACATATTCGAACCAATAGTGCCTCAGCCAAATCTTTTGACATCACTTCCTCCAATCGCGATTGTATACGCTGGAGCATCGAGAGGCTCGAGGAGGTCCTGTGGTCGACTATGGTTGGATCATTGTGGACGCCGGGAGTTCCTATTGCAGTTAGACGGGTTGTGCGTGCGACGAGTACCGCCCACGCGCCTCTACTTCAAAATGAGGTTGCACCCGCCACAACGGGGAGGAGCAAGTACTATTGATATAGACTCTAAGATCGAGCGGAGACGAGGGAGGATATTGGCGAGGAGACGGAGGAGGCGGGGAGGAGACGGAGAGGAGGTAGGTGAGGAGACTCACGCGGAGGAGGAGAGTGGCCCAGAGTGGAAGGTCACCGAGGAGATATTGATGGAGATAGAGGAGGTGACTCTAGTTTCGGAGGACCCGCTTCCTTCCATGTGGGGTGGAGATGAGGCTTGAGTGATGGGACAGAGGGTAGCCTCACGAGAGTGGCCCTCATGTGAGATGCTTCATAGGGGCTCCACCATTTACATCGACCGATCCCACATGGATGCCGGAGATCCGAGCATGTAGATACCTTTTCTCGACCTTGTTAGCTAGAAATGTTAATGACTACGCAATGTATCTCTCTTTTTGATTTTATAGTTTTCTAACTCTGCCGTCGTTTTCTTTGTTTTCAGCGGATCGCGCTGGATGGCGAGACCTTATTCGAGGGTGTGCTTTGATACCCTTTGCTTCCTACGAGGAAGACCGAGCTAAGTGTTAGAGGACGTGGGACAACCTTTGCAGACCGGTCGCCACACCGATGTCTTTACGCCTCTTTGGAAGGCAACAAAGATCTTGCTTTCCCAAAGTACGACGATTCGGGTATGAGATGGTCGAGAGATTGGCATGGCAGAGCCATTCACGTAGCGAGGCCATGACTAGTGGTCGTTCTCATGGGGACTCTCATCACTCAGCATGCAGTCATGATGTCGAGCCGCAACATGAGTCCCGGCCGCCGTGCACCATCTCGTGGATCCCAGCGAGATTGATAGGTTATTGAGCCCTTATTGCTTCGTTGCCATTTTGTGAGGCGTATATGATGTTTTTGTATTTTCGTGCTCGTTGCGAGCGTTTTGACCATGCCTAGTGCATGATGGCATTGTACACAAACTCGATTTATTATGATATATATATAGATACTTCTTTTTGGTTCGGCTATCCTTTGCATTAGAGTTGACTTCATTTGTGGTTTGCTTTACATGTGTACTCTAGATGTTTAGAATCTCGATTTTGTATGCTTTTCAGAATGTATGCAATGGATGATGAATGCTAATAAAATGATTCTTTTTGTTGTTTTATAATGCTGATATGAGATGATTATGTAGACACATTGTAATGCTGAACTTTAGCTTTTCAAGTAATGTTTGGTACTTCTTTTGTTTTGGCAATATGTGATGAATAATGATATGATAATAAAATGAACTCGCTCCACTCCTAACCCCATGCAACTAGTAAGATGTGAGGGCTCAACACCGAGAGCCAGGAGGGACGCGAATTGTATGGTTTTGTAGTAGAGACGCGAGTTAAATTCAGATTTTTCCAATCACCGAAACTCGCTGAAAAGCGATCCCAAAATCTTCAAATGGGACGCCCAAGCTGGAAATGAGTGTGAGATCTCCAAAAGTGTGCCCTAGCATGGGTGGAAACCCTTGCTATTCTGAATTTCTGAATATGAAACTCACAAGTGACTCCCAGATGAAGCCACCAATGCAACAAATGAGGGTTTTTGTCCCCAAGTGTTGTGACTATTGAGGGTTTCGTCCTCAATAGGATCCAATGAGGGTTTTCGTCCTCAAAGGCTGAAAATGAGAGCTTAATGCTCCAAAGAGAAGTATCAAATTCACAAAATGATCTTTACAATGATCCCCAACATTTACTTTTATAGCTTTTTCTTTCTTTTCCTTGTGGAGCACACCATATGGGTTCCTTTATTTCTTTTTTTAACATTTACTTTTCCCTTTTTTAATTCTCCTTTTGGGTTGCTCTAGGCATTTAAAAGCACTTTTTGCTCTTTTTTAATAATTTAATTGAAGTGCCAATAATTAAAATTACTCAGCACTTAAAATTAAAATATTAATTTACTTCCTTCTTCCCCCGCCTTTTAGCCGACTGAAAATAAGCTAAGGGTCTTCTTTCTGCTTTCAAGTATTTAAAAATACCTTTTATTTTAATAATAATATTATTAAGTTGTCCCAAAATGAAGAATTGGCCGGGCCCAACTTTAAATATTTTTAATTTAGAAAAGGGGACATTACAGAGATTTAAGTCTACTATGTAATAGCTAATATTGTGGAGAATAAAGTTTTGGGAGCCATTTTCTGACCATTGCACTTTAAGTCTATGAAATGCAATACTTAGGTCATTTTATCTTTTTGATTCACTTTGATCAAATTAGTTCGATCTACAGCATCTATGATCTTAGGATCTTCATATTATCATGTCACAATACTTCTTTTATTTGTACTTCTGCAGAATTCATTTATTACATTGCATCTCTTCTTTGCCTGTACGCTGCTTATTTCTGGACACTAGTTTCTGTTTCTTCTTTTCCAAAGTAACTTATGGTACCGAGTTCAAACCATTAATCATTCTGGTACATGTAGATGTAACCATTTTTTTGCTCATGCTTTGAGCCTTTAGTTACCGCAAATATTTCCACAAATCCTCTTAAATACATGATTTAACGGTAGTATCCTTGTGTTCTTCCAAGTCTCTTTGGGAGTTGGTAGGTTTCTTATTTTGTTCTTTGTTAAATGTGAATTTCATTTCACAAGGATGTTGTATCTACATTTCCGAATTAGTTTTTCTTCGTAAGAATTTTACTGGAAGTGCATAATAGTCTTCATGAAATGTTGTTTATTGTGTTCATTTGACGTCTACAATCATAGTTGTCTTTCGTACAATATTGCTATTGTGATGCTATAAATTTCCTAGTTAGTTTGTCTACATTGTTTTCTTTAATTGCTATGTTTTTTTGGTTCTGACAGGAATGCTAGTGACCAGAGCAATTTCAAAAAGATTCTTTTTATCCAAGAAGGCATCATGTGAGTATACCTAGTAATTGGTGTCTTATTGTTCAATTCCATTTCTATCAGAAAATCCTTGACTAAAGGCTATTAATGACAATATTTGTGTAGGTTGCTGTTAAAACTGATGGTTGCCAACCTCCTATTCCTCCATTTGTGGGCCGTTTAGGACGTTATGTTGAGGGATCAGTTTTCCCAGCTCTTCACGGTGTTGATATTAGAATAATTGGTCAGAGTGACAGTAGCAATGGCCATTTAAAAAAGGTGACTTGGCTCTTTCAACCTCAACAGGATTGGATGGCTTGTTCAGCGGCGGTCCTTTGTACGATGACACAGATTATTATGTCGACGCATCCAAGGTTGGTTCTCAATACTTTTAACTTTGGAATAACTGAATGTTGTAATCTTAGTATCTGGACTCTACAGCCTATCCTGTCCTTTGATACTGGTTGTGACCAATTTAAGGAATGGAGTGCAGAACCTTTTCATGCAATTTCTTCAAGGTCTGTATCTGTGCAGTACGTTTGTCAATTTATTACTCATCTGGATCATATAAAAATGAGAAGTTCAAGGTTGCACTGCTAAACATCTGGGAGCGGGTATGAACAAAGATCATGAATTGATACCTACATAGTATACCTGCCCATGATGTTTGATTGAAATAAAGTGCCTGTACTAGAGGTGTTTCCTTCAATGTATATTGACAATAAACAAATCATTTTATCAAATAGACAAAGGTTCTAATTCTGTTTGAGTCTAATATCTCCATTCTACTACACCAGAAATCATTTCTTTGGTCAACATATATACATTGTGTAGTTGGTTTCCCTAGACAGGAAGAGGCCTTTCATAATTAAGGGTGTAGTTCTATCATGAATCATTCATATGTGCTGAGGTCTATATGTCCATTTCTTTGGGCTTGCTCCTGGTTGACATAGTTTTGTGGAATATATTTTATGTAATAATTATCTTCAATTTAGTTAAGGGAGAAATATATGCTTTTGCAGAAGTTTGCTTCTATGTAAATTCATTGTTATGCATCTGCAGTAGCTATGAACAAACTTACCTTGATATTTATCAAGAGCAGAGTCGAATTTTGAAGCTTAAATATTCAACAAACTGGAGAATAGAATTATATTGTGTTGGTAAAGAACCCATAGCTTTCATTAGAAGTATGCTTCTGTTATAAATCCCTTGTTATCGAGGTGAGTGACAAGCCAGCTGCAAATTTTAATCACTGTTAAAAATATTGTGAATGCAAAATACTTGGCATGGTTCCCATGTCTGCAACATTTTGCTGTCCATTTCTGGAATTTTTCTTGTAAACTGCACTTTTTAATAAATCACAAATTTTGGAAAACTGTATGTTGTTTTTGAAGAAGTAATTTTGGGAACTCCTAAATGAAGATTAATCACAAGCCGTTATTAATTGATGGCTCATTTAAGACGGATTTAAGTTTTAGATGGTAATGTGATGCTGAAAAGGTAATCTAAATTTTCACCTTGAGTTCGAAATTGAAATATTTGTCAAAAATGCTTCTGAGTTTTTTGAGCAGTTCGTGGCAATTCTTGGCATTTGATCTGGAAATCTGGCTGATTTTGGCCTAAGCACATTACATTAGCAGCAGCCAAGTCACAAGGTTCGAGTTGAGTTCATGTTTGACGAGGATAAAGTTCGGTTCAGATTCACCAATGCATTAAGTTCAGAAAAAAATGTCTTTTAAGTTTTGAACAAAATATTTTTTTTTATCGTTTTAATTTTCTAAAAAAACGCATAAATATGTTAAAGGAATAGAGCAGAGAGAACTTTCAGCTCTCTGCTTTCACTTGATATATGTATGTATGCACATTATAAAATAGTGCAAAAACATGTCAAAAATTTCCCATGTAAAAATAATGGATAAAATTTGAGTTCATATTCGACGAGGATAAAGTTTGGCAAAGTTTGAACATTTTCATAAAATTCGGTATAACTTGTGACATAGAGCAGCAATATCCTAGGGAGACTTTCGTTTTGTTGGCAGCATTTGATTCATCTCTTTCTATGTTTTTTTGCAAGGCTTTTGTTTTGTGAGAGTAATTGATTATTATTTAATGGTTTACCCCATTTACATAAATTGTAGGGCATGGCTCAGTTGAAATAATATGATAAAATACCTGGAAACGATATGTATAATGTTCCGAGTAGTTTTGTAAATGATAATTGTATAGACAAAAAGTACGAGAAGACTTAATTTCAAATTATAAAATAGTGTCAAAACATGTCAAAAACCTCCAATGTAAAAATAATGGATAAAATTCGAGTTCATATTCGACGAGGATAAAGTTTGGAAAAGTTCAAACATTTTCATAAAATTCGGTATAACTTGTGACATAGAGCCGCAATATCCTAGGGAGACTTTCCTTTTGTTGAGCAGCATTTGATTCATCTCTTTCTATGTTTTTTTGCAAGGCTTTTGTTTTGTGAGAGTAATTGATTATTATTTAATGGTTTACCCCTTTTAAACAAATTGTAGGGCATGGTTCAGTTGAAATAATATGATAAAATACCTGGAAATGATATGTATAATGTTCCGTGTAGTTATGTATATGATAATTGTATAGACAGAAAAGTACAAGAAGACTTAATTCAAATTGTACTTATTATCAGTCCTTTTGGATTTTCTGATTGAAATCTCAGTTTAAGTCTTTCTCTTGCTTACTTGCAGGAAGGATATCATCTAAAATCACTTGGTGGATATTCATTCTCATGTCAGAAGCTCAGTGAAATTGTGGTTCATATCTATGCTGGAGAAGGAGCTGAAGAATCACTCCCATCTGTTCTTTTATCACTCAGTGGTGAGGATGGTTACCGAAACAATTCTGTATCTGCTCCAGGTGGAGCATTCAACTTTGAGAATCTATTTCCTGGAAGTTTCTTCATTCGTCCGCTTCTGAAGGTATGTATGAAGGGTGCAGAAATTGTGATTAAAGATTGGTTTTTCTTGTAGACATCCATTTTGTGCATACTTGTTAACTTCTCTTATTTGTGGATTTCTTTTGGTTTAAATGTAAAACAAAATATATTTGATGGATTAGGTTGTTTCCTTGTTACACAATTAGCGACCATATTAATAAAATGGATAAGGAAATTAGAGAATTTTAAATGCATCTAACTAGTCACAGATCTGCATACAGGTAATAATAGCAGCAATATAGATGCACCCTTTGTTGGTTCAGAATTCCAATGTAGTACTCATTTCTTGAATATTTACGATGCAGATTTAGCACCCACAGTGAGAGTTATGGAGAGTGACAGCCTGCTTAGTATTTCACACGTTTGTTGAATAGTCTTCTTTTCAGGTGGGGGATTGGTAGACAGTTAAAGAAAATCCTCTGAAGAAGTTACTATGTTCACACCCTGTTCTGAAAAGGAGAATTAGAGTATTTAGGGTAAAAATGGGAAACATGTTTTGTCAAATATGGGCATCTGAAGTGCTGAGATTATACACCTTATACGCTTTTGATTTCTAAGTATAACCAACAAAGAGACATTTCTCACTTCTCTTCTAAAGTTTAGTCCTCTTATTAACTATGATGTTTCTAACATGGAGCATAGATCTAGCCATTTTTGAAAGTGTTTCATTCTTCCTTTAAGCTACATCTCTCACTTTTCTTCTAAAGTTTATTCCTTTTATTAACTACGATGTTTCTAGCATGAACCATAGAGCTAGCTATTTTTGAAAGTGTTTTATTCTTCCCTCAAGGTAACCTATTTTCTTATGGCCTATGAGAACACTCATTTTTATGATGCCACATCACTTCAAGAAATTATTAAAAATTCTGTTCACATACTCGTCTCCATTATTAGTTTTTAGTGTCTTAAGTTTGTAAAACATTTATCACTCTATTTTTCAACAAGCACTTTAAGCCTTTTGATGTAATCAAACACTTCGTTGTTCTCGCTGCAAAAAACAAACCCAAATTTTCTATTACAACCATGAACAAATAAAAGGACATACCTTGAAATATTTAGTGATGGCTCATTTGTTGGATCTATCGAGTTAATATGCTACAACATAAGGGGATGACCGAGTTCTTCAAGATTTCTTTTTATCAAATTTGTTAATGTTATGTTTAACATACACTCTGCTACCAGAAACGCGGGGCAGGTAAGCGTTCGGTCTAGAAACGCGTTTCAAACGTTTGGCACGTGGAAATACGGGCGGAAACGCGAAAACGTTTCGGAAACGTTTTCCGCGTTTCCGGCGCCTGTCGTTTAAAAAAACGAAAATACGTTTTAAAAACACGAAAATACGTTTTAAAAGGTGAAAATACTTCGCATTAAATGCGGCGAAACCCTAATGCGGCTGCAGCTTGCTAAACACACTTCCAAAAAGTTATATAATGACCTCTTGGGTCCATTCTAAATCACACTCTCATTTTTCTCTTGCTAAATACAGTTTTTATTAAACTAGCATTTAGCATTGTGAAGAGCAAAGAGACATCAAGGAGCAGCTTGAAGGAAGAGTTTAGCATTGTTAAGAGCAAAGAGACATCAAGGAGCAGCTTCAAGGAGGAATTTCGAATCAGATTTGGAAGGTGGGATTGACTTCAAGGAGGAAAAACCAGGTATTTTTCAAGTTTTTTTTTTTAATTTGGCTAAAGAAAATGTTAATGTGATCAATGATCACGAATGATGTGTGCATTATGCACACATCATTCGTGATCATTGATCATGATGTCAATATGTATATTTAATTTAGTAATTTTAAAACTCTATGCTTAAAAAAATAAAAAAATGTAACATTTTCTTTGCGTGTTAAAATAAAAAACATATATTCTTTTTTTAAATTATAAATATCATCCAAACTCTGTGTATGCTCTCACCTCGCACCTATACGGTGACCTTGGTGATCAAAAGCAGAATAGGATGTGTAGGGTTTTTAAATTTAATTCTTTTTTGTTTTTTTAAAAAGTTTATTTTGTTTTTTTAAATTAAAAAATCCGAACTCTGTGTATGCTCTCACCTCGCGCCTGAACGGTGACCTTGGTGATCAAAAGCAGAATAGGATGTGTAGGGATTTTTAATTTAATTCTTTTTGTTTTTAAAAAAGTTTATTTTGTTTTTTTAAATTAAAAAATCCGAACTCTGTGTATGCTCTCACCTCGCGCCTAAACGGTGAACTTGGTGATCAAAAGCAGAATAGGATATGTAGGGTGTGGTTCTATTTAATAATTTATTGTTATCTAAGTTTATGTTTTTATTTTTCAATGAAGGTTTGATTCAATGGCATCTAGTTCAGCTTCAGTGGGAGGGCATGGGGAAGGGGAAGAAAGCCAAAGTGGGGGTGTGGATCCTAGAGCTCCTCTTTGGAGACATGTGCAAATTGTGGAGAACCTTGCTGGCGGTGGCTCTCGAGTTTGGGTATGCCATCATTGCAATATACAATACAAATCCTCTTATACCCGACTCAAAGCTCATTTAATGGGGAAATCAGGAACGGGGATTAGAAAATGTAACAAGGTTGAACATAAACATATATTGGCATATATGAAAGAGCAAGAGGACGCTGATATGGAAGCTTCAAGAGCTAGATTTAAAACAGCTCCTTTGCAAAATAGGGGTTCACAAAAACCACCCAACCCATCAAACCATCCTTTTATCCAAGTTGCAGTTGAAACTCCAACAGAGGGAGAGACTTTGTCACGAAAGAGAATTTCCAAAGGCCCATTAGAGCAAGCATTTGCAAATGAGAAAAGGGATGTTGCTGATGAGTTGGTTGCTCGATGCATTTATGCATGTGGGCTGCCCTTCAATGTGTTGCGCTCACCTTATTGGCAACAAATGGTGAGAGGTATTAATGATGCACCAAAAGGGTATAAAAGCCCTAGTTATGAGAAGGTCAGAACCACATTGTTGGCGAAAGAAGTGGCCCATGTACATACTTCTTTGTAGCCAATTAGGGACTCATGGAAGGACTCGGGGGTATCTATCATTTCAGATGGATGGAAAGATGCTCGAAATAGACCCCTAATCAACATTGTTGTAGTGTGCCCTAAAGGGGCAATGTTCTTAAAGGTCATTGATTGTGAGGGTGAAGTGAAAGATGCTCAATTTATTGCTAATATTTTGATTGAGGCTATTGAGTCATGGGCCTGCAAATGTTGTCCAAGTCATCACTGACAATGCCAAAATTGTAGAGCAAGCAGGCTGATTGTTGAGGGGAGATATGAGCACATTTTTTGGACACCTTGTGCAGTACACTCCTTGAATTTGATGCTGCAGAAGATTGGAAAAATACCATGGATTGAGGAAGTTTATACAGAGGCAAATGAGATCCAAATGTTTATCACAAATCATCATATGTCCCAGGCTATCTTTAGGAGGTTCTCGACATTGGAGTTGCTGAAGGTAACCAAACAATTTCCTAGTTTCTAATTTTTATTTGCTAACTTTTTATGAAATATCAAATTATCAATTGAATTCCTTTTAATTTTTTTTTTTAATTAACTTGCTTTAATTTATTTTAATAGGTTGCTGAAACAAGATTTGCCTCTCACACGCTCGTCTTGAGACGACTTGTGAAGGTAAAGCAAGCCTTAAGGCTTATGGTGATTGATGATGTTTGGTCCGTGTGGAGGCAATCAAACACAGAAAGAGCCATCAAAATAAAATCAGTGATACTTGATGATATTTGGTGGGCAAAGGTTGCATACTTGCTTAGTTTTACTGAGCCTATTTTATCTATGATTAGATATGCAGACACGGATAATGCTTGCATAGGGGAGATCTATGATGGCATTGACTCTATGCTTGAAAAAATTAGAGACATCATACAACAAAAAGAGCAGGATCCTGAAGAAAAATTCTACAGTGAAGTTAAGAACGTGATCATGAGAAGGTGGAATAAAATGACCACCCCATTGCATCTCCTAGCCTATGCCCTGAATCCCAAATTTTATAGTAGTGAAATACTTGCACTACCTGGTAGGCAAAAACCATATGATGACCATGAAGTTGCAAGTGGAGCTAAGGCAGCATTCCGGAGGCTTTTTCCTGATCCAGATGTAACTAGTACAGTCCGCTGTGAAATGACGCTCTTTGTCTCTTCATCTAATAGTAGCATGGGTGAAATAGATGCAACACTTGACAGGTACAAGATGACCCCATGCATGTGGTGGTGTGCACATGGCCATGATGCCAAGTGGCTGCGACCTGTTGCCATTAAAATCCTTTCACAGGTATCAAATATTAAAATGAAATCAAAAGTTTGTTTATTAATTAAAAATGTATGTTCGTACTTAGTAAATTAATACTATAGTATTACTAATTGAAAATTTCTAACTTCTTTTTTGTAACAGGTGGCTAGCAATTCCTCAGCAGAACGGAATTGGAGTACATATTCCTTCATCCACTCAGCCAAACGGAACAAGTTAGCATCCAAGAAGGCCGAGGATTTAGTGTATGTGCATTCCAATTTGCGCATTCTATCACACAAGAGTGAAGCCTATG
This sequence comes from Taxus wallichiana var. yunnanensis, assembly GCA_018340775.1. Classification (NCBI taxonomy): domain Eukaryota; kingdom Viridiplantae; phylum Streptophyta; class Pinopsida; order Cupressales; family Taxaceae; genus Taxus; species Taxus wallichiana. The sequence goes on from CM031237.1 coordinate 351,490,548, forward strand.
TTAGAGGTCCCAACAAACTTTGGGATATTGATCCTGAGACTAGCGACTTTGATGCTTCTGCTGCAACTCTTAGCCAACTTTCACCGCTTGGTATTGATGAAGAAGAATTGGGATCTTTTGCGAAGGGAGGGAGAGTGGAGCTAGTGGGAGTGGAAATGTTGGTGCTAGTGGTGTTCATGGAGATGATTATGACTATGAGGAAATCTAGATGATATATTCTAGAATCTAGATTATTATTATGTATATGTGAATCATTGAAATTGTAACCATGTTGGATGATGACTCTTTAGAACTTAGAAGTTCAAATTACAATGAATTCAAAATATTTTGAGTGCTTTTATCAATTATCTCTTATGGTCTACAATTATAAAATGAGTACTATGCATATATATATATATTTTTATTTTTTAATAATATATTGTACGGACGTTTCCGTCGACGCCAGTATCCAAGGTTTTTGAAAATTGCCATTTCGCGTTTGAAGTACCCGTTTAGTTTCCGCTTCCGGCAACATAGCATACACTCTTAACATGATCTGTTGACACCGAGAAAATGTAGGAAGATAACAAACCACATCCAGATTGAGAACCAAATTCAACCTTCTCTCTAAGTCAAATGTTCAAGAGTCTCTTGACACACGATCAACTCATATCATCAAAAATTGCAACGAGCACACATAGTATCAAGAAGTCGACACCACTACCCTTAAAGTAAGATGAACCAAACTTAGAAATAGGTAACTTCTTAAACGAAAAATTGAGTTCGAAATCCCTCAAAAATGAGGAACCAATGAAAAAAATACTAATGAAGTAGAAAATATAAAATATTTACAAAAATCAAGACATGATTAATATTATCATCGACATCTCTCGTCAAATGCATATTTTGGTAAAATACGTGGTTTAAAAGGGGATGCATCCTCGGGGGTCCAAGACCCCCCCTTAAAAGTTTCTTACATCATGGGCATGTCAAGACATGTCACAAATGTGCTCGGATATCTCAAAACCATAGGGGCACTTTGTGGATATTGGGGACATAGGTCTCTAAAAGGGAATGTTTGGACATTTTCTAGGTAAATAAATCAAGAAAACCAAAAAAATGATTTCTTAGATTTCTTTTCTGTCATGGAAGTTTCTTCGGCCTTGGATGCTAGGAGGGATTATAGGGGGAGTGCTTTACTTCCTTCCAAGGTTACCCAAGTTGGCCCATCAACCCTAAACACTCCTCCATGAGCATTATCAGATCTTGCATTGGCCTTTTCACAATGATAGACGTTGACACAAACGATTCCCTTTTCCCTGTATGGTCATAGATGTTTAATGGGACTACCATCTAGTCTTTTCGAATTTCATCACCCAAGTTCTTGGTGGGTTCTTGCTCCTTCCACATGGGTATTTGTATTTGTACCTTAACCACATGGGTGGGGCAGCTTTACCGCTTTTGGGTTTTCCCTTGTTTATGTTCGAGTGCTTTTGTTTTTGTTTTATTTAGTTAGTCTTTGATCCTATAGTCATTTCACCCTTGTACTTTCTATTGTAATTGGATGTATTTACTATTATCGAGTCCCATTAGCCTAATTTTGGCCATTCTTGGATAATAATAAAATTTCATTTCATTTTAATAAAAAAGTGACCTTTACCTTTCTTAAATATCATTCTTATTTTGTCAGTTCAGCTCTATAATGCTTCCATTTTGATCTTATTTTTCTTTATCCACTAGGCTATTTAACGTGGGAACGACTCAAGAAGTGTCGGTCACGTAAACCTGTCTCGACATAAGAGTTTTTAGACCTATAAAAGTTTGCCTCATGGAAACCATGTCATTAACAATAGGTTGGGCAAGATATAGAGTGGTGTTTTGTGTTTGTTATCATGCGTAGTGCGGTGGGTGAATTGCCTCTGCATGCTCCATCCGAAGCTTACGCTTTTGGTAGGAGAGCAACAAATTGGGTATCTCAATTTTGCTTCGCAGAAATGTCGCGAGGTTGTGGAAGGAGCTCGCATGTTTGAAATGAATGTGATGTTGAAGAGCCCTAAATAGCCAACATGCGGCTACCATAGCGGTGACATTTGGAATAAGGCAATTATGTTTCAATATAATGTTGCCTCTACAACTCCTACCTAACTCGTGCATGTGCGGAACAAAAGATTGGCATCACTTTTCAGGATTTGCTTTCGGTGGGCGTGTTGACACGAAAGTGGGGCCGTAGCTTTATGGGAAGCTCCTTGTTCGAAAAATGGATGTGATTTCATCTAGCCGTTTCAAACTTGTGGTGGCATCCTCCTCTACAGCGTGCCAAAATGAGAGTTTTTGAATATCACATGGACATCAATGAGAGCATAATGGATTGCATCTTTTTGCATTTGGTTGGAAAGTGCATCTAGCAGGCTTGTGTGGCATTGCAAAAGCAAAGAAATGCTTGAAAGAAATGATACACTACCTTTGTTTTTTTGGGGGTACTCTTCCATGGAATGTTGCCACAAAAAACACAAATGCTCTTAGACCTAGATGTGGTCGGGGGTTTTAATTCTAAGTCCTTCGATTGAATTGGTACTAGTCTTGTAATCTAGAGGATCACATCGTCTTGGTAATCGTCTCATAGAGGACCACCCGAGTTCAACACAAGAAGGTGTTGTGCGTGAATCCCGATGCCCATTTGTGTTACTTGACGTGAATCACATAATCTCATTTTGCTTGGCATTTGTCCAATCAACATAAATATATAGGGTTTAGGGCTACCTTCTACCTCCGTGTGTGTGTATATATAGGGGTGGGTGAGGCCCCATGTATACCTATGGGACCTCACCCTCTCTAGGTTATCTATATAGAGGAGGTGAGTGCCCCATCTATATATATAGGGGCCCTCATTATGTGGCAGGCCTAGGCCTAGGCACAACCCCAACTCTAGGCCTAGCTGTTTAAAAAATTCCAAAAGCATCCTCTACAATTGCCTCTTGATGCATGCCTCATTAGCCAGGTCAGATATGCCTCTTTAGTGCATCATGGCATAATGTCTTCTGTATTCATGACTATTAGTAATGTTTGTAATGCATGGCTTTATCTTAACATTTTAGGGCTTGCCTGCCTTGGCTTCATCCCCCTTGCTAGCAAGGTTCTTTCATTAGTGTGCTTTTTAGTGTAATTCTAGCTTGTAGCATCTTTTGGATTTTGTGTTTGCAAATTCTGCTGGTTGTACATCCAAGTCCCTTTGCCATATTTTGGTCATTTGTGGACATTAGTATATATATTGCTGGTTGTTTGTTGATTTTATGGAATCAATTGAACTATAGTTGAATTCCTGATTGATTCAATATACTTCTATTCATAATTATTGAAACCATGCATGTTATATTACAACAAGAACAAGAGTTACATATGAGTCCCTATGAAGTAAAGGAGACCCAATATCTATGCTTTCAAACCAACTTGCAAAGAGCCAACATATTTCCTAAAAGCCTCTGATCCAAGTGGCAGCACAACTATGGTTGGTATCAACATTGGACATACAATTTATGAGTGTATAGTGCCAAATATTATTTTGTTGTTGACACCAAGAAGAGAAACTGTCTTAGACCAGTGTCAGATATTTAGCTAATGTATGGGAGGCCAATTGATAATATATAAGCCGTTCTACCTGCTGCAATGGTCCCTCTTTGTTGTTTTGGTTGGAATTTGTTCAAACATACAGAGTGGCGGACAGGTTCCTCTGCAAATAGTTTTCCCACACATCAACCTTGAGTTACAAGGGCTCTACAGAAGTCCCTGGGCACCTGCAGATTTCTACGGCAAGTCGTCATACTATGTATTCTTTGTACAAAGACTATGCTTAAACAGTTTACATTTATATTAGTCTTCTCTTTGTTGTTGTGCACTTTGTTAAATTATTCCATTCTCTATTTACTTATAGTTTGGTTTTGCAATTATCTTTACACTGCAATTGATGTTATGTTTTGCTTCTGCTTATAACACATCTGAACTCCGGGAATCTAGAGTGTTGTTCCTGGATCACTCTTGGGATTTGGATCAACCTCAAATCTAGGCATAATATGTTCAGCTATATCTACCTATAAAAGATCAAAATTAGACTTGTTTCTTATAAACATCAAGACTCATTTGATCATTTATTAGGTGTTCCAACATTTCTTGTTTTCAGTGTAGTTGTCAAGATAACATTTTGATGAGCATTCTATGGCCACATACTTATGCTTTGTATTCTTGGGCATGACAGGAATATTCATTTTCACCATCGGCACAGCAATTGAACTAGGCTGGAGAGACTAGAGAAGTGACATTTGTTGCAATATCGCGTTGCGTACAGGGTATGGAAACAATTATCACTCTTCCTTCTGAATTTTTGTCTAGGTAATAAAGATGGTGGGTACGATCCGAACATACGATATATTGTTATTCATGCCAAAAGAGTAAAAATGGAAATCCTTTTGAAAGACAGGATTCAAATTGTAATAAAAAAACTAATACTAGAGACTTAGATCCTAAAACCATTACAAACAAGCATATCAAAAGTATAATGCAGCAGATATTGAATATTTAGAGATCTGATTTCAGAAAGTACACTAGAGAAAATGAAAGACAAATTATATTAATGTCCACAGATGTCCAAAGCAGGTCGATGGGACTGACAAGTACATTCAAGTACATTAGGGTAAAAGGACACTAGGTTAGGAAAAGTAACTAAACAACTATCACGGGAGAAGTGTAAACATAACAAGAGAAGGTAAACTTAAATTGGTGAAATACAAAACCAAAATAACTAACTATGAGTACAAATAGCCTTGTAAGAGAAATAATCTATGTTGCCAGGATACGTCCCCCAGCCCCCCGAACCTTGCTTGATACGTATCCGGTATGGATACGTCAGGGTACCGGTATGGATACGTGATGGGTATGCTTGGGTTCTTCCCGGGTATGTCCAGACATACCTGGGAAGAACCCAAACGCATTTGACGAAGCTTAAATACGCCCTTTAAGGCATTAAAACACTTTTTTTTACTTAGTCAATGCAAGAACTTGTTTTTGAGTAAAATCTAGATGATATATTCTAGATTTGTTTGTATTCATGTTGACATGATATTCCTATATCATATGTATGGCAGCCACATGATCAATGAAATGTAAAATCTTAAGTATATTGTATGTTTTGAAAATTTGAACATTGATCCTAGTATATTTTTCAAGTTTTGTTTGTATTCATGTTGACATGATATTCGTATATCATATGTATGGCAGCCACATGATCAATGAAAATGTAAAGTCTTAAGTATATTGAATGTTTTGAACATTGATTCAAGTTTTGTATTACTATTTCAGTTTTTTATGGACTAAAAATGAGTAAAATGAATATATATATATATATATATATATATATGTACGGACATATCGTACCCAAGGGTTTTAAAAATTGATGTATCCGCGTATCAAACCCAAACCCGTACTCCGCATTCTGTATCATGGCAACGGAAATAATTGCTAGTTAAATCAGCTCATCATCAATGCAATTCTTTCTTGGTCCATCTTCAAATCTCTATCCTCTGTTCTCTCTCTAAATTCTAGCAGAATCTCTACCACTGATTGGAATATGATTAGTTTTGGCTGACACATATTTTTGTGGTCGTGGTTATCGAAAGGGTGGAAATGGTTTGGGGAGTGAGGGCAACTCTATAACAAACATCAAATACAATATAAAAAAATTCAAATTCAAATAAAACCATAAATTAAAGTAAAATTAAACATTAATTTGGGGCTTTGTTTATTCCAACGTACACATAAGAGTTAATATCTGTTTATGGACATTTGATGACAATATATATGCCAATTCGTTAAATTTTCAAATGATGAAGGCAAACTTAGGTAAATAGTTGCCAACATAACAGCATTAACTGTTATCATGTGTAGGTAGTTTAGAAGGCATAAGGTTCATGTTTGTGTTTGGCGCCTATTAAATTCAAAACAAATCTGCAAACAGATAAAATTCGGTATTTTTTTGAATAATATGGATATATACTTATTATTATACTATAAATCTAATAAAAACTAAAAGTAAATATCAATATTTTGAAATTAAAATAAAAATGAAAATCCTAAAACTAAATATTAATGATGAATAATATTAATACATTACGCCGATGAGATGTAGGAGGGCTAGCAAAGTGGGTTGGTTGTGCCTAGCTCCACCTGTGTTCAACTCTCGCTGGGGGCTTGAGGCCGGTTGTGGCTGTTTGTGTTGGTTATGTGGCTCTTGGAGGATGTGACCGCTGTTGTGTACCCCTGTGAATGGGAAAGGGACCCGTCAATCCTTGTTTATGGATCAATATATATATATATATATATATATAATTAAAAGTAAATACTAACTAATAATACTAAATTAAATAATGTACTGATACTAATTATGCAACTAAATAAATGCTAACTGCATAATACAACCTAAAATAACAATGGAATTATTAGATAAATATGATCTACTCAAACGCTGAGAAATAAAATAATAAAACACACTCTAAAGTTTGGAAGTTGTAACTAATAAAATTTAAATTAAAACCTAAGCTAAGTTCCTAACTTCCTATTTAGTAACATAGGAAGAAGGAAACCTTTACAAACCAAATATTGCAGGCTGGCTGAGGCAGCGATGGAATTCTCTGGTTGAAATGCTTCCCGTGTCTCAAGCTCCTCACTCTGTCTGCTAATCGTAGCACAGTCATTTCTGGAGCTTCCTACGCACTTAGCAGCAGTAGCACGTACAAGGCTCTGGCAGCAATTTTTTCGTTGATCTTGGCTTTGGACGGCAGTTGCAGGACTAAACTCTTCTTTGATCAGATTATTCTCACAACAGTTGCAGGATTAGACTGCAAAGATCTGCAGGTTTAAAAACCAGCAGTGCCAACCCTAGCTGACTAATTTACGTTTTTTAAAAAATTAGCCATGATTTTTATGGTTTTAAACAAAATCAGTTTTTAAAAATCTGTACAAATTTATGTGACAATTTTTAACGACATTTTCTCTCTCTGATTAAAATCACCAAATATTATTTTTTTCCTTTCGAATTTGGCCTTCTATGTAATTTGTCCACTTAACATGAAGTTGAGCACCAGCAATGCTAAAACTGATAAGCTAAGATCTGCAGGTTTAAAAAACCAGCAGTGCCAACCCTAGCTGACTAATTTACATTTTTTAAAAATTAGCCATGATTTTTTATGGTTTTAAACAAAATCAGTTTTTAAAATCTGTACAAATTTATGTGGCAGTTTTTAACGACATTTTCTCTCTCTGATTAAAATCACCAAATATTATTTTTTTCCTTTCGAATTTGGCCTTCTATGTAACTTGTCCACTTAACATAAAGTTGAGCACCAGCAACGCTAAAACTGATAAGCCGCGGAACATATTTTAGCTAACTTAATTATTATTTTGAAAAGGTATCATCAAAGGCTACACCTTTGACGATAACCTCAGTCATATTTATGAACTCTCATTTGAAGTTAAGAAATCATCATTCGATATCTACCCTACCCATAACTGCTGTTTACATTTATAGCTGTCTGATCTGGGGTATTATAGTTGCTCTAAATATTTTATACTTTATGTTTCAGCATGGTTGTGTAAAAACTTATAGGGCTGAATGTATGTTAGCATTGGCGAGCACAATATATCAACATAAGCTAAGTTTATCTTGTTTGTGGAAAGCAGATTCGAATTTCAAGAAAGTGATTAGTCAATGCAGAAGTAAGAGATCTGTTCAATTGTGGAAGCAAAAATAAGAGAGAGAAGATCTGCACAATTGTGGAAGAAAATCCACCCAACTGACTTTGATATAAGTCAAATCCCTATTTCAGAAAATAAAATAGATATGCTATCTATTTAGACAGGATAACTTGAAATGTCAAAAGCAGAACCCTTGGTGAGGTAGATACGACGTCAATTGCCAAGAAGGATTTGTAACTGATAGTATATACCTGCTGAAAGAACAAACAAATAGTTCTTGGATTGGTACATTATACACAAAAACAAAAACTGCTGAGTTCAAAATAAGAACTCTAAAAGCTTTAAAAAGGCCAATAATGGAGTCAAAACCATCATTGGTTTTTAAACCGGCAAGGTTTGGTGGTGAACCAAACCGGGATCCACATCAATTGTTTGAACAGATAGTATTGCTAGAAAGATGATGAAGTCGTATAAGATAAATCCCGTTGGAGTGCTTTCTAGAAATCTTACAAGAATATGCCATTAAATGGTTTGATCATCTAAAAGAGAGGAAAATGCATGCCCAAAAGAAAATAAGATCTTTACAAAAGAATTTAAAATTTGGCATACTGATGTCCAAATACTAAATGAAGTGAGTAAAAACCAAGGGAAGGACGAGCCTATTAAAGACTATACTAGAGGAATGTTAAACTTGGTGCAGAATGTAGACTATCTCATTAGAGAAGATTTGAAACAGCAATATTTTGTAAATGGATTACAGAAAGCATCAGGGAAACTTTGCAAATTGTACCAACCTTCATGTACCAAGATCCTTACAAAAAGATGCCAGATGTCGAACAACAATAGTGCTTATGAAAACAAAATGTGAATGATGAAGAAATGGATCTAAATTATAGGAAAAAAATTAAAATTATTAAATAAGAAAGACAAAGAAACGGTACAAATAGGAAAAGTGGAAATTTGGTGTTTAAAATGTAAAGAATAAGAGCACACGGTTACCCATTAGATTCTTTGCATTCTGCAAGTTAAGAACACACGATATAATTGAAAACCTATTCAATTTGAAAAATAACTAACCAAAATAAAGTGTATGATGGTGCAACAAACACCATCAAGCTGAAGTTATAGAAATCAGTGAAATAAAAGTTGCATAAGTAATAGCAGCAGTGGTAGTAGAGGACCGAGAACTCCATTAATGCGGGACATGAGAGGAAGATTTGATTAAATGTAGAAAGTGCACTAAGTGGGGAATGCCATTAAAGGATTCCCCAATGCACCAGCACAAGTATTAAAACTATGTAAGGAATGTGATATAAACGACCATGATAATAACTATCTAAAATTAAAAGTAACAAATATGCAGAAACATAGCAAGAAGAAGGCAAGCATTTGTTGGTTGTTACTAGAAATAGTTGGACATGCAAGTAGAAACATAGAGAGTGCAAGATGGGATTATATATGTTAAAGATGTGAATAGTCAGTTCGATAATGCAGGGTGGGTCTGTGGGACCACACTACCATTAGAAACTAAAGAGGACAACCGTGCAGTAGAAAAGAAGAGAAATAAGTCCAATACAACTGGTAGCTTCTTGGATCAATGAAACTTTGGCAATTGTACCAGTAAAAACTATTAATAATTTAATAGTTTGCTAACCACAAATAGTACAGTTTCAAACAGAAAAAACACTAGAGGAAATACAAAAACTAATGGAAGAAGAGACATATTTTTGCTAAGAAAAGGTGTCCATAAGCTAACTATCGAGATTGGAGACAATTCTCGTTATTGCTTTGATAGATAGTATTTTACCAAAAAATTGTATGGAAAAAGTTGGAAAGATCGCTATTAATTCCTATAGGTTTTACGTTGAAGTTAGCAGATCAAGTAAGGATTGCTGGTTTAGGCATCCTTTTAGATTGATCAATAGTATTAACAGAATTAAAACTAAGTGTAATATTTGTGTTAAGGCATTATGATGCTATACTAGGATGCCATGGTTAGAACAAGTGAAATCCATTCAGGATTGGGAATACAAAACCATTGCAGTAAAGATTGGAAGAGCACGAGTTACCATGGACACATTTAAAGATATTATTGGCAAAGGGTAGTCTAGTTCAAACAGCAGATCAGACCTGGAATTGAACATGAAATGAATGAAGGTGTATTAGACTTGGATGAATGCTTGGAGGACAGCAAGGATATAGAGTGAGGCCTATTACATTGGTGAATGGGGAATATGAAATGTTAAAATACTTAAAACCTGCTTATTTAGTAGAAAATCGAGAAGATCAACTGAACACAAATGAGTTGGAGAAAACAAAGAAGTAAACCTCTAGATTTAAAAGATATAGAAGAGGAAGGGTTTCCTACCTTTTATCAGAGCAAGACAACAGAAGGCAGTGATTATCTGCCATACTTCAGTTAGTATTAAATAGGAGACGTCGATGTAGACACACAGCTCACGCACAAATTTCTATAAGAAATCTGTATCCATTATACAGGTCCAACGACATTAAAAATTATTTTGGGTGTGTTGCTGATCTGGATTTGGTTTGACATCCGGTGGAGAATACACTGAATTGCAGAAATTTAATGTGCTCTAAATTGAAGGAACCAAATCAAAGAATTGGACACAATAATTACTCAATCATGAAATGTAAATTAAGTTTTATTGAAGTTGGTAGTAATTTACAAGAGAGGGTAGCAGTTTCTGAGAAGAATGATGATGCTGCAAAACTCTTTCTGATTTTTGTATTCAGATGACAATTACTTTGTATCTATTTTTAGTAATTCCTTGGAATCTATGCGATAGGTAATTCACCAAAAAGTGAAGAGGTTTTGTCGTGACTTGAAATCCATTAAAATAAAAAATTGATATTTTCTACATTAGTGTTTTGCATTTTTCGAGGTCCTTCGGAGTGGAATTTTCCATTGGAAGTTGACCAAAAGTTCTGAAGGATGAGAAGCTACGTCTAGGGCATCAAATCATGTTCATTGCTTGAGGTTTCTAATGCATATTGTAGTTTCAAATTCCAAGCAATGATCAATGAGATATGACCTTGACAAGATGACATTCTAGTTTGTGAGTAGCCTGCCAAAAGATTGCACCAAACTGTTATCGGTAAGCAATTACAAGAGATAATGAAGAGAATGGAAGGCATACAACAATGAGCACACTAACATCTTGTGTTTTTTTAATTTATTAAGCATAAATAGTTATATGTTGTATAACTGAATATTTTAACTAATTTTAAGTAGTTATTGTTTACATAATGTCTTAAAAACTTTAATACCCCCTACTAAACCAATAAATACTCCAAGTTTGTCCCGAAACTTTATAAACACAATGGGACCAAAGGATTTAGTCATTAAATCAGCAGGCTCCTATGTAGCCATTAATTTTAAATCTGCAGTCCTTTGATGTTTCGTTGCTGTCCAATATATGGGCCTTTGTTGAGACAAAAGCCGAGAAAGATACCTAACAACAACACATAGGTTTGGTCGTGCAGGCATACAATATAGTGTACCCCGGGGATGCGTCCCTTGTGTTTTTGGGGCGTACTCTATAGGGGATGTTTTGGGGATTCGGGACGGGTAGGAAACATCCCCTAGGCATCCCCAAAATTTTAATTTTTAGGAAATGTTTCGGGACACATGTTGTCTAGTAGGGGATGGCAAGGGAAGGCTAGCTGTCCCCGACATTGTGAGAGGGCTTCTAGAAGTCCCATGGCCGTATTGGGACGACTAAAAGTCCCCTATGTCCCAACACACAAAAAAACATTTTATAGCTGCAAAATCTATCATCAATGTGACAAATGGATTTCAATTAAGTGGAATGAAGTTGAATTTCCAACTTAAGCGAGATAACAAATAGAGCAAGCCTTATTGAATAGGTACATCCGTCATGCAAAGGAGAGGTTGGATGGATGGTGTTGTTCTTTACAAATTGAGACTGTTCTATTTAGCATGCAACAACACCATTTTGTGTGGGTTAAAAATGGCTTGATGTATGTTTTATAAGGGAGAAAATGAAGATTGTGGATACTTATATTAATAATATTATATGCAGCTCCAATGCTGTCTTATGAAAAAGGTGGAAAGCAATAACTCCCTTTGGTGAAGATTGAAGGCTTGAAAATTCATGTCATTTATGTGCATATTGCACAGTAGAACATGTGATCTAGGTGCCCTTGTTCCTAATTTTTTTGGAATAAACCAATATATCATATATGTTTTGGAATTGATTTTTAGTTTTGTTACTACTAGATTAATGTAAGATTATTATTGTTATGCATTGCTTCTATTTCTATATTACAATATTTTATGCAGCAGTGAATTTGAATTTGTTATGGATATGCAATCATTTAGGGCAAATTTTGTAGACCACTGTGTTATTTACATGTAATTATGTAAATTACTTATCTTTGTAATGCCCCTTTCTGGACAAATAAAGATAGTTTGGGTTTTCCAACAAACCCTTATACCAAATATGCAACAAACTGATTTTTATTTAAAACCCTTACCAAAACAAATACAACAATATGAAATCTTCCTTTTATTCATCTAATAACCACAAAGCAACAATACCCAAAAGCCCAAAGCCTTTAGGAACCCTCAAGGCACATGTATATGCAAGAAAATATTTTTTTAACAAAGATCTGAATTTATTTTTATTTATTTTGTAACTAAAAATGGAAGATAAAAACAGCTGACCATTTGATACAAAATTTGAAGATTGGAAGGCTGGAAATGATGCCCTAGGGCAGATTTAGGCCTTGTGCAAGCCCTAGCACCAAAAATAACCCTTTTCACAACTGAACTAGCCTCCTAAGGGATTTGTTCCACCTCCCTACAATTTCACCCAACCCTAAAATTGTGCAAAAACTGTCCAAAAACTGTCCCAAGCGAATATCACCTGATTGGTGGCTGTTCCAACACAAGAAACTCTGAAAATCTGATCTGCAAATGATGCCCTATCTTTGAAATCTGATCCAAATTGTGCCCTGGCTGATAATTTTGATATGATCTTGCAAATTTGTTGATTATAAGCCCAAATGTAGCTCCTAATTGGAACTACCTCAAAAGATTAGTGGGTTTTCGTCCACAAATCTGAATACACCGGAGGGTTTTCGTCCTCAGATGTGGATTGCAAAGGAGGGTTTTCGTCCTCAAATGCAGAAGTTGTAGCAGCAGCTCAAACCTTCAATGTCCAAATAGATGAGAGTAAAAAGATGTGTCCAAATGACCCCTCAACACTCTTTTATAACTTTACTTTCGCTTTTCCCAAGGAAAAGCCTCCAAAAGCAACTTTCCATTTCTATTCCTTTGTTATGACTTGCTTTTTCGAAAGTAACTTTTTATAATAATAAAACTTTATCATTTTTATAATAATAAAACATAATTGTCTTTTATTAAGTTAGTTTTTCGACACTTAAGTTATATTATTTATTTATCATACTTTATTTGTAAAGGGGACATGACAACCCACCCATCCCAAAAATTGCTCATCCTCAAGCAATGACTCTGATGCATCTCTTCAATTCCTTTTGACTGAAATACTCTACAAATTCCAGGATCCAAATTCAATATCAACAAATGCTTTTGTTGGGTCACTTTAGTATAATTGAAAATGGAAGATTCTAGACCAAAAATCACTTTTGTGAAACCTTCTTGTGCAACAAAGATTAGGAGCATCTCGGTACCTTGGGAATATTGAAGTCCATGGACGGATTTACAATTGTAATTGGGTTTAAGCAAAGGCTGAGACAAGTTTCCCAAACGGACATGCTTTACCTCATTCTATTGGTGGTTGATGTACTCCTTGACGCATTGGAGATCCTCCTCCTCAAAGCTCCTCCACAAGAATCTCTCTCTTATATATCTGCCAATACTGTAGGCTCTAGAGTGTCCCACCATGGGTGTATCATGCAAGATCTTCCACATTTTCTGTTTCATCTTTGATTCAAGCAATGGAAAGATTCTATCCTTATACAAAATGGGTCCAGCTGCTAGCATATACTTGTCATCCTTCACATTTCCTTTTAAGATGTTAGCAGCAAATGTTTTCTTGACACATTCTACCATGATAGAGACCTCCCAATCATCATAAATGACAAAACAAAGAATGGGCATTCTAGAAAAAACATCAACAACTACATTCTTTTCCCCTCTATATCAAAATCATAATCTGAGACTTTCCTTACCCTTTTCTTGTTGTTGATCATGCAAGTCAAGTTGTCCCAAGAAGAACTTCAATCCATGGTAGTCTATCTCAACCACACATCCACCACAAACTAGATGTTTTCTGAAATTTGCCAAAACATGCATGATGGCAAGAATTTCCTTGTCATATATAGAGAAACTATTTTTTGAATCTTTCAACTTTATGCCCTTAATTTTAATGGAGTCCCCATTTTGCATTAAATTACCTCCTCCTGAAACACCACCTTCTACCACAAATAGTTGTGAGAAATCTGAAATGGAAAGTACAAGGCATGAGCTAAAAACCTTCTTAAGCTTATCAAAAGCTTCTTGAGTTCTACCCTTCCATGCATGAGCTCCATTCTTTGTCATTTTGGTTAAGGGTGCTTCTATATGTGAACATCCCTTAACAACCTTTCTATCATAGCTGCATAAGCTAAAGAGTCTCCTCAACAGAGTTAGTGTGATAGCAGATGCCCAAACTAGATAGAATTGAATCCTCTTATCATCCACATGCATACCCTGGTCATTAATGACATGGCTCAAAGATGGAATCTTTGTGACCACAAACTCACACTTAATTCTTCTACAACCAGAGCTTGTCACTCTAGAATTTCCATGATCAATTTTAGGTGCCTTAGATGACCCTTCCCTATTTGGCTGCATATAAAAATATTCTCAATAGATATCAAAATAAGTTGTCTCAACTGAATCCTAAATACCTGATTTACCATACATTGGATAGTTGCTGGCGTATAAGTCAAATTGAACAACGTGACCAAGAACTCAGTGTGTGTAATAAGACATCTAAAAATTGTCTTGTGCACATAATCCTTGCAAACAAAAATATGATGGTTGCTAGATCTCAAATCAGTCTTTGAGAAATGGGGAGTAATAATGGCATGCTTACAACCAATGTTCAACTCTATGGCATATTGGAAACCTCTATCTAATAGTGATTCAGGGACATATTATTGAACACCAAACTATGTTGTATTGGAAGCCTTTGAATATCAACATAAAGACTATGTTGCTTACCAAAAGATGAAATAGTTTGCATGCTCTCCACCACAAAGCAACTTGCTGTCCAAACAACTTGGAATTGAGAGAAAAGATCCTCTTTCCATTTTGTACCCTTCAAAAGATCACCCGGATCCCATATACAAAAACAATCTTGAATCAAAGAGTCCACATGCCCCATATTACACATTGTATCCCTTACACTATCACCCATTTTAGCATGCTTTTCATGAGAACATGAATTTTGTAGTGACATAGGATGAAGCAACAAATCTGAATTATGATCATCATTTCCATACCTTAGATTGCCAACAAGGAGCTCACCTTTTGGAAATTCGAAGGATGGTGCATGTTCCTCCATGGTTTGCTTCCTTTCAGTTTCTTGCAACTCCAATTTCTCTTCTTTCTCATGCTGCACTAACACAATTTCTTCCTTGACCTTAGGAGGTTCTCTTGTATCTAATTGTTGTTTTGGTTCTTCATTTGACAATACTTCCCCATGTCCTCTGCCTAGACAACTGTGGTTTGGCTCCCAAGGTTCTTTGTTGTCCTCTTTATGAGAGTTCTTGTGCAATTTAACTATCATTTTTGTTGTTAAGTATGGTTTCAACTTTTCTTCACATTGATCAACCACACTTTTAGCCAATGCACTCGCTGCTGATGAAACTTCCTGCTCCTCCTTTCTCACATTGGCCAATAAAATTGTTAGAAGTGGTTGGAAAATATCATCACTCTCATTCAGAGTCAATGACATAATTGTTTGCATTGATGCAACAATATTTTCTGCATGATTCATATGAACAGTAGCAAAGAAATGTTCAAACATTTGAAGAATAAGATCATCACATTCAAGATCTAACAATAGAACACAAGATCTGGTTTTTGCCATAGTTTCTAGAATAGTGACCCTCCTAGCAAAAATACTTTTGATGAAATCTAGACCCTTAAAAATTTCCACAATCAACTGAAATACTTCTCTCATGGTGTTGTTGTATGGCTGTTCAAGAGTTGTTATTCTTGTAATTTCACTAATACAAGTGATAACTACAAGTCTCACATCTGGATTTGAGTGTCTTAGAAGCTTGGGCCTAGCCAAATGAATCACTAATGGATTCATTGCCCAAAACATAGACTTAGAATCTGATTGTCTTAACATGGACAAACAGTTTGCCACTTCCTCCAAAATATTGAGAAGAACATTTTTTGAATAAGGTGGATGCTCAAGTTCCTTCCCTGATCTGCAAAGCTTTGTTCTCAATTCATCTTTACTCATTAACTCCATGATTCAAAGACTATGCATCAAATAGTATCTACAAAAAATTTAATTCTTCCCACAGCTAGCGAGATCATCAGCTTTGATACCACTATAATGTCCCTTTCCTGGACAAATAAAGATAGTTTGGGTTTTCCAACAAACCCTTATACCACATATGTAACAATTTTTTTATTAAAACCCTTACCAAAACAAATACAACAATATGAAATCTTCCTTTATTCATCTAATAACCACAAAACAACAATACCTAGAAGGCCCAAAGCCTTTAGGAACCCTCAAGGCACATGTATATGCAAGAAAATATTTTTTTAACAAAGATCTGAATTTATTTTTATTTATTTTGTAACTGAAAATGGAAGATAAAAACAGCTGACCATTTGATACAAAATTTGAAGATTGGAAGGCTGGAAATGATGCCCTAGGGCAAATTTAGGCCTTGTGCAAGCCCTAGCACCAAAAATAACCCTTTTCACAACTAAACTAGCCTCCTAAGGGATTTGTTCCACCTCCCTACAATTTTGCCCAACCCTAAAATTGAGCAAAAACTATCCAAACACTGTCCCAAGCGAATATCACTTGATTGGTGGCTGTTCCAACACAAGAAACTTTGATTTATAAATGATACCCTAGTTGCCAATCTCTGAAATATGATCCAAATTGTGCACTGACTGATAATTTTGATATGATCTTGCAAATTTGTTGATTATAAGCCCAAATGTAGCTCCTGATTGGAACTACCTCAGGAGATTAGTGGGTTTTTGTCCACAAATATGAATACAATAGAGGGTTTTCGTCCTCAGATGTGGATTGCAAATGAGGGTTTTCGTCCTCAAATGCATAAGTTGTAGCAGCAGTGTAAAATCTTCAATGTCCAAATAGATGAGAGAAAAAGATGTGTCCCGATGACCCCCAACACTCTTTTATAAATTTACTTTCACTTTTCCCAAGGAAAAGCCTCCAAAACAACTTTCCATTTTTATTCCTTTGTTATGACTTGCTTTTTTCGAAAGTAACTTTTTATAATAATAAAACTTTATCAAAAGGTTACTTTTTATAATAATAAAACATAAACATCTTTTATTTACTTTTATAACACTTAAGTTCTATTATTAATTTATCATACTCTAATTGAAAAGGGGACATGACAGTCTTGAACTCTCTCCTACATACACGACCGTGTAATTATTATATTTATGCACGTTGAATATTATGTGAAATCTCAATTCAACTATAATGTTATGTAATAAGGTTCTATAACATATATGATGAATGCCTTATCAATTTTATTATATTAATATTTGAAAGTTCCTATATTTTTATATATTTCCCTATTTTTAATAACCGTTCCCAAAAATGGCCTCCAATTTTTTTCTTGGAAATGCTTCCCTTGTCCTCGCCTCCCCATCTTGGAAACTTGGTGGGACATAGATACAATATGTCATGTTGCCCTCCAATTGTCTTTAAAGTGATTCTTCAATTGGTGATAAATTATCATTGGTTGATCACTTCGCAATCTCTATAGTTGTGAATTTAGAATCTTGGAGATGCTGATCAATGGTAAATTACTAGGCTTGTGGAGCCTACCTTAGTCGCTTTAGGGACTTAATCAACATGCAAACTAAAAGAGCATGACTAGGTATCTCGAAAACCTTCAGCCGCACCATGTGGACCTCCTCATCTAAATCTCTAGAGAGAAATAGTCAAAATGTGACCAGCTTTGCAAAGATTCGTTGCAAGAGAAATGAACTCTTCATAGTCTATTCCCTCTTGTTGTAAAAATTCTTTCACAACAAGATGAACCTTGTATTTGTCCAAAGTACCATCAACTTTTACTTTTGACTATATCCACTTGTTTGTATTCAATGGGCAATTCCACCAATTCATTTGATGGTAATTTCACAAACTTTGTATTAACTTTGTTCCACTTTCCGGTTAATCAAGGTAGTGCCTTTGATTGAGTGGTTGTTTTTCCATCTCGCCATAGGTCTTTTACGCATCCTAGGAAGTGAAGTCACCCTCCACAATTCTTTAAGTGGCTTTTCTTGCCATCTCACTATGCGCCTTGCGCGTACTTTAGGTAGTGGAATCTTCCTTCGCAATTCTTTGAATGGATTTTCCCGCCACCTCACAATGTGCCTCCCGTGCATCTTAGGTAGTGGAGTCTTCCATAACTATTCATTTTATTGGGGCATTTCGTCCTCCCGCACATGAGGCATTTCATTCACTTGCACATCAAGTGTTGTGGATATTCCCTCGACAACTAGTGCATGTAAGTTGACGGGAGCATGGCCGACAAGCCTATGAAGAATTGCATCCTTCAATGCATCTTGTATGGTGGAATCTCCCTCTACATAGGCATTTAAGTTGATTATAGCAGGGTTAACAAGCCTATACACGCCACCTTTCCCAATGCCTATGGCAACTATCCTGTCCTATTCTAAATTAGACACAAGATGTCACTTCTGGATAAATTTAGAACAATGTTGGGATTTTTTGTTAACTAATGATAAGGCAATAGATTTTTATTCATGTTATGAACATGCCTAACATTCCTTACTATTAGTTTTTGAGCATTATTCAACACAATGCATCTATCTCCTATCCCCTCTACTGCAAGTGACTCCCCATCAATTAATACAACTGATCAAAAACTATTTGCATTTACGAAGAATTATACATACTTGTCCTTACGACACGGAAAATATTTGGATGCGTTGGAATTAATGAATCGACAATTGGTAGCACTTTCTTTTGAGCATGATGCCCCAAGAGCATACTCTTCAGAATCCCATTCTTCAACTGCTGTCACATTTGCTTCACATCTTGGCTTTTTGTTGTGAGAAAGATCATACTGTCACTTCTGTCAATCCTTTTTAACTTTCCCAACCTTATGATGGTAATGATATTTCACATGCAATCTGGAAGTAGATGCTTCAAGATCAAGTTTCCACTTCCTCTTTGATTGAGCAGAAAATGCACTCTATGTATGTTCAAAACTAGACTCACTAGTCTGTCTACTTGCATTCCTTCTGCAGAAAATAAAAACTAATCTTACCAAATGTCAGGGTCTGATTTTCAGCCATCAAGTGTAAAGCCTTCACAAACGTTTAATAGAAGGGTGATAAACTATTTAGAACAAGGGCAACTAGGTTGTCAATGTCCACCTTTTCCTTTATGAGACCGAGCTGGTCTCGAAGATCTTTCATCTGAAAAGCATGTTATGAGAGGGACCCATACTCATGCATATTTTCTGAAAACGACAAGTTCTTCAGGTATAAGACCCAACTTTTTCTGAAGTTTGATACTTGTTTCTAGATTGGTCCACATATCACTCGCCACTATGTCATTTTGTACCTCTGGGATTAAATCATCTGCCATAGATAATTTCAGCAGCAGAAGGGCCTCCTTATTACATTTGTGATAGTCAACAAAATTCATAGCTGGTCTCAACTCCTTTTGAGAATGATTTGATTGCAGTCCCGATACTGCACAATTGTTAAAACTTTATGACCCCAATTATTATGTTTTTGACCAATTAACTTTTGTACTTCTGGAAAAACTAAAATTTGAATATTAGCCATTACACATACCATACAAATTAAGGCTCTGCGAATGCTACAGTAATTTTACTAATTACTACAATGAATTCAGAATTTCATACAGGTCAACTTACTTAAAATCACCAAACTTATGAGAAATCCCATCGCTTGGCCTACTTTTGTAGTTTTCAAATTGATTTGTGTTAGAAGATGTGAACAAAGAAGAAATGAAGAAAAACAAGAATGCACACATTGTAGACTTTCTGCCTGTTATTTTATTAGGCAAGAGATAGTTACAAAATGGTTGTGAAGGTTACAACTCATTTTTAGTTAATACATAACTAATAGTGACCTAATAATAAACTATAAGCCTTATATTCCAATACCCCCTCTTAAGGCATACACTATAGAAAACAAAAACAAACACTGACAAAAATTGAAATTTATACATACATGCTATTTTTTCAAAAAGAAGTAAATGGATTCCAAAACCAATCTTAAACTACTAAATTACATTAGGGTCCTCCCAAATTTATTTGATTTTCAAGTTTTTTCGAGCCCAATGTGGTGGTGTAGCTAGATTGGGGCCATCCATCACCAAATGGTAGGAAATTTGTGGAGAGGATGTTGGAGTCATTAATCAATGTGGAACCCTTCAACGAGAAAAGTATATGTGACAAATCCAACATAAATGCCTTGAGAGTGATACATATTGGTGTTTTTCAAATAACTTTATTTCAGATATCCGTAAGTGTATTCAGATCTATAAAATATTTTTTTTTATTGAGAAACAATTTGTAAATGTTATCATCAACTCCGTGTGGCATCTTCAGGATCGACATCCCAACGTGTAGCTAGTGTTTGATGATACTCGGGAGTTTGTCGACCTCTAAGTTACAAGGAAATACACACGACTACTAACTTCTCTACTCGTTGAGAGGTAAGCTTGTTCCTCTTAACTGAGTGGATGAGACCATATATGGACAAATTTCTCTCTGCAGCAGAGGAACTGACAACCTGTGAAAGGAGGCGAGTGGAAAGAATCCTAAAGTCTGGTGCATCCTTGCCATGCCATGCCCACCATCCAATAGGATCTACTTGAGCTAATGTAGCTCTATCTGTCCTCGCCTCCGGTTTGCTAAATGTTGGACCACAGAGATTGACAAAGGATAGCCATTGTGTCTGCGGCAGAAAGTGGACTCCTCATCAGTGTACATCTTTCGAAAGGCCTTCATGAACACTTCTTTCACCTCTTCATCATCGATGGTGGCATTCTCCTAGTCGATGCCGCATACCATTTGGGATTTAGAGCATAGGATGCCATATGAAGTGAGGTGTTCATTGTGTTCCATTGCCGCTTCGCAATGGCCCGAAATGCTCCTCATAAAACCCCAAAGTAGGATCCCTGCTACAAATGGCTTGTTTCATTTGCCCAAACATGTTGTCAAATGTCTCATAAATCTCTCCACGACTAGGAGAGTTTGTATCAACATATCTTATGACCCCCACTACAGGTGAGATGATGGAGCAAACATATCTGCAAACAAGTTACAAAAAGTTAAAAAAATTAAGAATTTAAGACTCAAAGAGTGAATCAAAATGCTATCACAAAGAATGAAAAACTAAAATAATTTACAAGTCAGAAACATGGATAAAAATATTAAAAATAAAAAATTAAAATATAAATATTAAATATATAAAATCAACAATTGCTTACCTCACTGTGGACCACCAATCATCGTCGAGGATCTTTTGTTTCACACTTTTTCCTTCAGCAGTGTTTGCCTCTGGCCATCTACCCCACTCTTGATTAACCATCATTAATTGTAGAGCCTCTTACACCTCAAGCATCCTCTCTAACAAAATGAAATAATTGGCATATCGAGTATCCACAAGCTTGAGGAATTCCTTCCTCGAAAAAGACCTAAATAGAGAAAGTGAGGTGTGATGGTTGCAAATGAACATTTGTATGTGTCTAGCCTCTGCCACCATTGTCTTCACCCAATCTATCTTTCCAATGTCTTTCAATGCGTTGTTCAACGCATGAACACAACATGGAGTCCAAAAATGTGCTTGTAAGCACCTTCAACCATCAAGCCAACTAACTTACATATATAGGTTGAATCAATCACCACTTGTACAACATTAGAGGGCCCAATCTCATCTATGACATCCTTCAAATTTTGAAATTGCAAGGTTGCATCCTTCCTTTTCCTTGTACAATCAATAGCTCTAAGAAAATAAGAGTTAACAAGACATGTGACAATGATATTGATGAGTGGCCGATGTCCAATATCGGTCCACCCATCATGATGATAGAGCAACCCACCCGTATCCAAGTTTTTCTCATCTCCCCATCACCACACTCACCTTAGAATATTTCCTTTTTCAAAGAGGCTGGTCCATAGTTTATGTTCTCTAGGAGGGACATACGAGGAACCAACAACAATTACATCTTTGAACATTTGCTTGAAGGGGAACAAGACACATGAAATGGTATTGCATTGGTAAAAAAGAAGTTAGCAATAAAAGAGTCGGCTACTTCCTGTGATTGCACATTGAACATCCCCCGCAATAGTAGTAGCCTTTCTCTTTCCCTTGGTAGGCAATTGTGTACCATGCACAGTCTCCAATGACATCCCTTTTTTATTGCCTCACCCTCCATGTGCAACCTAGTCACTTCGGCCTTCTTAGCTAATGTTATTTTTTCACAACCTTTTACCCCCTGTCCAACTATGCCCAAAAGATGACAATAAACCCTTGTGTAGCTGCCCCTAAAATCTTTGTTGCAAATATGACACAACCACACTCTACTCCCCCTAAGTTTTTTTTTCTTTGTCAATGGCTGTTGTAAATTGTGAAAGAGGCTTTTTAGGATTGAATGGGCCCTTTGCATAGATTTTGAGGAGTTGAGAAGGGCATTCAAATGGATTATTTGAACCCACAGTTGCTACAACACTCTCACTCCTTGAAGAAACCCTATTTCTACCTCTATGTTGCATTTGAATCTCTTCACCCTCACTGCTGCTCATTGTTTTTTATTGAAAATGCAACACCCAACTGCAATTGCAAGTGCAAACAAAAAAAAAAACCTCCCAAGTCTTTGAAGTTTGAAACCTTGAAAAAAAAACAAATGAAAAAAATTGTGTAAATTTGCAAAATGAACAAAGGATGTGAAACATACCTCAAATGGTGTAGAATATTGCTCTCTTGCCTTCTTCTCATTGTTGTTCTCTTTTCTTCTCTTTGCTGTTTTCTTTCTTTGTCTTCTCCTTCACAAGATGGGAAATGACAAAAATGAGCTTCTTTTTTGTTTTAGTTGTAAGAGAGGTTGTTTTAGGTTTAGGTTAGTTAGGAATGAGTGTGGGGGTCCTTGTGGGCTTCACATTCCTTTTTTATTAAGTTTGAGTTAAAAAAACAAAGAATGCCTTTATTGGGACGTAGAGGACGCTTAAACGCCCCAAGTACGGTCGGGGACTTGTAGAAGTCCTCTGGCCGTACTAGGGACATTTGGGCGTCCCTTGCCATCCCCCTTTTTTTGGCGTCCCAGGGACATCCCCTATTTTTTGTGTGAATTGGGGATGGGTAGGAGATGTTTCCTACCCGTCCTTGAAACGCCCCCTATTGTGGATGGGCCTAAATATGCCAGAGACGCGTCCCCGTGGAACATAGGTTTGCATTTATTTATAGGGGTGAGTGTTGTTGTATAACTTACCATCCATCCTTTTCATTTGCAAGGGAGATTATCCAAATCTTTTACCTCTTCGCAACATGCATGCAATTCTAGGAGTAATTATCATCTAGTTGCGATGGAATAATTTAACTCAAAGTTAGCAATATTTTATTTGCTGAATTACTTAGCATATAACATCCGAGTATAAATCCTATTACTATTAGGCATCAAAACTGTGAATGTAAATGTAACTATCTAGACTTCACTAATACGCCCAATACCAACCCACTACTCTGTGGGTACGCACCCAAAAGCCCGAGTTCGTTCCAGGTATTGAAAACCATACCCAGGGCCTGCGGGCACGTACCCACAACATCCCCACAGTTTTTTTTTAATGTGGAAAAAACAACGCAAGGGCTTTGACTAGAGTTGAACCTTGGAAAGTTTGTGTGATATTCAATATTGCCAATAGGCTCCCATCGCTCAAGAGATATGAAAAACTTCATTTGGTTGACTTACTATTTGGGGTCTTTCTTGTTGCCTTTCATGGGTCCTTATTCTTCAATCAATTTGCAAGGCATGGGAACAAGTGAAGCACTTGGTGGTTGGGCAGCCTATCTTCTCTTCCTTTGACACTAGATGCCAAGCCTACAAATCAATTTGGTGGAATCTGAAATATAATGACAAGATCTTTGCTTTGACAAGAGGCTGCTCTATCCTCTGGTTTGAGAAAAGAATTAAATTATTGCATGACTTGGACAGATTTGGGAAGTGGATGGAATGGACAGACCTTAAAGCTTTCAATAAGCTTCCTCAATCTCAGATCAGAATGTATACAATGCTCAAAAATGCTTTCACAGCTCCTTCTACTAGACTAATTATGGAGGATGAGAATGACTTTTGGGATACTATGAGGTGGCTTAAAGGGTCTCCTCTCCAAGAAGCTACCTCCAAACAACTCTACGAAAAGATCGCCTTCTCCACAAATCTTTCCCTGGGCCTTAACAATAAGTGGAATGTTTGTGAGTCCATTAGTAGATGGACTCATAGATTTAAAGTTTTATAGTCTTCTTGTATTCAGTCAAAAAAATCTTGCTTTAGATGACTTTTAGTTCATAATAAGCTTGTTGTTGGCTTCTAATATTTTATAGATTGTTGAGACTATAAGCGTGCTGTTTTCTTTAAATTTTTATATATATGTATTTTTGTAACTTGAAAAAATATGTTGTATGAATGTACCTGTAGCGTATCATCCCC
This sequence comes from Taxus wallichiana var. yunnanensis, assembly GCA_018340775.1. NCBI lineage: Eukaryota > Viridiplantae > Streptophyta > Pinopsida > Cupressales > Taxaceae > Taxus > Taxus wallichiana. The sequence goes on from CM031237.1 coordinate 351,515,231, forward strand.
CGCCGCTTTTTTAAATTTGCTGTTTTAGTGTATTGAACCCGCACCCATATCCTGGCAGTCTTGGTAATTATTAATTTCCGTCTAAACATATTTCCACTTACATAATGGTAATCATATTACAAGGAAGGCCATAAGAGTGTCCTTCCCATATGTGGGTGAGAATATCAAAACCAGTTAACGGGGCTCGTGGGACTAGCATGAGCTATAACCTCTTATGCCGTCATATGTGTAGCATTCCTTAATCTCATAGCTTCATACTCGACATATTGATCATTTCCTTATGATTCCATCTTTGGGACTTTGGGATCATGCATATCATACCACCATAAAATTTTCTCAGAGACTACGAACCACTAGTATATTAAAAATTATATATTTTGCACAGAAAAGCTGAGAGATAAATGTGGAAATATCGAACAACTTGCATTAATCTCAACCATTATACCTGTTCTATAAATCTTTGTGTAATAGCTTGATGGAGGCAAGGCAACTCCTTTTGGAGGTTATGCAAGTTGATCCTTTTTGGCAGCAGTAGCCCACAGGTTTGAAAGACTCATCGTATTGGAAGGCCTTGACTTTCTGTTCATAATTTAGAAATGAGTATTGTTAGTCTTTTTGGGGGAAAGTAGAAGTGAAAAACACTTGAGCATTCTAATTATTAAAAGGCGGTCATAGGACTTTTACAAAATGGTGCAATGAATGATTTAATATATCAGTCATGATACTCACCAAATCGAGACAAAAAATGGTCTCTAACAAATTTCCTTAATAGACGAGGATTTCCTTCTAAGTATCAACAAATACGGCCCTTTTGGGGAAACAATGAAGAAACTTACATACGGACTTCACTAAAGTTGAAAGTATATAAATGATCTGTGGCTTTCCATTTTTTTTTCATATTTTAAGTCCGATTAAAAGTTCACCCTGACCAATGCATAATATTATCTCCTTTCTAGTTAAGTACCATGCAGGATACACATGATCTTCAATGTCATTGGTTGATATTTAGACGTAGCCGACTTGAAGCCTGATTCAGTTACTTGTTTTTTCATGTTCATTTTCCAGCATTGCATGCTACAACCATCAGATTCTCTTCCTTGTTTTTTTTTCCCTTTTAGAAGGCAGGGTTTGTGAAAAATAATTTAGTTTGTCTTTGAAATGTTGACTATTTATAAGTATTCTTGATTTTAGTGTTAGCTGAAGAGCATTCCAAAAGTCTGATAAATGATTCTGATAATACTCTGTTCTAATGTAATCTGTGTGCAGCATTCTAGGTACTGTCGCATCACTTTCCGGGCAGCCAAGGGAAGGTATTACCTTGGAGGCAAGATCCCAATCAAAAGGCTATTACGAGGAAACAACGACAGATGCTTCAGGAAATATCGCCTTAGAGGACTTTTACCTAACACAAACTATTCTGTAAAAGTTGTAGTAAAGGATGACTGGAGAACCCAACCAAGGATTGAGCGTGCATCTCCAAGCTTTATTGATATTGAGGTATATGATGTATGACTAAATGTAATGAGTTCTGTTTTAATTTTATCATTTTTTATACACTTATATACATGTACATACGTGAGTATAATCCAGTGCGTTTCGTATTGACATAAATACATATATGCATAATTCTCAAGGACATAATTCTGATGTCGTCCAATGACTGGAATAAATACATATATGCATTCCACTTGCACCGCATAGAAAAAGTATAAATGGAATTCAATTATCCAGGTTTTAAAAGGGAAAACCTTGGCAAAAACTCCAGAGAATAAATAGCAATATAATATTTCTAAAAATAGAGGAAAATACTGATTTTGTTATTTCATTTCAAATATAGCATGGGAAAATATAAATAAACACAATACATAAAAATTGGTAGTTAGTAAATTACAAAACAAAAAGCGTAGGGTTATTTATTTTAATTTTACTTCTACTTCTACCTTAAGAGGGTTTGTGTAAATCACAAAGGGATGGTCGTAAAATAGCAGGCTATACCATTGTGGAGCACGACCTACTATGTTAGGGGCAGCCCTGTGGTTATCCATGTGAACCCTTATTGGGTATGAATTATTGAAAACCCTCTTCAGGATTTAATACTTATTTTATAAAATAAATCCATTAAAAAAAAGAAAGATTTATATTATGGAAAGATCAAAATATACATATTCTATTGTGCCAGGCATAAAAGCTATTAGTCCAGGCTTGGGCATTAGAAACATAAGCAAGCATAGGCATCACAATCATTGATACAAATCTAACTCGATAATCTGTCGAAGATCTTGTTGAAGCTTGCCCGACCACCAAAGCAGTGGAGGACCAAAACAAGATATATTCCCATTGTCCAGGGCCCAATTAGCTAAAGCATCTGCCACTCTATTGAGCTCTCTTGGTATATGTTGGAAGGTGATTTCCTGAAACCTGTCCTTCAAAACTGTGTATTTTGTCTCTCTCTCTGCACAGTTTCCAATTTCTGCCCTGATTCACATCCAAGGTAGAGAGCAATCGAACTATAATCAAAGAGTCAGATTCAACCTGAATTCTCTGCCACCCAAGTTTCAGGGCTTCTTGTAGACCCCTTGATATAGCTTTTATAAAATAGATCCATTTAAAGTAAATCTTGTAAATAACAATTGCAATACCTTACCCTAACGCTAAACTAAAACCTTTCAGTCTGCCCTTGTTCTTCCTCCATTGCAAAAATGAAAAATAAAGATATGTATAGAAATTTTTTATAATGGCATTTATAAAAACTAGGAAAATGGCACAGTAAATGCAGCGCGTTGCAATTACTTGTGATTAATCATGGGTTTTTTTGAGAGTAATGCTACTATAGTTCAAACTGCTTGTTTTTTCACTATGGTGTTGATGCCACATTTTTAAAGTTATTTTGTATTGTGTACAGATTATGGTTTTTTAAATTTGTGCATGAAGCTAGATTTTAGAAGCTGTGGTCTAGTTTAGGGTCATTAGAAATTGTGTTCTCAACATTGTTTACTTTTCCACCTGTATTTTGGACATACGTCACAGAATTCTACTATTGTATAGGATTATGGTACCGTGTGAGCTTGAGAAAAATATTTGAGTGGCCATCAGCAATATTGTTGCCAAGATAAGCAAGCACATGTAGATCCACCCATCCACTTCATCAAAATTTTACTACTTTTTGATGACTCAGCATATGGATTGATTCATGCCATATTTTAATAACCAGTTAGATTATGTGAGAGCGTCTATTTTTTAACATGGTGATGAATTATTTTTCCAACCTCGAAGTGGGTTTCAAAATACATGAGCATATTGCTGGGTTCTAGGGAGGAATGCTTGAATGAGGATAGTGGAAGGAAGAGAATTATGATAACAATTGGCAGTTCATTTTAGGACCTAAAATAAAGGATAGCATACTAATCCACAGCAGATGTAGACCTGTAACCAGTGTTTTAAAAACCGGTCAAACCGGAACCGGAACCGGCCGGTTTGACCGGTTTAACATTTTAAAGCACGAACCGTTTAGTAAACCGGATCGGTTGACCGGTTTTAGCCCAAACCGGCCGGTTCCGTACGGAACCGGCCGGTTTGGGCTAAAACCGGTCAAACCGGTCCGGTTTCATCCTGAACCGGCCGAGTCATGTAAAGATAGCATTTCTTTCCTTTTTTGGATTTTTGGTGAAAAAAACACAAGCATAGAATAAAATTTGCCATTTTTGGAAAGGGTCCGGGAAGATGTAGCAGCAAAAACTTGCATGTGCCATAACTTTCATTTTGTGGCTCCGTTTCAGGTGTCGTTTTCTCTAAAAGTGCATATTTTCTCGAGCTCTACGCATTGATGGCAATATTTTTCTTATTTTCATAAAATCCATTTTTGCACCTTTTTGGACCAAGCAGCTTCTTGCAATCTTCTGAAAGAATCATGAGCTTTGATTGCTGTAGACAAATTAGTAATTAAAAATACTGGATAGCTTTCCAAAACTCGGCGAGTATTCGCCAAATATTGCCGAGTTTTTTTTTTTGGGGTCTGCCGAGTATTTGCCGAGTGCGAGCATTCCAACTATCACTATATACATGAGCAAACTTTGCATATTTTGTGTGTAATTGTTGGAATCATGGTTTCTAATTTTTCAAATATATTGTTTTCTTTAAAAATGTAATTTTTATGTGTTTTTTAGTAAACCGGTTCATAGAGTTTGAACCGGTCCGGTTCCGGTTCGGTCCAGTCTAACCCTCGACCGGTTTCGAGTCCGATTCCGATTTTTAAAACATTGCCTGTAATGATGAAACAAAGCAGAGGAGCAAATACGAAAAGGTGAACACATGGCATTCCCACTTTCCATGAATGAGATGGAGACGGAATAAATATCAAGGAAGATGAACCAGGGATCTAATAGCATGCAGCACCCCCATAACATGAGAACAAGGAAGGTGGTTTTTACCCTTGCTTAGCAGACTCATATAGAGGCTAAGAAAATATTGGTGGATGTTACAAAAATAACTAAGGGAAACCACCACAAAAGGGTTGGTAACTTGGTAGGCTGCAGAATACAATTCAAGCAAACAAGACTCTAGTGTTTTTTTCCAACGAGTTAAAAGTAGGATCCAAGAAGAGAGATTTTATAGAAGCAACTGAGATACAGCAATGTCAAAGATGCATGGTTGTGCCATCCAAGACGGGTAAAGGAGGTTATGATGGTACTTCATTTTGCTTATTCAATGTATGTCTCACCCTTACCTATTATTTTTGCTTCTCAAATTCCAAAATTTTATAAGCTCCTTGCTCTGTAATAGAATTGTGCATGTTTTGAGTCTTTATGTAGACTGATGGGGTCATGCTACAACTATTTTTGCATCATATCCCTAATAATCTCGCTTTGGTCACTTTAATGTCTTTGTTCCCCAACCTCGATGATAATTCATGTGAGAGGTTACACCTTAGGCTCTTTAGTTCCTCCTTTCAACAATCTATTGTTGTTTTGGACTTAATACTAAACCAACCTATGTATCTTCACAACATCTCTTCACGGGTTGTTCCTTCTTCCTTAATCCATAGGTAACTCCCATGTCCCAATCTTCATCTACACGCGTCTTTTCTTTTACATCACTGAAACTATAGTGATCAGAACATCCATGCCATTCTTTCCGTGCTTCCATTTTCCACTCACCTCTTTATTGGTTGCATTTCTAGCCAGGTTAATTCCATTATAATTCAATTGTGACTGATTGATCCTTCCTGAAGAGATATTATATAATTTGTATTTTGGTCAATTTCTAATCGGTTGTTTGGGCACATGAATCTGGTAGTGGATTGTGTATTGCGGATCACATGTGTATGCCTTTCTCAGCTCCCTCTCATATTGGCCACGCCATGTCATCATTGCGGATCATGTGTGTCTCCCAGTTGTTTGTGGTCGGCAATCTTCTAAATACCATTCTCCTTTATATCTTCTGTTTTTGTCCCGTTGTCCATGAAACCCACATGTTTGCAGTTGGTAATCTTGAAGTCCCATTCTACTCTTACATCTTCTAGACGTTTCACGGAATGTCTGATAACCTGCCATGGAGAAAATCTTGGTTTGGTAAGATTGTCCTCCAACAACCTCTAGTATGGAAATATCCAATTTTGGCAACAAAATCTTATCAATATTATTTCTTTCCAGCTCATGTCACTTCTGTGGCTGCTAACAATCCGGAATGAATCATTTATGTAAAAATTAAAAACTTAAAAAGTAGAAGGGGAAGTCCAAGGGGGACACTGGACAGAGGTAGCCGAGTTATTCCCATTGTTGGTACTAGCAGGTTGGTATTAATTATTTATATCTCTATCCTTATACTCTCTTTGACCATGATTACTCTGATAGCTATGTTACTGGGTACTTCCCTGGAGGCCCCCATACATGTGTACTGGTATGGTTCTGGTTCTGGTACTGGTGCAGGTTCCTCCCTTCTTGGGTTTTTCTATTATCTTGGGTATACAAGTGTCATAATAAAAACAGTTCTGTTTCGGGTATGACAGTCAATGAAAGGCAAAATAAATAACTAAAAGCACACATTATAAAGGTAAAAAAATACACAGCTAACTAAACTGCTGCTAGTCCTACTGCATCTGGTTCTAATGAACCAATTGTGATCTCGATGAAGAACAATAAGATGATTTGTTCCTGTAGTTTTTAAGTGAGTCATATTATGGTTAGTTTTGTTAACTATGTCTATAATTTCTATATTTTTAATATTTTGTAATTATACGGGCATACCCAATTTGTACATGAGGGCCCGAAAAAAATGGCTAACCCCAATACCCATATGAGGAAGGAGTCCTATTAATAAAAATTAGGTCTAAAAACAATCATATTAGTGGCCATTGATTGTGTTGTTGTTGCGTGGTCTGTAAGTACATAGACAACGGGTTGAAAAGATACATAAAATTTAAAGAGTGTCGTATGATCCTGGTGTCTTAGCGGTAGTTTCTGCTAGGCACATCTCCTCTGAAGCAATTAGAGCTTTGGCTAAAATGGCCTCCATAAGTCCAAGCGTTATTCTAATTTCTTCATGATCTCAACAATGGAGGTTGGCTCATTACAGCTCTATTAGTGCGGGCTTTATTAAATTGTCTTTGTTTAATGATAGGAAACAGTGGCGAATCTTTTACATCCTACAGAATCAGTCCATGCAAAATTCAACCAAAGGTTCTTTTGATAGTTTTAGTATTTATAAATTACTGCTTGTAATTTGTGCTTTTTTATTTGATTCCATAATGTTGGGGTATATGACAGCCTTCATCCTCATTTAAGTCGAATCCTTTATTTTAGGCAATGAATCTTGTCTCTCTTTCTGACTAGGACTTCGAACTGAAACGATTATAACTGTTATTTGGTTTTGCAGGTTGGGGTTACAGATATCAATGATTTGGAATTTGTTGTCTTTGATCATCCAGAAATGACTATTTTAACAGGTCATGTTGAAGGAATTGGCCTCGAAAAACTGCAGCCCCATTTGACAGTTCAGATCAAATCTGCAAGCGAACCGTTTAATATAGAGTCCATCATTCCACTGCCTATGTCAAATTTTTTCGAAGTTCAGAATCTGCCAAAGGGAAGATACCTAGTCCAACTTTTATATGGACTTCCCTCAAAGTTTCACAAATTTGAATCTGATACTCTTGAAGTTGACTTAGAGAAGCAGACACAAATACATGTTGGACAATTGTCTTACAGGGCAGAGGAGCATCATCAGAAGCTGGTGAGTGTCACTTCAAAAATCAGTACGGCTGATTTTTTCTTTCCTGGAAGTAAAAATATCTACAACCTTAACTTCTGAATTATAACTCAATGGTTAACTCTGTTGTAGCCATGAGGTTACCTAGATTAGCTACAGACATAAATTTGATCTCTGTTGCACTGGATGTACACTGGTTTTCACATGATTTATCATCTGCAGGACTTGACACCGGCACCAGCCTTTCCCCTTATTGTTGGAGTTTTAGTGATAGCTGTTTTTGTGAGCATGCCTAGGTGAACACTTCTTGGTTCAATTGAGCATTCATTGACTATGTTTTCATCAGTCATTACAAGGAAGAACTTTTTGTTCCTTCATTGATTAACCAAGCACAAGATCAATTTTGCAGGTTTAAGGATGCGTATCAATGGGCAGTAGGATTGGCACCATCAGGAATGATAGCAATTTCATCAAAGAAAGACATGCGGAAAGTAAATATAAGAAGGAAAACATATTAAACACCATTCTATTGATGCATGAACAACAGTGAGTAAATGTTTTTCTTCTCCGAATCCAGATTTTGGTAAGTTGAGGTGACACGATGATGTTGATAGAATTTAATATTTGAGATGACATGGTAGATTCCCATATGATGTTTTACTAATTCACATCACAGTCACTTGATTAAACCCATCATATGCCATGACATGTGAAATTTTAGATCCTTTGGTGGCAGCTTTTTTCATTTTTTGAAAACGGTGTCCATCATGAGCTACTTCTCTCCGCAATTCAATGGAGTCCTACATCAATGGTCAGGGCATTGCTAATGTACATAGAGTTATCTTGAGCAGATAATGTGATTTCTGCATAACATGAACTCTGTTGAGATTGTGTGCTTAGTGAAAAGGATTGGATTACATAACAGAACCCTATGATTGAAATTTTGTTCTTGGAGAAAATGTCATCCGGTAGCCTTCTTGACAATCAATAATCTTTCAACAAATTCTTGCAGAGGATGTCACTTTTGAATTGTGTCATTTTTCAATTTTCTTTTTAATATGAAGATGGATGGTTAACAAATCTCTTGGACAGCATACATGAAGTATTCATACACCCTAATGCATCCCAATAATTGAAAATTTCATATTTGAAAAAGTACTTATTTTTTATATCTTATTCTTCAATCAACAAAACAGTGATATTTGATATTGTTGGGTTAGTTGAATTTTATATAATTGGCCTCTTTCAATAACATGTTCTGTAGTTAGAGTGACTTACCCAAGAATTCCAAAATATAAAGTGAAGTGGTAGAAGTTATGGTCAGCAATTATTTTAGTACCAATATCGAATTGGTACTAATATTGAGACTGCTATCCAAAGAAGATTTTCATGTGCTTCATTGCTTTTATCGAGGTAGACTGTGTCTTTGATAAGGTCTCTTATAGTTATAACTACATTGGTATATTCAATTCTAGAATAGTAAAATGTTTTTTTCGTTTGTTTGTTTCTCGAAAGCGATTAAACTCTTTTAAAGTGCCGCTTTGTGCAAGTGCAATAGTATGAAGCATTATTCAGCTGGTAGTCCACTTGATTGCAACTATACCAGTGGCAATAATATAACTTTGCATTATGTAGCCAACCAAGTTCACACTCTTCCTTAAAATGATATCAGAATTCGGGATATGCTAGTTTCTTAACAATCAAATAGACCGGTCTTTTAACCGATGCCGGACAAAATGTTTAATCATATGAAAGGAAGAAACACAAAGCAATACATAAATCGTTAAATATTAATCAAGTAATGAAATGTACAAATTTGCCTTAAAATTGCCAAATCATCAATGTAGATGCAGAGTGGGTAAAAAAAAACACCTTCAACCGGGATTACGAGTAAAATGTAGAATGGAGATCAGGTGTACTAATTCGTAAATCATCAACCAAATGTGTATATAAAAATGAGGAAGTGGGGCAATGATTTGAAAGGGAAAGCTGCCACCATTTCGAATGTGTGCACAAGTGGCATGGAGTTACACACGTGTGACTTACATATCCCTTGCATGTGGAAATAAACTTGATTTTCTAACTTATATATTCCTAGAAAAGTAATGTACTTGTAAAGGATTTTTCTTTTTGTACATAAAGACAGTTGTAGAGTTTAAAATTAGAAATTACTTTAATTTTTTTACAGTAAAACACCTGTAACTAGCACCGCTAAAGTCGCCTCATGCATAGACATAGACAGGACAAACAATCTCACTCTATTTCTGTAACTCTCTCTCTCTCTCTCTCTCACTCTCTCTCTCTCTCTCACACACACACACACACACAGACAGTTTCAGTAAACTATTAAATTGTGAGTTAATGATAACCTATTCTAAAAGCTTTGAAAGTTGGTGTCTATTTCTTTAGTCTGTGATATTGTTTGTGTTCTTTTTATTCATCACAATTGCAGTCAACGTGGAATGTGTATGCTCAAGTAATATGCCATTTCTAGACGGCAATGGGCAATAAAAATAATGTTTGATGAACATCGTTGGTTGTCAAATATTGAGCAATAGCAAAGGATACACTGATATGTTTATTAGTACACATGACATAGAAAATGCTAGGTGTTTTTCCCCTCTCTATGTTATACTTCAATCCTATAACAAGCCTTATATGGCACATATGGCCAATCAATATCTCTAGGGATAACATGTTTTGTGTAGTGTATCAGTACTTGTGCTCTATTCATTTCAGTTACCCTCCAATATTTGGTCCTTGGAATGTAATGTTATCGTTATCCAACTAAACATGTATTAGTTAAATGATTGGATTGTATTTTTTATGAAGGATAAACATCTAGATTCTTCAAATTTAAGTTTTTGAATTTTAGGTTGTAACATTTGTTTGAAGTTAAGACCCAAATCATATTGTTTCAATATTGCCTACAAAATGGCATTTATTACATTGATAGATGTTATGACAATTATCTCCTTATAGCTACATATGTTATTTAAAAATATTAACTCAATGAAAGAAAAATGGATGAAATATTTACAAATTTAGGTTAAAATTCCATCAAATAACTAAGAAAGTTTAACATTTGTTTGAAGTTGAAACCTAAATCATATTACAAGTTATTTGATTGAATTATAACTTAAAATATGTTCTTATTTCATCTATTTTCATTCGCGAGTTAATATTTTATATTAACATCTTGTTATGTCGAAGGCATTTTTAAATAAGACTGGAGGCGCTATGCGTCGACATATCGTTAGATAGATGGATGGTGTGGATGTGGTTTTGTGGGTCGTCAATGCACACCCATTTCTTGATCATCGATCGCAAGTAGAAGTGCAACAATTGCCATTGATAGGCGACAAAGATTTTAAGGGTGCAAATTTGTTTTGAGAGGTTGAGGTATGTGCTTATCAAGGTCGTCCACACCACATTTTATTGTCTCATGTCATGTGGTGTCTCGTCATCGATATTATTAAGTGCAACATTTGTAAAGGCGTAGAAAGTCCAAAATACGACGCGAGGAACTTTGAATGCAGTGGCCTCCAACTCACTTTTTTGCATCGTTACAACTGGCCACTCTCTTCAGCTCAAGCTTGGTTTTATTCTCATTTAGTTGTACATTTGAGTTCACGTTCTACTCTTACTGCTTTGGCCACCTCAACATTTCATGCGGGCTTGTCATACATTAGGGATGGGCTCCATCTCATAGTCTCAACTTGGCTTGTGAACTCGCATTCTTTGGCTTGGTGCTCACAACTCAATAATCATCTTCTTTCAGGCTGCGCTCAACTACTGTGTCACTTCTCACATGGCTCAATGCTTTGGATTTGTATTGGTCAAGGCTCCATCTCTCCATTGCCTTCACGTGACTCAATGTTCCTTTGTGGCTCATTTTGTTGATTATAGTCTTTGTGTAGAGCTTATTTGTCATACTTGGAGTGATTCTTGAGTGTAACTTGCATTCATTGTCATCTCGTTATTTCTTGGTGGCTTCTATTTGCATGCTTTGGGCATTGAATGCATTTGGCTCTCACAACTCAATAATCATTTTCATCCAGAGTGTGCTCATCTCCCATGTCACTTCTCGCATGACTCAACACTTTGGATTTGTGTTGGCCAAGGCCCCATCTCTCCATTGTCGTTACATGACTCAACACTCCTTTGTGGCTCGTTTTGTTGGTTATAGCCTTTGAGCAAAGCTTGTTCGCCATACTTGGAGCAATTCTTGCATGTAACTCGCACTCATTGTCACCTCCTTGTTTTTTGGTGGCTGCTCCTTGCATGCTTTGGGCATTGAATGCCTTCATTTTACTTGCGGCTATTAACACTCCAAAGATCTACTTGTTCATTTTCTTCAACCACTCGTAATTGCCCACCATTCTCACCTTTATTAATAATTCTAATCACTAACATGAACCACCACTTTAATACCACCCGGTGACACCCATTTTCGCTCACCTGGACTCTAACAGAGTCGATGTTAGGCCTAACTCCAACAAAGCAACCGATGAGAGAAGAACCATATCTTTTTCTTTCTCTATCCGCCCATGAATCTGGAAAGATCAAATATGGGCCATCAGCTTCCTAGACAAGATTCAATGGCAGGTTTGTCTCGTGAGCATCCATCTAAAACTCGTTCTACCAAGGATAATTGATCCTCTTGGCCGTTTTTGTTTGGATCTAATTGTTCCTTCTACAGCGCAGTTTGGGGTTCGGGTCGAGGTCGTGTTCCCGCCACTCAAAATTTGAAACCCCATCCCACTCTCCACTCTCAAGTTGAACTTCTATGAACTAGCAATCGCATGAGAGGTGTGCGATGTTAACGCCAAAAGTGAAATATTGGCGAGTGGAAAAGTAAATTGAAACAGCACAATAAAGCACAATGCATCGATCAAATTTGTTGACAACAAGCAAAGAGAAACAAGGGGACAACGAATTTTCGTAAACAATGTCGATGATAGAGCTAGCAACACTATTTACAAGACATGTTTCAACCCACAAATATGTGCAAAGCATTTTCTTCTGGTTGACGTAGAGAAAAATTGTGTTGTAGAAGATCCATAATCAACCTATTATGAGTCAGTCTACTCGGTGTTTTGAGCAAATGATCTGGAAATGGGAGAGTAAAGGAGTTGCATCAATTGAAGCTTGTGGTTATCCAACTCATCATCAATTGCTATCATCACTCATAGCTGCTAGGAAAATACATGATTTCTTTATTTTCTAGTTTGTTTCTCTTCTTTACATCACTCCAACTCTTCTCGCTCCTTTTATCACCCTCTTTCTACACATCCAAAAATTGTTTCTCTTGTTAAGGCCTCTATGGATGGAAAAAAAAATTGTGGTCACCACAGATCCAAAAAATATGAGTAAATTTTGAAAACCATGTCCGACAACTACCCAAAAGGAGTCTATTATAAATCCATCTTCAACTTTCTTTAGGGCGACAACATCCTAAGCACAGATGAGCTAGAGGGGGACCGCACCGTAATTGCTCTTGAAAAGAACTCATCGGTTAGCTAGCTTTATGCGTAAGCTCCTGATGTCATCCTCAAAGTGTAATCACTAGTCCCTCTGTTCAATGAATATGCCTGATCAAAGGACTGTGTTTGTGGACTCCACGCCTTTGTGACAATTACTATCGTTGTCGCCATAGTTAGTTGAGCAACAACAAGACACGACTCCATGGTTGCCTCCACTTTTTCTCCAAAGCCCTTAACCGATGAAGCAAGGGAAAATATTCTCTAGCAGGTACATGTGGAAAAATGATTTATTTCTTTTTTTGGGAAAGATTTAATTGTCGAACCATAGGCCTGCTCCAAAACCCCTAACCGATGAAATCAGGAAAAATAATCTCTAGCAGGTACATGCGAAAAAAATGATTTATTTTGTATTTCGGAAAAAAATTTTTTTACTATCGAACGATTGGCCTGGCCCAAAACCGCTAACCAATGAATTTAGGGAAAATATTATCTAGCAGCTACATGCGAAAAAATAATTTATTTCTTATTTCGGAATAGATTTAATTGTCGAACCATTGGTTATGATTTCCAAGTTATATAGATATTTTAGATTTATCCATATCTTGTGGTAAAACCCACAACATGCACAACATGTTATTGGCGTTAATTTTGAAAATTAATAATTGTATTATTGAATTTAGAAAGAAGGTCTAGATGAAGAACGAGTTTGCACGGTTTGAAAGAAGTGACATTTTGTGTAAATGAAACTAATACCAATCAAAGACTGGAAAAATTGATAAATCGGATCAGTACAATCTATGGATGGTTGGCCAGGCTAAAAGTCGGGATCTCTTTATACTTCCACAAGTTAAATAAAGTCAAAAACGAAATGTCCCATATTTAGAACTTTGTATGGTTTCTTGTGTCGCATGTTGTTTGCACTATACAGAGCAGAGAAAACAAAAAAAATAGGACCGCAATACACATTTTGGAGACCTGATGTTGCAATGAAATTTTTCTTCATGTGCTTCTAATATTATTACAATCAAAAAAGATCGGTTAATCTTTTCTCTTTTCTTGAGGCATGTGTATTTATCAATGTGGCCATCACCTAGGTGTCAAATATGTTGAATGCTCAACAATTGTACATAACTATGTATTGAACTTGTGGCTTGACAAGTGCCAGGAAAATGTTTGGTTGGGTTAATTGTTTTTATATTGATAATCAATACATTCGCCTTTTCCCCTCGAATGGGAAAAGGATAATGTAGGTATGAAATTTTATATTCCTTTTCTGTTATTGGTGGGTGGTGACTGCATCATTTTTTACCACCCATTCCCTCTAAACATTGTAGACTAATAATTCATCGGTTAAATATTAGATCCCGACAGTTTGTGGATGAAGGGTCTGTATTTCTATTTATCACAATATATCTTTAAGCACTCAAAAAGTACATGTATTTATTTAAACCTACCATAACACTATGTTTCGCGATGACGTAGTTATGTATTTATCGACACCTATTGTAAGAAGCTCTCCAAATAAAAACGTAAAATTATTTTTAAAAATGATTACATAAAATTATTTTAGAATTCATAAAATCTATTAAAAATTTATTTTTCGTAAAATCATTATAAAATAATAAAAAAATCAAAATAAACTTCATAAAATAATAAACAATCTAAAAGCAAATACTATAAATTTATACCCTGGCAATGACTATTCCAGGTGAACTGCACCATTTGACATGTGGGGCATGGCCTTTCAACGGACCTTCCATGACACCTCAAAGGCCTTGAACTTGAAGTTCACAACATGGCGAGATGGGAGTGGGACCGAAAGCTCCAATAAGTGGATAGCCGATGGATTTCGGCAGTGTCAAGAGCTTTAAAAATTCGCAGCAATGACCAAAAGTCGTCTCCAATTTGTAATACCTGCAATTCATTAATGATTTGTGGCTCGAATTTTAATATTACTTTTGGTGATTTTTCATTCCAAAAGCAACAAATTGCAATACCCATAACTACAATTACATGTACCTATCAAAACTTCCACGGCTAGCATTACGTTCCTTATCATCAGTCTTCCACACCCTCAATTGGAGGGAGTGGCATACGTGGCCACACTTATTCTCACAAAACTTGCAACCTGTATATTTTATAAATTCATGCCCCACTTCATTCATTTTACACTTGGTTTCATTCCTTGGATTTTGCCACTTTCTATTACTATTTTTCTTTTGTAGAATAAGGAAGAACCCAAGGAAAAATGGATATAACTGTCACAAATTCACGGGTCGTTAGGCCTGTGTCTCATACTCCAAAGTCCTGATTTGTTTGACCAGAGACACACTGTGAAAGCTTACATTTACAGGACCTCTACCTAAAATGAATATCAAGCAGTTCAATGCCAGAATGACTTAGAGAAGAAGAAGGAGGGGGTGGGAGTGAGGATTACCGTTTACTTTAAGTGAGTTATTGTCTAGATCAATTGTTTTAAAGTCATGAACTCGTGTCTTGTGAGAAAGCTCCATTTCCCACATTTTCACCAGGTTTTCAACTGTTTCTTCTAGGGAACCCTCGGCCCATACCGCATAAACATATTCCCAACCATATTAATCAAATTGTCCAAGTAATAAATATCCAATTACCATAAACAAAAAAAAGCAGACTTCTTCCTCGGAAATTAAGAAAGAGGGTGCTCACGTCTATATAAGGAGCACCATGCCTCCACACAATGTATTCTTATCAGATCCTCTACCTCGCAGTCAGATGACGACATTGAAGATGGTGTCGATCAAATTATGCAGCCCTGTCATGTTAATGTTCACGAGGAGCAAGGAACCTCAACCTCTTGCTATATTTGGCACGCGATGCACAATATGTCTATTGTAAACATGAGAATAATTTGGTCAATAAATTGAAGATAATTTACTATTTTGAAGGCGCTCTACAAATCACGATTTTATTGACCCCATCCAAAATGGTAATTTTAATGGTAAGGATTTTGTGGGATTTTTATCTTGAAATATTTGAGAGTTTAGATGGAGGATTTTTTCTTCGTTTTTTCTTCGTCTAGTCTTTTTGTAATATTTTTGAGATCTGTATGGTTTATCAGAATTGCAAGTTTAAAATAAATATTGACTTATAAATTTAATGGTTTTCTCTATCAATCCTTATATGTTCCTTAACTTTTTTAGTAATTCTTATCTATTTGGAGTAAAAAAATTAATAATCATAGTTTTCATGTTTTTTCTTTGTTTTGTTTTGTAAATTTTTTAAGCACATTGCCCAAGTCTTTTTAATTTAGGGGCAAAGATCGAAGTTTGGACATGCAACAAAGAATTCTAATGAATTCCTTCACCTAATAAATGTTATAGCATAATAGTTGTAATATGAAGGGAGTGAGAGGTAATGCAAGGATGACTCAGCATTTGCATGCGCAGGTCTAAATCATCGATGTTAACATTCCATGATATTGTGGAAAGTATTGCTCCCAACTTCTCCATATCTTGCATGCTTGTTTCTCTTTCTCAGGTTCTCTAATTACTAAAACCATCGCTAAATTCATCCCTCTTTTTAGAAGTTGGCTGATTATCTTTAAATAAATTTCGATAATCATTTCAAAAAAATATTTTTAATGTGTTATTACACCAGTTCTTTTATTTATTTATAATTATATTGAATATTAATTTAAATATAAAATGATATTTTCTTATCAATAGGATTTTGTAATTTTTTTAACTCGTCTTTTTTATCTAAATTTTATTTATATATCTATATCAACTTTTTAATATTTGCTAATTTTCTTGTTGACATTAATAAGTGCTGTACTTTAATTGTTTTGTTAGATTTATAGTGTAGAATCTTAACGGAATGCATTTCCTTTGTGCATGTTTCTTAATTACAATTCTCACAAATAAATACACTGTATATGTGAATAACATAATTTTTGGACTTGCTAACTATTTGATTGTAGATGTGAAGATTGAAGGCGAGAAATCTTATTCAACTAAATTGCATTGATGAATATTAAATGAGATTACTTTTATCTAAATAAAATTTTGGTAACAAGAATATAAAAGACTTTAGGGGTTCAACCATAAACAATAAGCAATAACTTTGAGGGAGAACCCTCTTTTTCAATCAGTGTTCAACAATTCTTTTAGGAAACATGTACAATTACAACCATGATTTCAACTTTAGTTATTGTCCATATATTATGTGAAACAACTAAACTTTAAATAATGTTAAAATCAAATATTATTCTAATATATGCATGTGATATTTTAAATTTTTTTTTAGTAAATGATATTTTAAATTATGTTTATTTCAAAATATTTATCTAACATTTATTTATAAATTAATAATTTATTTATAAATTAATAATTTATTTTTTTAAAAGCATGGATATCCATGTAATTAGAATCCTTTCTAAGACAATTATTCATACAAATTTTCAATATTTTTCCTTTATTTTGATGGAGATGTATGTAGTTTAACAAAGTATCACTTTCAAACAACTAAAATATTATATAATAAACATTTTTAAATTTGTAAAATAATATTTATAATGTTAAATTTGTAATCTGAAATAGTTACAATTAAAAAATTTACCGAGCTATCTATAACATTTTTGTTATTGTTATACATGTCACAATTTAAAAATTGTGGATTGATAACATTTTTTAAATTGTGAAAAAGTCACAATGTTTTTAAATGTAGATATATAACAATATTCATATTGTGAAATATGTCACAATTATAAAATTGTAGAATTGTCACAATATTTTTATTGTGACTTTTGTCACAAATTTTGTCACATTTGATGAATCCAAAAAAATTGTGGGTGGAGTCCACAAAATTGGATTCACAATTTGTAAACCAAAAATACAAAAACGGATACCAAAAATCATACAAAGATTTGTAGACAGAAATACCAAAAATTATTAAAGATTTATGGAGGATATAAAAAATCATACAAAAGATTTGCGAATGATAAATTATGCAAATACTTGTCAGGGAGTACCATAAATCATGCAAAGGCTTCTAAAGTATATATAACCATAATTATAATTAAACTTTAGATACAATTATTTAAAATAAAACAAGTAATATTAATATTTAGAAAATTAATATGATAATGTAAATAATAAAAAATAAGCAAATATAATTATATGCATATATTAATAATTGAAGGTAAGATAAAAATTGATAATTATTTAAGTTTTAATTATTATTTTTTAACTATGATAATTATTAAATTTGTTTTAGTTTTATATTTTTATATAAAAATATTTGTTCGAATAATTATTTATTAGATATATTATTTTAATTTACATTATTTAAAATATTATAAATACAAGTATGGCATGTATTATCTAAATTAAATAAATATAGTTTTTTCATCTATTTAATATGACAATTTAAAAATATTCTATTTTATTATAATATATTCTGACGAGTATATATTTTGGGTAATTCGAGGTTTCCACAATTTTATATTAATCATATTAAAATAGATAAAAGAATTTTATTTAAATAAATTAGAATTTTCATATTATTATAATTTTACGAGATTATTTTTAAAATATAAAATAATTGTCAATAAGTATAAATATGCGGGTGATTCTATTTTAAAAATAGATTTATTCTCTAAGAATTGTAATTTTTATATTAAGAAGGGTGAGATATGTGAATTCTCTACAAATTATTATCACTATATTTAAATTGTGGCATCATATATACAATCCTAAAAATGAATGGTGGATTTTTCAGAATAATTGTAAGAAAAAGAGAACATCTATTACAAAATAAAAATACATTGATGTAAAGTTATATTTTCATATGTTGTTTTAGAATTAATTTTATATTAGTCTTTTTATAGTATGTAAAACTAGCAATCTCATGTGTACAATGCAATGTGAATGCCAAACAATATATGTTATTTGATTTAGAGGGATAGTTTTTACTTTTGTAGTTGATTTTTGTAA
The DNA here is from genome assembly GCA_018340775.1 of Taxus wallichiana var. yunnanensis. Taxonomy (NCBI): domain Eukaryota; kingdom Viridiplantae; phylum Streptophyta; class Pinopsida; order Cupressales; family Taxaceae; genus Taxus; species Taxus wallichiana. The sequence goes on from CM031237.1 coordinate 351,533,892, forward strand.
GTGTAGAAATATAGATGAACCACTTCATTTAAAAAGCGCAAAACATAAGTTCGGTTGAAATTTTGCATGGATTTTCCATGTATCTTTATCCATAACATCGTCAGTGTTAATTCTAGATTAGTAGTGATCATTATGTATACCGTGCATACCCTTAGCACCTCACAATGTATGAGAATCAAGCTACATGCTATCAGATTTATTAAGTTGGCATTGCTTATCTTATCATTATTTGAAGCCATCAACTTAATAATGGTTTACTTATTTCCACTACCTTTAAATAACAATGATAGAACCTTCTTTGTTAGTGGACAACAATAAATCAATAAGGTATTAAATTAATAATGGTTTACTTGTTTCCACTAACTTTTGCATGCATAAAAAAGGAGAACAGTTCAATTTGCACATTTTATGCATTTGAGTGTAGTGGGATTGATCTCTATCTTCCTTGCTAAAATAAATACTCAATTTCTATAAAAACTTCAATGATTTGGTGATGTATCCTAGGGATACATCAATTAGAAGTCATCTTGTCAAATTGGGGTGAAGAATACCTGAGGAATAGAGAAATTCTTACCTAAACCTATAGAAGGAATAATATGGATTCCATTGCAAAAAATATACAAGATATAAAGATTGGAAAAGCTGGAATACACGATACTACAAAGAATTGTAACCAAGATTTGTGAGTCTTAGGTGGTAAGAACAGGAGGCAAGGGGGATCTAGACCCCAAAACTATGGCCTTGGTATCAAGAAAGCATGAATATCCTTCTTTGACAGAGACTGAACCATCTTCCCAAACCTATACTAGAGAAGACATCAGATGTGTAGTAAGATCCCTCATATCTGGACCCTCCTCTGAAATGAATTCGTTCCATATTTTGTCTCCAATTTCATTCACTACTCCCATGCACTGAGTGTTGTTGGGATGCAAGAAATCATCTAGAAGAATACCCATGTGTTCATACCAAAGAGACATTCTGAACCCATGGATCCCCCGAGGGGATACATCCATATAAGTATGGAATGGCTTATATGCTCCCATTGCAATCTCAGAGTCCCTTGCCCCATCCATTGATCGTTGGTTGATGTTTGCAGAGCCCAGTATTATGTATTCATCATCGATTGTACAATTGTAGACATACACATATAATAAGTCACGATATGCAGAGGAAAGGAAATCCTGGATAAAATTATGGACATTGACTAAATACAACAGAAACAATGTCCATTATTCATTAATTTTAGCTTACACTAATCATAGGGAATCCGTTCTCCTGAAGCTATGACAACTTCTATATCTGTAGCACTCACAACACTGCTAGTGACTAGGCGGCCATTTGCAAAATAATCATTGTGACTAAATAAAGACCTCTCTGCAAAACTTGGCTCCACCATACATCTCAACATAGCCCATGGTATTTCAAATATCAATTAAGGGATTGAAAGAAAACATAGATGTATATTAAGGATAGTAAGTATTGCAACTTAGAGCCTACCTTAATGTCTGTAATGTCTCCAACTGCAAAGAGGAGGTAGATAGTGAATTCAAATAAATCTAAATTTGTTTAAATTCCCAAATGGTTTATGCTAACCTGCTTCAAACTGTTTGATCCTGCGTTGTTTGGAGGAAGGCCCATCAAAATTACTCCATGTAGCAATCACCAAATAATCATAGGGAATCCTTGATCATAGACTATAAATAATCAAAAATGAAAAAAATTGAATTGGGTTTGATGCAAAATTCACATACGGATCAATCCGTGTGACATTTTCTCCGAATTGAAGAGATCTAACGACATGGGCACCTGCAACTCCACCTCCTACCACAACCACCCGTTTCATTTCAGCCATGGAGAGATTGGTGACTGTAAATCTAAGTATGAATTCATGAAAGAAGCAGATCGAGATCTAGGCTTCAACTGCGGTTTATAACAAAAATAACAAACTCAGAATTGCAAATAGCATTCAACTGCCAGTAAAAATAGAAAAACAATACTCCTAACAAACAATAAAACTAAAACCAATAAACCCACAACATGCAAAAGCGGAAAACAAAGCGTAAAAAATAGCCCGAAAAAAACTGTTTTTTTATTAATTTTAAAAATTGTTAAAAATAATACTCCTAACAAACAACAAAACTAAAAACAATAAACCCGCATCATGCAAAAACGGGAAAAAAAAACTATAAAAAATAGCCGAAAAAACTTGTGTTTTTTTATTAATTTTAAAAATTGTTAAAAATAGTAAGAAAACGTCGGGTCAAATTTAAAATAGTCCCGTGAATGTCCGCAAAGCCCTTTCCCATAGGGGAACGCCTTCAGCGTAAAAATCTATGTATTTGAGAATGTGACATTTCTATAAACTATTTAATGTGGAATTTCAACATTAATTTATTAGTCTTCTTAAAATATTCCATATGTGTACATCCGATGGATAATTTAATAAGAAATTTTTATTTGATTTTTTAGGAAGTGTGGATTTTCTATAAAACAGAGTTGGAGATGTGTTTTTTCTACAAATTACTAACATTATGTTTGAATTGTGGAACATCCAAAATACCTAAGAATGTACAAAATGTGGGATAACCAAGGTAATTTTTTAATGCTTTGTTAACTTCAAAGAAATGTTTGACATGGTACATAGAAACAAACTCAAGGAATGGAGGAACTTGGAGTTCCAAATGATGTAGAGCGGTTGTTCATAGGCTATATGAGCAAGTTAGGGCCAAAATCAAACAGGGGAGGGAATGTCTGAAAGTTTTGGGAGCGACATTGGTATTAAATAAGGATGCCCACTTTCACCCACTTTATTCGGGATCTACATTGGCAAGCTATCTAGGAGTAGATCACCAAATTGGATGGGGACGACATTTACTTACCAATTATGTAATAAAATTACTTCTCTATGCAGACGACCTCATCCTAATTGCAAAAACAACACATAATTTGAGAGAGCATTTGAGGGCCCTTGAGCTCTTTTACCGAGAGGATGGAATGCAAGTACACATCAACAAAACTAAAGTCATGATTTTTTCTTTATGAAGGAAAAATAAGAACATTAGTTTTCTTTTTTAGGAAAACTGCTAGAAATAGTAGAAGAATACAAATATCTTGGGTTGGATTTTCACAACAAGTTTAGTTGGGAAACTTGCAGGAAAAATAATACAAGGAGGGTGGAAGGCATTATATTCATTACAAAATAGGTGCAGAAATACAAAATTGTAGTATTGGAGAACTTAAAAAAGCTTATTTGGCTTGCATGTAATGCCATTGATTATTTATGGTTATGGAATTTGGAGCAACACTATGTTTGATCTTAAGTGGAGACAAATAGAGAGAATCCAAAAACACTTAATTACAAATAACTTGAAAACTAAAATTTCGGTTCAATTTAAGATTTTGTTAGGTCAAGCGGGAACCTTCCCCTCGAGGCATCAATGTTAACTCGGTTGTTAACTTATTTGAAGAAGGTTCAAAGCATGGAAGTTCACAGGTGGCCTAGAATGGTTGTAGAAGAAAATCTAGGTAGGAGGAAGAACACATGGATGAAACAAAATATCAAATGGATGAGAAAATGGAATATTAACATATAAGAGTGTCCAAACATTAATGAGGAAACAAAAAGTAGTTGAAAGAACAATTTAGGATATGTTATTTTGGTACGACCTTCATAAAAACAATACACTCGATACATTAATATTATTTTTGATAGAAGATCCTTACACACATATATAGGGAGAGTAACTCCTATAAAATAGGGAGTCCTTAACAATCTCCTCAAACTACTCTCTCAACAAAGACAAGTTGTTCTAAAGAACTCGTAGAAATATACACATGCTAATGTCAAGCAAAAACTTCACTATTATTTATTACAACTTAAATAATAAGAACTCAAGTTATTATTTTGACTCATGCAAACAATAAAAATTCCTAACATGAGGCAAATAGCTCAATGAAAAAAATCATATGCCACCACATACTTTTAGGTCTCGCATATTGTTGTTTGGATTTAGTTGTTTGGATTTTGTTGCACATGATCACCTACATATGAGAACTTAATCATGCTTTCATTACCGGTTGAACGTATTCATCGACGACCATCTTCCAACGAAGTACAGAAATCGAGAAGATATCTCAAATCAAATGATCACCGTAGTCAGCTGCCCTCCTATACAATTATTTTGACATAACCTGTACATTCCACACCATATCACAATACGTGTAAGAGATTATATTAGTAATTATCACACATTGCATTTGAACAAACTTCTACTCTTATTCTTTACACCACAACACAACTAAAAAGATGATGTGACCAATACGAGAATATGGCCCCATCATAGTCGTCACTGACCAGAGGTTGTTGATTAACCTCCAACCTCCAACCTCTCGTTGCCTCCATCCAAATTCTATTTAACAAATAAAAATAATATTTTCATGACTACTTAAATGTATCATCACCATATCACAATATGATATCAATGGTGAATGGGATTTTAAAATAGAGAGAACTAAATGGAAAAAACCTAATAACAAAACTCCACTATTATAAAACAAGAAAATAAGAAGAACATATATAACCTTTTAAATTATAAACCTATATGCTTCATATTTGATCAATAGACTGATATTTTTCTCGTCCAAAGTTTCAATACTGACAAATCAAATGTGAACTTTCACACGCTACCACCTCATCAAAGGATCATTCTCAAAATTCTTAATGTTTAATTGAAAGCTTTCTTCTACCCAGCTCTCATTTCTCGGTCTTGGCAGTTGTCGATGGAAGGCAAGTGGAAAATGAAATGGTCACTAATCTGCAGTATTGTGAATGAAGATTTATGTCAGCAAATCAAATCGACATTGTTTCAATTACAACAGGTAGAAGAAAGCTCATTGATCCAATGTGGTATCAACGTGAGATCTTAGATTTGACATACACAAAGTATGAGATCAAAAATTTCTAGAAACAAATTGGTTTAACCATCCGGGTTACATGGATATGCTTTGATAGTACCTACAGCTTCAGATCTAGAACTTTTGCTTGGTTTTTATGGATCTACGCTATGTACACGTGTTGCTAGTAAGAAAAGCGTGAAGAATGTGTTTTACAAATTATGTCCGTGGTTTAGACAATTGGCATGCGCGGTTGAAACATTGAATGAATCCTTGAGATCAGACAAAGGTCTTAGAATGCGCTCACACAAATATTCTCCTTGCAAATGTACTGGTCAAATTTGAAGATCAGATGTCTGAATTTAAACAACCACCAACATGCATATCAATATGGAAGGATGTATACAGGAAGAACGAGATAGACAGATCAAAAAGTATAATAAATCTCTGAATTGCAAGCTTACCAAATATGTGGCTGTTGTGACGTTGACAGCATCTCAGGAGGATAAAAATAAAATCTCTCACTTACCAGTCAGTACATCCCAGGTTGGACCTTTCTTCATCGTAAAAACATCATAAGAAACCAATGGCGATGGAGCATCGAATATAATGTAGGTCGGATATGGACAAACACTGAATATCACACACAAATGTATGCCTTGGAAACGGATTGCAGAATGCAAAAATCTCACAAAAATAATCAAACTATATTGAACACATCTGAACAGTTCCCGAGGAATATCATTGCTTCATAAAAACAATACATTGGTAAATTCATATTATTATTTTTATAGAAGATTCGTCCTCAAACTACTCCCTCAACAAAACAATATACGCATGCTAATGTCAAGCAAAAACCTCGCTATTATTAAGTACGACATATAGTAATAACTCAGGTTATTATTTTGATTCATGTAAACACTAACAATTCCTAATACAATAGACGTGTGGACACAATAATTTAGTCAAAAGAAAGAATAATACATTAAAGAATTTAATTCAATTTGTGGTCACAAGGAAAATGTTTAATTGGGGGCAGAAATCAAATAGAAGACAAAAATGTTGATGGCCCAGTGAAGGGCATGCTCACATCATCTTAGTTTAGATGTGAAACCAATAGATGGACGTCTCTTAAAAAATAGTGAAAAGAGAGAACGTGCATGTTTTGTAACAAAGAAGTAGTAGAAACATAATGTCACTACATCATAAAATGCACATCATATTATAATGACATCCTTATCAAATATGAGGACAATTTAAGAGTAGACAACCTAACATCCTTGTTTGAGAAGGAAAGACTTGTCAAAACAACGAATCTTTTGGTGGAGATTCACAACAGGAGATTCAACATCAAAATTTAAGCAATGGATTCTAGGAAAAACTGTTAGGGAAGCTCTTGGGGTGGCTTTGTTCACTTTAGTTGTGGCTTTCGGTCCCATATATTACTTGGTCTATGTTATTAAAATCGTTCATTCATTCAAAGCATGAAAGGTGTCTCATGGTTTTAGAACCCTTTTTCCAAGAGGTTGAATGCAAGTGTTTGATAAGAAGAAAATAATAAACAAATTGACTTTATTTTTTCGCGAAACCGCATTGAAAGTAGTAGAAGAATACAAGTTCTTTGGGCTTGATTTTCAAAACAATTTTAGTTGGGAGATTTGTTAGTTAAAAAGAATACAAGGAGGGTGGAAAGCTTTACACTCACTACAAAATAGATGTAGAAATGTAGAATTGTGAGATTGGAAACCCAAGAGAACTTTGTTTGGCTTGCTTGTCACACCAGTGGTCCTATAAAAATGTTAAATTTAGGGCTACAATGTGTTAAATCTAAAATGGAGGTAGATAAAGAGAATCCAAAAACACTTCATCATAAGTAACCTCAAAGTCAAAACATTGGTTATGTATGAAATTCTATTAGCTATAACAAGTACTTTATCGTTGGAGGCATCAACAATAACTTGGAAGTGAAGGTATTTAAATGTCAAGGTATGAAGATTCATGAATGAAGAGCTAAGTAGAAGAATAAACATGTGGATGGAACATAACAAGTGGGTGAGTAAATGAGACATTAAATGTGTCGAGTGTCCAAACAATAACGAGGAAATAAAAATATGTGAGAGAAAAATTCAATACAATTATGTGCACAAAGCAACATGGGTGAAATAAAGTGTGATTAATTCTATATGGGAACGTGAAGAAAATGCATACATGTAAGTAGAAGTCAAGATAAAGGTGAAAATGTTGATGGCTCGGTTAAGGACTAGCTCGCATCATCATAGGTACGAGATTGGCAAATGGACAACTCCTAATGAGGTGTGGGAAATGAGAACAAGCACGAAGTCAACTTGAGAGTAAACAAACTATCTTGTTTGAAAAGGAAACCTCACATAAAACAAGTATCTTGATCAAGATCTTCAAGAGAGTATACTTCATATAACATATTTTTCTCATGCCTTTCAACCAAAGAGTAGTAGAATAATAAAGATCCCTCATCGACTTTAAACACAAAAATTATATTGCACGATATAATCCCCATTTTTAATGAATTTTGATTATGTGTGCAGAGATGTACAAATTATTAGTCAAGGTCTTGGGAAAGTTTATGTTCTATCGATCATCTAAAAGCCATTAGGATTTCCATATACCATGTTTCTAAAATAGTTGAGTCTCAGTAGAGTTTATTAAAGGAACACGTAATGATGTACAACACATGACAGAAAAATCTCTTAACATATACTTAACCTTGGTGATCATCTTCCCTTTGTTGACAATAAATTTCTCATACTAGAGAATTCCCTAGATTGGCTTAAATAGAAGAAAAAGAAATAAAGAATTAGAAAAGAAATAAAGAAAGAAAAAAGGAAAAAATTGATCGAACAATTCATGCCATAAAGAAGTCGAGTATTAGCGAGACTTTTAGTTCTATAGATTTTGGTCCAATGTTCATAGCTGAAACATTGGCCAAAAAAGGAAAATCAAGTCCAAAACCTAGGTCATCTTTTGTGAGAGATCCCACATACTTATACAACCATGGTAATTAAATATAAATGATCATCTTAATCCAATCACCAATATTACATAATGGTGCAAATGTATACAGACTATTGTCCTAACTTATGGAATAGATGGGAAACAATGGTTACATTTGCAACAAAATATTTTTGGAGAGTAGTTCTTAAATGGTGGACTATTATGTCACAACAAATGAAAACTTCTCGTGTTTATGATAAAACAAATATGTATTGCGAACTCTCTTCCAGATTCTCATCAATGAAAGTGTTCCCCCACAAGGTAATTAGGAAACTAAAGCTAATAAATGGTTGGCCAAAATGTAATTGTGTGATCTTTCTCGATTTGAAATGTTTGCTACCCAGTTTAGAAAGCTAGCATATGAAGGTCATTCACATACCTCAGATGTCAAAATGAAGTTTCTTGATGCTCTACCTTACAATCTTGTTTATTGAGTTCTAAAAAATATTGATGTTAAAAGAATGGCTATTATCACTATGTCTTTGATTGATATTATTGAATTTTCTAAATCAATAAGACATGCAACTTGTGTCAAAAATTAAATGAATAATTTTTTTGCTAAGCATCAAGCCACCTATGTTGACATAATGTTTCTAGAAACCAAACCTTTTGGTTGTCAAACCTTTGTAAATAAATCAAAAATCACTGCAAGCTTGTCACTTTTTCCCACGTTGCCATTCTTATGCTCCATGCGATTATTTTCGAGCTACGGCTATCCCTCGAGCAAATTAGTAATGAGGTATGGTAAAATTCGACCCCGCGACATCCCTCAAATCATCGAAGTTCCGCACCACCGAGTTGCACATTGGTTTTTGTAGAAATCGTGACATTCACTTTATTCAACACATGTGAACTTACGTGACAACACCACCCAACCTACGAAGTCATATGTTACATATGTAATAAGCTGCCAGCCACATTGCCTCACAATTTTCTCGTAAAATTATGTTGTAAAGTGGTTTATTCCACAAATATAGTTGCTTGGTGTGATAAAGTTGATGAAAACGAAGATCTTTATCAACGAAATGATATTTAAGAACCAGTGATTAAAAATATGATGGTGATACATCGGAGCAAGAGCAAAAATAATAGGATGATGAACTCGAAAAATTCATTGATGATATCCAAATGCCTACTATTTGTTGGTCCGAAAATCTGTTAGGTGGGCGGATCTACGGATAGACAGGCCAATAGTGTGCGGGGCATAACCCCTTTTGAGACAAAGAAAGCGGCTGGTTTATTGCTATTCTACCAAAGCAAGAATGCATGCAAGTCTTATAGTATTTTGCTTGTGGGGTTTTGGGATCTCATCCAAGTAGAGTTATTTCCAACGAAGAACAAAAAGGAATGAAGGAAGGAATATAGAAGAAAGGTGGATCGAAGGGAGAAAAGAAATGAATTCCAAAGTAGAAAGGTTAGAGGGTTTATGTTTTGGGCGGTAGTAAACAAAGCCAAACTTACTCACATAAACAAACAAAGCAATCTTGTTAAACAAATAACAAAAGCATACGTAAATCCAGCAGAATAAGCATGCGGATCTAACTTAAGTAGGATCTAACACATAACATAGGAATTTAGCACAAAAGTCTCAATTTTGTATTAATAATTGTTCTTACAAGAAAGCTCAAAGTATTTCTCTCCTCACTCTAATTTTCATACAAATTTGCTCACACTTAAATACTACAAGTATCCAAGTATTCATAGGAGGAGAAGGAGAAAGAAAACAAAAAGGAGCCAATAACTATTTACAAAATATCTAAAAGTCAAACATTGACTTTGGGGCAATTTGTGGATGACAACATCCCATGGTGCAACATGGATGATGTCATTTTTGTGCCAACATACTTTTAAATATTTTTACAAAAATGGGATAATCCCAGGAGGAAGGAGCCTATTCGTCGTCATCCCTTGGCTTGAAAGGAGTGTCCTGCTTCTACTCAGGGGAGGTAATGTGAAATTGAGCTTGATACTCCATGAACTTACTTACCATCGCTTGAAGTTGATCCTGAGCGGGACCCTTGGTGTGATCCCCGATGATTTCGCAAGTCTCCCGTTTATCTCTGAGTCTTTCCGGGAGTTTGAAATATTTATTTCTTGCCTCCATCAAGTATCCAACAAAGTCGCGGTAGGCCAGAAGGTTGTTGATAGATTCTATATCAAAAGTGGCCTCTGACGCTAAACCTTGCGACACGATTTCCTTGAAAAGCTGAATAATATCATCTGCCTTCCTCAAGGCGTATGATGCACCGAGTAACCCTGGAGACATTCTTAAGACGATTTGCTCCATTTGATGCATTGCATCCAAGGCTTCCTCCTTGATTTTGTCTATCTTTTCCAAGACAAACTCCATTTGGTCAACCCGATAGTCTAAAGCAGCAAGGACTTTGTTGGGTGCTCGCGGGTGATCAAAAATGTCGAATTTCACCAAGTCATCGACTGGGCAGTCGAGCATCTTCTGGAATGTCTCGTGTTGCAACCTGGCATGGTCCAACTCTTCAGAGATAGGTCCTGCTATTGCCTGGAGTTCCTTGTTAGCTTGATCTATATTTTGATAGAGCTCTGTGAACTTTGTAATCACTTCCTCACTATCTTTGAGGATCTGCTCTCTCCAGGCGGACACTGCCATACCTTGCTCGCCGATCTTGGCGTACTCATTTATCTTCTCCTGACTAAGAAATTTAGGAGGGTCGGCAATAGTCATAGGAGGGGCATTGCCCATCTTTTGTAGGGCTTGGAGAAGATGTTTGTTTTGCTCTTTTAACATCCTCTTCTCTTCCTTTGCTTCTTGAAGCTTTTTGCAAAGGGCATCCACTGCGGATAAGGCCTCTCCTTGTAGGCTCTCTGATGATGTTCTAATCATGACCCGAGTCTTGTAAAATCTAGATAGGGGACGGATATTCTTTTTCTTTGTGAGATCGGAGTACGCGATCTCCATGACCCTTTCCCCGAAGCGCTTTGAGAGAAGTGGGTTATAGCTTTTTTCTTTTTGGGCTGTCATCACCAATCGACACTATGATAATTCTTCACCGGGAACTCCTCATGCTATGATTATTAACTAATGCAAAACTCTTAGTTTGGTGGATGTAATCTGGAAACACAACAACAAACATAACAGAAGAATACCATAGACTATGATAAGAAGGAATAATGATAAATGTGAAATATCAGTGTAAATTATAATATCAACATGAAATTGTTACAATCTCACCCATGAGGTTCTTCAAGTGTTATTAACTTCACTTGCCTTCAAACAATAACTATGGGAGAAACTTCACAATTACACCTCTTAATGGCTTCTTTAACACACCTTCAAAATGATGGCTTCCTTTACACACTTACTCATACAATATTTCTCACTACTTCTCTCTATGCTAAATGAGGGGGTGGCCTCTTTATTTATAGGAATTCAGGCTTATCCACCTTATCTCTAAGATAGGATAGGAAATCTCTTCCGGCCAATCATATTCCATGCCTAAACTCTTGCCTTTACATGTAGGCTTATCTTCTAAGATAAGATAAACCTTATCATCTCACATGGGTTCCACCTTTTTAGAATTTTCCACAAATAAAATATACAAAATATTTATGACATCACTCTTTGTCCTTATTACAAATATAATATTTCTAATTCCTAATCATGTAGACCCTACTTCTCTACTTATCCCAACTTTGTCATTTTAACATTACGGGACCACTTACGACAAATATTTACTTTTTACAACATTCTTATTGTACTTTGGTATTACCGTACTCTACATTATTGGCGTATTTGATCTTGTGACGGCGCCCTTGATCGACGGCGCCGTTATCTTCTATTGGACGCCACTACTAATTATACTTAACAACATCCTATTCCTAATACATACATAAATAAAATAGAAATTACGGAGGAAAATTTTAATTTCGACATTTTCCCGTTCCTAACTTCTACTCCGTACTCGGAGTAGACTCTTATGGAAATTCTAAAGCGGTGCTTAGAAAATCTTTAACTTGTCATGGTTGACCCATTTGTAATGGGAGTATCATCAATTCCTCCAGTCGATATGTACCATTTTCATGCACAACCTGCTATTTTGTAGGGCCCCATCCACTTTGGAAGAAATTTTCTGTCTTCTTTTTTGTATTTGGAATCATATACTAGGACCAAGTCATTCACATGAAATGGAGACCAACGGATCTTTTGATCAAAGTATTCCTTCGCTTCATTTTCTTCTTATGGCTTGTATCCTTCGCTATTTCCCTCATTTCCTCTAGCAAATGAAGATGTACCAACCTTTTCTTTTATTGAATCACTTTCATCCATCCTTTCATTTTTCATAACTCTCACAGTGGGATATCAAACTCAATAGGAAGAACTGGATCAATGCCATAAGCCAAATGAAATGGGGAGTATCATGTTCTTTGACTTTGATGTTGCCCTATATGCCCACAATTCTGCATGAATCCTTTTATCCCATTTATGTACCTACAAGGTGCATCTTTTGCTAGGATTTGACACAACACAAAATTTGTTCGTTCCACCTATCCATTTGTGCTTGGCTTGTATGTTGTTGCCTTCCTGTGCTTAATAGAAAACTTATTGACTAGGGCTTCTACCACCTCATTAATGAAGTGGCTTCCTTGATCTGTTACAATTTCTAATGGACAACCAAATCACGGTGACAATGCGTTCATATATGAACCTTGCCACTTCATCAAATGAAGCTGTTTTCAATGGCTTAGATTCCACCCACTTGGTTAAATAAGTTATTTTCAATGGACCTACAATGTCTATTCCCACTTTTCAAAGGGACCAAGTGGAAGGATAGGGCAGAAATTTGAATGAAGCGTCGCCAGCACAAAGGCCGTGCGATCCGTCGAGTTATCATGAATCACCGGAGTAGCGGGCAAGCCCGCGCCGGCCTTTTATCTAATAAATGCGTCCCTTCCAAGAGTCGGGATTTTGTGCACGTATTAGCTCTAGAATTACTACGGTTATCCGAGTAGTAAAGGTACCATCAAAGAAACTATAACTGATTTAATGAGCCATCCGCAGTTTCACAGTCTGAAATAGTTCATACTTAGACATGCATGGCTTAATCTTTGAGAAATTCTTGATGAACCTTCTATAGTAACCCACATGGCCTAAAAATGATCTCAACTTACTTTTATTCATAGGAAATGGTAACTCTTTGATTTTTGAAACTTTATCAGGATTAGTACCAATACCATCTCTGGATACAACATGCCCTAACAAAACGCCTTTAGAACATCCAAAGACACACTTTGTAGGGTTTAGTGAGGCTTGTGCTTCATCTAACCTTTGAAATGTTGTCTCCATCTAGTGCATGTGGTCCATCTTGCTCCCATAGATGCAAAAATCATCCAGAAATACTCTGATGAAGTTCCCAATGTAGGGTTCAAACACCTTATTCATCAAGTCGTTGGAACATTGCTGGAGCATTACACAACCCAAAAGGCATAACTCTATAAGAAAACGTTCCCCAAGGAGTGGTGAACGTGGTCTTCAGCTGATCTTTCTCTGCTATACGAACTTGGTTGTATCCGCTATATCCATCAGCAAAACTATAGCACTCTGGCCAGCTACTTCGTCCAAGATTTGATCCGAGAATGGAAGAGGGTAATGATCCTTCTTTGTTGCCTTGTTAAGCTTCCTATAATCAACACAAATGCGTAGTTTCCCATTCTTTTTTATGAAGATCATAATGATAGAAACCCATTCTGAATTCTCCACAACAAATATGAATCCCGCATCAAGCAACTTATCTATTTCTTCTTTTACAGTCTTGGAAAAATTAGGATTCATTCTACATGGCATTTACTTTATGGGCTTAGCACCATCTACCAACTCAATAGAATGTTCTACCCAACTTACTTGACGGAGTTCCTTGTAATCAAAAGTGAATATGTGTATGTACCTTCAAAAAAGCTGGAGGTAGGATTCCTTCTCACTCTCTATCATAGCATCACCAATCTTTATTTTGTTGGAGACGATCATCAATTTATTCTTCAGATAATTTTATGGGATCATGATTCGGTGTGACTGGAAGGATATCCATGACCGAAACATCAACCTCACTTTCTTCATATTCAAAGTGTCCACTTCAATAGTACTCGAGTTATCGAGAGGATGTCCAATCATCGGTTTCATCACTTAAATCCACGAGTTACGCCTTATGATGCCGAGGGATCACGTTTATCTTCGACTCTCTCTACCACGTCCAAGTGTCATGAAACCTTCATTCCGGTAGTTTCTTGCATGAATTCTCCTTAGCCATGGTCTTCCCAACAACATTTGATACGCAATGTACCATTTTTCATCACCTAAAAGTCTACCACACATACAACACCCATACAGATATTGCCACATTTGAAACTACACCTTACGGTTTAGTTTTTCCTTTATTTAATGTCCTTAACATAAGTGTTGAGGGAGATCAATTTTAAACCCAACATATTCATTACTGAGACTCGGTCATTACATTAATCTGTAGCACCTCCATCAGCCTAAGACATCATGAATTGAAATACCATTACATAATACCTCAGCTTGTGGAGCGTAGGGATCCGCCTCTACCTCCAAAACAGGGACCTCAACCTCCTTCCTTTGTTGAGCATTGAGTCCACTTCGCAGCTCCCGCCTCTTCTCAGAAGACATAGCCAAGAGTTGACCATATGTAATATTTGCAGGCCTTTTGGACAGATTTTCTAAGATGGAGTATGGTCCTTGTCTCTGTGAAATTAGAAAATCCTGCACACCCAACTTTCTTCTCCTATGTTTCTTACTAGTTTCTCCTTTCATCTTCTTAGGATCATTTCCATCTTGGTTATCTTTTTCTTTCTTTCTTTTTGTTACAAACACATCTACTTCATTATTTATGCTCTTATCTACTACATCAAAAGAATTCATAGGTGCTTTTCCTTTATTATTATCTCTTGTACCAGATGTAGAAGCTCTATCTGGACAATTATACTTATAATGACCCTTTTATAACAACCATAACATACAACTTCAAAAATATTTATTTTTGGACCTCTATCTCCTCCCTGAGAACTAAATTCCTTTCCTTGAAGAAGATTAATAGTTAATTGGCCCATCTTCTGAGCCAGATCTTCATACTCAGTAGATGTACTAGGAGAAATATTTGTGCTCACCGAGAGTGGTTGTGGATTATGGACCAAAGGGGGTGGTGTAGGCTCTACTTTAGCAACAATCTCTGTAGGCTCCTCTTCCATGCTTTCTTCTTTCCTTCTTGCAATCTCCTTTGCTTGTTTGATGGTAGTTGGGCGCTCATACTTCACTCGGTGTCGATCTCGGCTTCATCCCAAGAATGAAGTGCTTACATAGGAGATTATCCACGCCATTCATCAACCCATCCGCTAATCCTTCCTTCTGGATCTGGGCATCGAGCTTCCTCCTTAGCTCTAGAACATGAGCATGATAATCTCTTATCTTCTCCTTCTCTCCTTGGGCTAGCTTTGTGATCTCGATCATGAGATCTGCATATTTTTGTTGTTCACCAAATTCTTCAAGAAAACTTTCAGTTAATAAATCCCATGAGTTTTTCACATTATCACCTAGTGCTTCAAACCACCTAAGGGCTGATCCATCCGAAAAGGTAGGAAAAATTCGGTCCATTTTTCCCTTCTTATAAGGCCATTCAAATACAAGATCGTTTAAACTCTTGAATGAAAGAGGAAGCATCTTCATTAGATTGGGCTGAAAAAATAGGAATCTTCCCCATTTTCAAAAGTAACCACAGTGAAATACCAACAATCAAGAAGACTTATGTGCACAAATAATTGGAATCACTATAATAGAAAATAGAAATGACCACGGTAAACTATGGTAAAACTTGACTTACTGCGGTAAAAAATGACTTTATTGTGGTAAACACTATTTACGGTAAAAATGAAGTTACTGGGGTAAACACTATTCATGGTAAAAATGAAGTTACTGTGGTAAATACTATTCACGGTAAAAAGTAAAGTTACTGTGGTAAATACTATTCATGGTAAAAGTGACTTTACCATGGTAACTCCTATGCACAATAAAAACAAGGTTACCCTCCAAATGGTTTTTGACTAAGTGGGAATATCTCTCTAGAAAATCCACCAATGAGGAATGGTCCCGGAAACGGAACCAAAATGTCATCACCAATCCGACACTATGATAATTCTTCACGGGAACTCCTCGTGCTATGATTATTAACTAATGCACAACTCTTAGTTTGGTGGATGTAATCTGGAAACACAACAAACATAACACAAGAATACCATAGACTATGATAAGAAAGAATAATAATAAATGTGAAATATCAGTGTAAATTATAATATCAACATGAAATTGTTACAATCTCACCCATGAGGTTCTTCAAGTGTTATTAACTTCACTTGCCTTCAAACAATAACTATGGGAGAAACTTCACAATTACACCTCTTAATGGCTTCTTTAACACACCTTCAAAATGATGGCTTCCTTTACACACTTACTCATACAATATTTCTCACTACTTCTCTCTATGCTAAATGAGGGGGGGTGGCCTCTTTATTTATAGGAATTCAGGCTTATCCACCTTATCTCTAAGATAGGATAAGAAATCTCTTAGGGCAATCATATTCCATGCCTAAACTCTTGCCTTTACATGTAGGCTTATCTTCTAAGATAAGATAAACCTTATCATCTCACATGGGTTCCACCTTTTTAGACTTTTCCATAAATAAAATATACAAAATATTTATGACATCACTCTTTGTCCTTATTACAAATATAATATTTCTAATTCCTAATCATGTAGACCCTACTTCTCTACTTATCCCAACTTTGACATTTTAACATTACGGGACCACTTATGACAAATATTTACTTTTTACAACATTCTTATTGTACTTTTTTATTACCGTACTCTACATTATTGGTGGCACCGTCTTGTGGCGCCGTTATCTTCTATTGGATGCCACTACTAATTATACTTAACAACATCCTATTCCTAATACATACATAACTAAAATATAAATTACTGAGAGGAAAATTTTAATGTCGATGTGCCCTTTAGCCGGAATAACAGGGAAGTTCATAGGTGCAAGTAGGGACTTTCCTCTTGTCTTGGCTCAAGTGTTTGGAGATCCATTCTAGACTTAAGGGAGTGGGACCGAGAGGAAGAGGAGGAAACAGGGGGTGGAAGAAGGTGTATCTACGGTGGACACAGGGAAATGTGTCGAGACACTTGGTGGTGGTATTGAGAAAGAAGCCAACACTCCAATGCTCACGGGGTTAGGAGTCACTGTAGGAGAGGAAACCGTGGGGGTGGAAGGGATCTGTGAGATGAGGGAAGAAATCTTTGGGGCATAGATCCATGAGGAAGAGAAGATGGAGGAAGAGGGAGGGGGAACGGTAGAAGACGGGAGAGAAGACACAACCAAAGGAGTGGTTGGTTGAGTGACATGAGGAGGGGAAGGAGGAGTGAGAGAGGGAATGGTTGGGACCTCGCTAGTTGTAGATGTGATAACATCATGAGTAGATGTGTCCGTTGGAGCAGTGACTGCTTCTTCTCTTCTTGGAGACACTAAGTCCACAACTTACTCTTCGGCGGTGGAAGGAGGGCTCTCAGGAACTTCTTTCTGAGTATTGCTTGTCTCCCCTTTTATATCCTTTCCTTTGCCTTTAGGCAAGTGTTTCGGCCTAGTGGGTGCATCGCCCTGAGGAGACGTGGTAAATTCTACCCCAAGGTAGATGATACCATTTTTGTTGCACCAATGCTCAGTGTGCTGCAGAGTGCCTTTGACCCTTTCCTCAATAGTTTGAGGGGCCTAATTTCTATCAATTTCAACAAATGGCCAATTTTCCCCATCCGTGTCTAGATAAACCTGATTGACTTCTTGATCAGTTTCTTGGAAACCCTTTGGGATGATGGCCAATCCATATTGAATGATCTCTTCAAGGGCCAGGTGGGAGTGATCCTTTCGTCTGAGCTCGACCTCGTGATATAGATTGATGTAGATATCTTCGATTTGAGGGACGTGAATTGGATCGATTTTTTCCCTTGGAAGACAATCATGAGGATCAAAGGTTGGCATCGCGGGGAAATTATGCTTTAGATTGAGAAATTCAAGCTCTGCAAACATCTCCAGGGCTTTGACTGTGAAGTGCAGTGTACCTTCCCCTTTGTGAGGGGAATGGAGTTCCACCCTTCTTCCTTTTTGAACACTTCTCATGGTATGTGATGAGCTGTCTCTAGACAGGCAGCTCCAACAGATCGGTTGGGTCCGCATACCTTGGAAATTTGGTGGGCTCTCCCAAGAAGTTAGTGGCCCTGAGATAGGTGAAAGTGGGGAATTGCGTGAATAACGCTCCCCACTTCTCTCTGGTGGTGACCACGCTTTTGATCGTTCGACCAGTAAGTCATGTTTTGCCTCGAAGCGGATGACGCCATAGAAGAAGACGTCGTTGACTTTACTGAATTGGGCTATGTTGTTCTCCAGTTTTAATTCTGGATAGTACTCGTATATTTTTACCTGGGGCCATATCCCATACCGATTCAATGCTAGGTAGTCCCTCTCTGAGGTAGCAACATATACCACATAGGAGTTCATATAGAACCTCCCAGTTGTTGAAAGTTGTTGAAGCTACTCGAGATCGTGCTGCTGATAATCTCTCCCCATTCAAAACGTTGATCAGGAACATTTTTACTCATTGTTTCTAAATACTTGAGCATCCACTTGTGAAAGTAATGGGCATCGGGAAGCCCAAATACCCTGCTCAGGAAGGTGATGGTGTCACTCAACTCCTCTAAAAATTCACTGCGATGAATGACTTATGGCCACCTGCTTGTTACCTTCTTGTTCTTGAGGTACACCTCATTCATCAGCTGCATACATTTGTCTTCATTTTCGTTCCATGTCTTCATGCAGTCCTCTTGGCTTACCGCTACAAAATGTCGGTGGTGAGGGATACCCAACATGATCTCAAAATGTCGGGCCGTGAGGTTGATTATTACCTCACCCTTCTCATTTTCGACACATCTTGTGTCCTTATTATAACAACGGCCTATCAACATCATGAACTCATTGTTGATTGCGCTCACGGAATCCCTGCAGCAAAGTGCAAACCACTGCCAACCAATTTATCCATCCACGGACTTCCTGTGACCTTCTTGGTTTTGGCCCAGAAGTCCTCCATGTTAATGTGTCCAAGTTACGAATCTCGATATCCGGATCACACACTGCGAGAGATTCGGGCATTCTGACCCTTTGGTATTTATATTTCATTTCTTCTTTTGTTACCCTGCTTTACCCTTAGACTTAATTGGCTTCTTACTCGATGAAGACATGTGTGAATCTAAGTTCAGTTTATGATTTGCAAGAAGAATCAGGGCAGTCCATTGCAGAAGAGCCATGTTAGCTGTTAAGTTGTCCATCAAAGCTTACAAAATGAAAAGTTAGCAATTTATGAGCCTCTGGGCACAAGGCGTAGCTCTACCGAGCAGCTGCGGAGGTCTTAGAAAAGAAAGGCACACTTTGGGAAAGTGTTGCATGGGAGAAAACAACGCCAAAAGGGGCACAGGGTGTGGAAAGGCTACACACAACATTCAGATGTTGGTGTCGAGGGATGTGCGCTTGCACCATTAGAAGTCTTTAAGTGGGGCGCATATATGGTTGGTGTTGCAAGGTCTAGGATGCACCATTAGCGCAGGTGTGGTAGATGTTGCATGAGAGTGAGGTGCACCAAGTGGTTAGATTGCATGGCGTGGGAAAGGTTTGCACAACATTTAGATGTTGTTGTAGTTGTTTTGGTGCCAGCGCTTGCGCTAGGAAATTTTGTGACAATGTTTATAAGGCACGCAGAAGGTTTATGCCGCATGCAGGGATAGTGCGCATGTGGCGCAACTGTGTTTAATGTTATAAAGATGAAGTTTGCGCCAAGGAAAAACAGTGGTTGTTTGCAAAAAAATGAGTGATTTTCACTCTTTTGGCTCCGATTTTGATGCTTAGGAGGGAAAACTCAGCAAAGCAAGGGTCAAATGAGTTTGAGTGGTTTTGTGGCATAGTCTTCCAATTTTACAGATCTGGAAGGAGGAGAAGGGGTTTTGGAGTTGAGTACTTGGGTTCATTTGTTTATTATCAATCCTAATCACCTAAACCATTATAAAAACCACAACAAATCCACAAGAAGGGCAAGGGCCACTTACCAGGAATATATATAACGATAAAGGGGACGATGTGGGGTCCACGAACGTGACAAATAGCAACATGCGGTGATAATAATCTTTGAAAAGTACAAAGGAATAAATTTTTCACATTTTTGAATTGTGAAAATGACAGGTCGAATGCGCCTATATATAGCAAAAAGTGCAATAAATGTGCCACCAAATTTTTCTATGGCGCACTTAGGTGGATGTCGACATGAAGAGATTTGCGCCATGAACACTTTGGGAGTGTCGACACTACGTTTTTAGCGCCATAGCGCACTTTAGAGAGGCGCAACATTTGGAATGTTGACAAGTTGGCACATGCACCTTGGCGCACCTTTCGACAGTGTGCAACATTGAGGTTCGCAACATTTGGAGGCGCAACATTTGTAGTGTTGACACTCAAAAGAATGCGCTAAAGGAAAGGAGGGGCACAATTTTGGTTGATGTTTCATAAATGAAAACTGCGCCTAACCTAAAAAGGTTGAAAATAACCAAGTTCTAAAAACTAGATTTTTCGTAAAGGGATTTGATGCCATTCTGAACGCTAAGAGAGCTCAATAGGAGACCAAAACGGAAATTTTGGTATGGTTACCTGAAAAATTGCCCTTGTCAATTTTACAAGATAACAGTTGGCTCTTTCTGGGGACTAACTTTAAGCAAAGCTTAAGGGTAGAGAATCCTAGATCAACATGTGCCTATCCATTGGGCTGGAGTCAAAAACAAGGGCGACGAAAAAGAAAGGAAAACACACAACAAAAGAAAGCAAACCCACGACAAAAACAAACACACAACTAAAGCAAACTATACAAAGAAGAGAGCAAGCTCTACTTCTTGAATATTTTGAGATGTTGCCCGCTATAGGGAAGCAGGAGCTCGGTTCCATCTAGATATGAGAGATAGAAGCTATTCTCTCCGTTGAGCTGCTTGATCTTGAAAGGCCCTCTCCAAAGAGAATCAAATTTCCTGTGCATGCCCTTTGGCTCTTTTCACTTGTCCCATAGAAGGATGAGATCTCCCACCTGGAAATCCCTCTGCTTAGCCTTTTTATCGAACAATGTCTTGACTTGATTCTGATGTTCGATGATCCTGTCGACCACTCTTACTCTCTTTTCTTCAAGTTCTATTAGACACATGATCCTCTTTTCTAGAGAAGTGGAAAGTCTCATCCTCGATCGCACGTGCAAGCGCGTAGAGCGTGGGAGTTCCGCAGAAATGGGGAGTTCAACATTGATTCCATATAACACTTGAAAAGGTGACATACGAGAGAGACCTCTTGAAGTAATACAGTGCCGCCCACAAAGCATCATATCTTGACTTGTGCGAACCGGCCGATTCTCATTGACCAACTTCCGTATGATGGTTACTAGGTTCTTATTACTAGATTCTACCTAACCATTTCCCTGGGGGTAATAATCTGAGGCATGGGCCAAGGTTATCCCGTATTCATAGAAAAAAATGATAACTTCCTGTGAGGAGAAGTTGGAAGCTTTATCAACAACGATCTTGTGTGGGATGCCAAATCTCATGATGATATTTTCTTTGATGAAGTTCAAACAACTTCGAGAGGTGGCATTTTTGACAGTACGTCCTGCACCCATTTGGTGAAGTAATCTATTGTTGTTAGGACATAACTATGTTTGGAACTTGATTGGGGATGTAGTGCTCCGATAAAGTCAATCCCCCATTGCCTAAATGGTTCGTCAATAATGACGGGTTTGAGGGGAAAAGCAGCCAATTTTGGTTTGCCAACAAACTGTTGGCAGAGCTCACATTTTGCTACCCGAGTGGTTGTATCACGAAATAGTGTTAGCTTGAGTAGTACCTACCCGAATTATCTTATGTGTTGTTAGGGACTAGGAGAAATGAGCTTTGTAGGCCGAGTCATGAAAGCTTTCAAGTGATTTGATTTGTTGTGGTTTGTCAACGCATCACAAGAAAATCCCATCAATCCCGCGCTTGTATAAATCGTCATCCTAAATGATGTATCTAGCTGCCCTAAGCTTTACAGTCCGCTTCTCCTTTGAAGTTAGATGAGCTGGACACTCACCGTAAGTGAGAAAGAAAGCGATGTCAAAATACCATTCATCGTTGGTCGTAAAAAATAGAACCATATGTAGAGAATCAGCTTTCCTCAGCTGACCCTACGGTCCGTCGATGCAATCATCTTTCTCTTTAGGGACCTTTGAATCTTTGTTTTCAGCCATAAGCTGACATAGGCCCTTGCCTCTTACCCACTTGGTTGGTTTTATGTCTAGATCATACTCTTGGACCTTTGCAATCCAATTCCATCGTAATTTTCCTAACTCCTGTTGAGTTAGGATAGACTTAACTGCCGTGTTAGGAACTAGTACTAATATATGAGAGTTTAGGATGTAGTACCAGAATTTCTTGATTGCTTTGACAATGGCGAAGGCGTGCTTTTCTAACTGGGACATCTTCAATTCATGAGGCTTGAGAGGGGAGCTCATGAAAGCGATTGGGGATTCAACATCCTCAGAGTTCTTCTGCATTAAGATGGCTGATACAGTATGCGCGGATGCATAACTGTACATGATAAAATCCTTGGAGAAGTCGGGACATACCAGGACAGGTGCATGAGGAGCGAAGACTTTTATATGCTCAAATGACGTCTTTCCTTCTTCGCTCCACTGAAATGTTTATGACCCTTTCATCATATTTGATATGTGATGAGTCTTTTCAGCAAAGTTGGGAACAAAGCGTCTGAGAAAATTTACCTTTCCAAAGAAGGAGTGAACACCAGTCTTGCTTGTGGGTAAGGTAAGGTTCTGAATAGCCTTAACCATTTCGACATCTATCCTTGTTCCTTCGCGACAACGTGTCCCAACAAATTTCCTTGAGTGACCCGAAAACGGACTTTTTGGATTTAGGGAGATCCGTGTTCTCGGCATCTAATCAATACTTGCTACAAATGATCACAATGATTACTTCAATTTTTTGAGAACATAGTTAAGTCATCTAAATAAACTATGATGACCTTTCCCATCATACCTTTGAATGCAAAGTCCATTGCTCGCTGAAAGGTGGCACTAGCGTTGGTCAAGCCAAAAGGAATTCTGTTGTAGGCGAATGTGCCCCAGGGAGTAGTGAATGCCGTTTTGAATTGGTCTTCAGGTGAGAATTCAATCTAATTATAGCCCAAAAAAACCATCAAGCATAGACAACATCTTTGAACTAGTTACTGCCTGCAGAACCTGATCCATTATGGGGAGTGGGTAATTGTCCTTCAAGGACGCCTGATTCAGATTGTAAAAATCTACGCATATGCATATCTCGCCATTCTTCTTTCGTATGAGCATGATGTTTGTGACCCAGGTACTGTGATGGATAGGAAAGATGATTCTCGCATCTAGCATTTTTTGTATTTCCACCTGGATGGTACCCGAGATCTTAGGATTATAATGCCTCTGTTTCTGGCGAAAGGGTTTGACATCATATTTCAACAGGATGTCATGCTGAACGTCCTTAGGCTTAAAAGAATTTAGATCGGCATAAGACCATGCTAATACGCCCATATATTTTTTCAGCAATTTAACAAAATTCAACTTTTCCTCGGGTGTACAACATTTCCCGATGTTCACAAATTGCGGATATTCTACACTACCCAGGTTAACCGATTTAGTCTCTGGAGAGGAGTTAGGGTCGTCTTGTCACTTTTTCTTGACAAAACGTTCATGTTTGTCAAACAATTGTTCCAGAGAGACCAAACCCTTTGGAATTTTATTTCCCTTGAGCTGACATATGCCATCGCCTTCTTTTGATTCGTTTGCTTGACCAGTGATAGATTCACAACATGTAGAAGTGGATCCCTCAAAATGAAGCTCTTTGAAGTTATCAACTTTTTCTAGAAAAGCAACAAGTTGATTGTCATCGTTGAATACCTGCCAGTGCTGAGAATTGTCCAACACACTTGGGCGAAAGACTACCTCAATGGTATACGTGTCTGTTTTCACCTTGGGTGAGGGAGCATAAGAGACGTTGAAACAACCACTGAATCGGCCATGTCATTTTGAGCTCTTGGAACGGCTTTTATCGAGAAAGCGTCAAACTCCTTAATGTTGTCCTATACTAAGTTGCGGTAGTGCATGAGTCTGTCATTTTTCACTTGGTACACCCCTTTTACCTGGTTGACGATCAGTATGGCGTCACCTTGTACTTTTAGGTTCTTGATTCCTCTTTCCTTTGCAGCTTGCATGCCAAGTAACAAAGATTCATACTCAGCAGTGTTGTTTGTATTGAAAAACTACAATTTGAAAGAAAGAGGGAAAAAATATTCTTAAGGAGATATCAGGACAACTCCAGACCACATCCACTTGTTGCACAACTACCATCAAACTGCAGTGTCCATACCTTGTTAAGGTCCTCCTCGTAAACGAGAACGTCCATTTTATCAGACTCAGTGGATAAGAAGTAGTTCCCCATCCTTGATGATTCGAAGAGAATTTGGGCTTTGGGGTCATCAGAGTTGGTGACCAGGTACTTCTTTTGTGATTCAGGCTCTAAAGTCTGCATTACACCCTTCACGAGGATTCTAGCTTTGGATCAGTCCATGTGAATCTCTCCACCAACTTCTCTGCAAAAGCTTCTTCCTAGTAGAATTCCATATGCTGTTGGGATATTAGCAATGAGGATGGTCTTCTTTACCCTTTTCTCTAGGAACACTGCAAATATGAACTTTTCATCTTTGGGAACCTGTTTGGTCTCCATGGAGTAACATCTACCGAAAGTCTTGGTAAGGGTGAGGCCTAAAGCATGAGTGACCTTTGCCGGTATTACATTATCAGAAGCCCCAAAATCAATTATGCAGTTTCTTAGTTTGTGACCATTGATTAGGAGGGAGAGATAAAAGGGTTCAATTTTGCCACGATGCGAAGTCGAGGCAACGTTTATGCGAGATGCAGGAGTGGAAAGGATTCCTTTCGGGGAGACAGGACGACAACTTAGCTTTAGATATATTCGGTCAATCTTAAAAGCTGCTCAGGATTAGACTGAAGATACTCAGCTTCAGACATTTGAATCTTAGTCTTTTTAGCGTGATCGATTATGTCGAATGCGACCAAGGGTTACGTTGACAAAGGAATGAGTCCCTCGTTTCACGATGGTAGGGTAGGGTTACTGGTCTTTATGGAAACAGAAGAAGGCTGATTTGGGGGAGAGATGGGAGGAAAAGACTTCTTCATAAAAGGTTTAATAGGAGGTTGAGCAGGAAGATGATTACCTCTTTTAGCAATGGTTGGAGACGTGTTCAACACAACCTTCTCCTTTTGTATCTTGGCAACAACTTCCGCTTCTTTTCCTTGTGAGCGGGTGAAAACAACATATGACTGTCCGCTTGAATACCCTTGAGTACCTTCCTCCTCATTAGACTCCTCGTCTTCAAATTCCATATATCCGATTCTAGAGTTGCAGTCGTTCACCGACATCTTGATCATCTTCACTTTACGATGAAGGTTTGTCATCACCAATCCGGCACTATGATAATTCTTCACCGGAACTCCTCGTGCTATGATTATTTACTAATGCACACCTTTAGTTTGGTGGATGTAATCTGGAAACAAAATAACAACCGAACACAAGAATACCATCGACTATGATAAGACGTAATGATGAAAAATCTGAAATATCAAAGTAAATTATAATATTAACATGAAATCATATAATCTCACCCATGAGGTACTTCAACAAGACTATGGGAGAAACTTTACAATTACACCTCTTGATGGCTTCTTCAACACACCTTTAATCGATGGCTTCCTTTCGCACACTTCCTACAATATTTCTCACTACTTCTTTCTATGCTAAATGAGGGGGTGGCCTCTCTCTTTATAGAACTTCCAGCTTATCCATCCTATCTCTAAGATAGGATAAGAAATCCACTCTAACGAATCATATTCCATACCTTAACTCTTATCTGTACATGTAAGCTTATCTCTTAAGATAAGATAAACCTTATCATTTTACATGGGTTCCACATTTTTAGACTTTTTACAAATAAAATACACAAAATATTTATGACCTCACTCCTTGTCCTTATTACCAATATAATATTTCTAATTCCTAATCATGTAGACCCTACTTCTCTAATTACCCAAACTTTGACATTTTAACATTACCGGACCACTTACGACAAATATTTACTTTTTACAACATTCCTATTGTACTTTGACTGTTACCGTACTCCACATTATTGGCGACACCGTACTGACGCCGTTATCTTCTATCAGATGCTACTACTAATTATACTTAACAACATCCTATTCCTAATACATACATTAATGAAATAGAAATTATGGAGGAAAATTTTAGTGTCGACATCTTCCCCCTTCCTAACTTCTACTCCGTCCTCGGAGTAGACTATTCTGGTGCTTGGAAAATCTTCAACTTGTCGTGGTTGACCCATTTCGTAATGGGAGTGCCATCCAATTCCTCCATCAGTGCACGTACCATTTTCATGCACAATTGCTATTTTGTAGGGCCCCATCCATTTTGTAAGAAATTTTCTCTGTCTTCTTTTTTTTGTATCTACGGAATCATATACTAGGACCAAGTCATTCACATGAAATGGAGACTACTGGATCTTTTGATCAAAGTATTCCTTCTCGCTTCATTTTCTTCTTATGGCTTGTATCCTTTGCTATTTCCCTCATTTCCTCTAGCAAATGAAGATGTACCAACCTTTCTTTTCTTGAATCACTTTCTTCCATCCTTTCATTTTTCATAACTCCCACGGTGGGAATATCAAACTCAATAGGAAGAATCGGATCAATGCCATAGGCCAACCGAAATGGGAGTATCCTGTGGCTGACTTTGATGTTGCCCTATATGCCCACAATGCTTGCATGAATCCTTTTATCCCATTTATGTACTGCAAGGTGCATCTTTTGCTAGAATTTGACACAAAGACAAAATTTGTTCGTTCCTGTCCATTTGTGCTTGGCTTGTATGTTGTTGCCTTCCCGTGCTTAATAGAAAACTTATTGACTAGGGCTTCTACCACCTCATTAATGAAGTGGCTTCCTTGATCACATACAATTTCTAATGGACAACCAAATCTGGTGACAATGCGTTCATATATGAACCTTGCCACTTCATCCATGGAAGCTTTTCAATGGCCTAGCTTCAACCCACTTGGTTAAATAATGTGGCAACTACAATATACTTATTTTGGCGTGATGTAGTTGGAAGTGGACTACAATGTCTATTCCCCACTTTTCAAAGGGACCAAGTGGAAGAATAAGACATAATGGAGTGATGAAGTCTTACGGTTACCATGTGTTTGACAAATATCACATGTCTTACAATAATTATAACAATCTTTAAAAAGAGTGGGCCAGTGATAACCTGCATCCAAGATCCTTCTTGTTGTAAGTTGTCTAGAGAAGTGCCCTCCACATGTACCATTGTGGAATTCTTCTAGCAGCTCCTTTCCTTGATCACGTCCAACTGCCCTCTTGTACTGTCCATCAGGTCCTATTCGAAATAATGCTCCATACAGAATAGAATATGGACGATTGGCTTGAGTAATCTTTCTCTTAGTCTTTACATTGGCACCATCAGGAAACTTGAATTCATTCAGATAATTCCAAATATCTATGTATTCACTAGGGATTGTGTCAAGGGAGAACAATGCTACATCGGGAAAATCATCATCATCACAAGATGATCCTAAACCATCATAGGCTCGAGAGAGTGCATCTGCATTGACATGCTTCTTTCTTGGCCTATCTATAATATCAAATTCAAATTCTTGTAGCAAAATTATCCATCTTGCTATCCTCCCTGATGGGTTAGGCTTATTTACAATATATTTTAGAGCTCGATGATCTACATTACAACTAGAAATTTCTGCCATAGCAAGTAATTTCTAAGCTTCTTACAAAAATGATAGCTAGAGCCTCTTTTTCGATTCTGAGTATAGTTTACCTCAACCTTTGCTCATTTGTCTGCTCCCAAAGTAAATTGGATGTTCATTCCCATTTTCATCCTTTTGGCTCAAAGTACTTCCTAGTGCTGCATTTGAGGCATCAGTGTATACAATGAATGGCTTGCTCAATCTGGATTCTTTAAAACAAGTGAAGACACCGGGGCTTCCTTCGATTGTCCAAAAGCTTCATGCGCCCTATTTCCGGTTCATAAGTAACATCCTTCTTGAAGAATTGGGTTAGTGGTATGTGCAATCTTTGAAAAATTCTTGATGAACCTTTTATAGTAACTCACATGGCTCCGAAAATGATCTCAATTTACTTCTATTCATAGGAAATGGTAAATCTTTGATTTTTGAAACTTTATCAGGATCGATCAATACCATCTCTGGATACAACATGCCCTAAAAAACGCCTTTAGAACATCCAAAGACACACTTTTTAGGGTTTAGTGAGGCTTGTGCTTCATCTAACCTTTGAAATCTTTGTCTCCATCAGTGCAGTGGTCCAACTTGCTCCCATAGATGCAAAAATCATCCGTAAATACTCGATGAAGGTCCCAATGTAGGGTTCGAACACCCTATTCATCAAATTTGGAATGTTTGCTGGAGCATTACACAACCCAAAAGGCATAACTCTATAAGCAAACGTTCCCCAAGGAGTTGTGAACGTGGTCTTTGATTGATCTTTCTGTTATATGAACTTGGTTGTAGCCGCTATATCCATCAAAGAAACTATAGCACTCTGCCAACTACTTCGTCCAAGATCGATCCGAAAATGGAAGAGGGTAATGATCCTTCTTTGTTGCCTTATTGAGCTTCCTGTAATCAACACAAATGTGTAGCTTCCCATTTTTTTATTGAGATCACAATGGGAGAAACCCATTCTGAATTCTCCATAGCAAATATGAATCCTGCATCAAGCAACTTATCTATTTCTTCTTTTACAGTCTTGGAAAAATTAGGATTCATTCTATATGGCATTTGCTTTATGGGCTTAGCACCATCTACCATCTCAATAGAATGTTCTACCCAACTTACTTGACGGAGTTCCTTGTAATCAAAAGTGAATAGGTGTATGTACCTTCGAAAGAGCTGGAGGTAGGATTCCTTCTCACTCTCCATCACAAAGCATCACTAATCTTTATTTGTTGGAGACGATCATCAACTTCTTCTTCAGATAATTTTATGGGGTCCTAGGTTGGTGTGACTGGAAGAATATCCATGACTGAAACATCAACCTCACTTTCTTCATCTTCAGTGTCCACTTCACTGGTACTAGAGTAATCAGAGGATGTCCAATCATCAGTTTCATCACTTAAATCCACGAGTTCAGCTTTATGATGTCGAGGATCACATTTATCTTCACCCTCTCTCTACCACGTCCAAGTGTCATGAAACCTTCATTCCAGTAGTTTCTTGCATGAAATATCCTTAGCCATGGTCTTCCCAAAGCAGATTGGGTGCAATAGCAGTACCATTTTTCATCACCCGAAAGTCTACCACACATACAACACCCATACAGATATTGCCACATTTGAAACTACACCTTACGGTTTAGTTTTTCCCTTATTTAATGACCTTAACATAAGTGTTGAAGGGCGATCAATTTTTAAACCCAACATACTCATTACAGACTCGGTCATTACATTAAGCTCGCAGCACCTCCATCAACTAAGACATCATGAATTGAAATGCCATTACATAATACCTCACTTGTGGAGCATAGGGATCCGCCTCGCCTCCAAAACAGGGGACCTCAACCTCCTTCCTTCTTCGAGCATTGAGTCCACCTCGTAACTCCCACCTCTTCTCGAAGACATAGCTAAGAGTTGACCATATGTAATATTTGCGAGGCCTTTTGGATAGATCTTCCAAGATGGAGTATGGTCCTTGCCTCGTGAAATCGAAAATCCTGCACACCCAACTTTCTTCTCCTATGTTTCTTACTAGTTTCTTCTTTCATCTTCTTAGGATCATTTCCATTTAGATTATCTTTTTCTTTCTTTCTTTTTGTTACAAACACATCTACTTCATTATTTCCTCTCTTATCTACTACATCAAGAGAATTCACAAGTGCTTTTCCTTTATCATTATCTCTTGTACGGATGTAGAAGCTCTATCTAGACAATTATACTTATAATGACCCTTTTTATAACAACCATAACAAACAACTTCAGAAATATTTCTTTTTGGACCTCTATCTCCTCCCTGAGAACTAAATTCCTTTCCTTGAAGAAGATTAATAGTTAATCGCCCATCTTCCTAAGCAAATCTTCATACTCGGTAGATGTACTAGGAGAAATATTTGTGCTCACCTAGGGAGTGGTTGTGGATTCTGGACCAAAGGTGCTGGTGTAGGCTCTACTTTAACAACAATTTCTTTGGGCTCCTCTTCCATGCTTTCTTCTTACCTTCTTGCAATCTCCTTTGCTTGTTCAATGGTAGATGGGCGGTCATACTTCACTCTTTGTCGATCTCTCGGCTTCATCCCAAGAATGAAGTCTTACGAGAGGAGATTATCCACGCCATTCATCAACCCATCCGCTAATCCTTCCTTCCGGATCGGGCATCGAGCTTCCTCCTTAGCTCTAGGACATGAGCATGATAATCCCTTATCTTCTCCTTCTCTCCTTGGGCTAGCTTTGTGATCTCGATCATGAGGTCTGCATATCTCTGTTGTTCACCAAATTCTTCAAGAAAACTTTCGAGTTAATAAATCCCATGAATTTTTCACATTATCACCTAGTGTTTCAAACCACCTAAGTGTTGAACCATAAAAAAGGTAAAAAAATTCAGTCCATTGTTCCCTTCTTATAAGGCCATTACAATTACAAGATCGCTTAAACTCTTGAATGAAAGAAGAAGCATCTTCATTAGATTGAAAGCTGAAAAAACAGGAATCTTTCCCATTTTCAAAAGTAACCACGTGAAATACCAACCCACAAGTACAATCAACAAGACTTATGTGCACAAATAATTGGAATTACTATAGAAATGACCACGGTAAACTATGGTAAAACTTGACTTATCTTAAGTAAAAACGATTTTCTGCGGTAAACACTATTCATGGTAAAAGTGAAGTTCTAGTAAATACTATTCAAGGTAAAAAGTGACTTCACCTTTGTGATAAATACTATTCACAAAAAATGACTTTATCATGGTAACTACTATTCACGGTAAAAATGACTTTACCACTTAAGAACTACTATACACATAAAGTAAAAACAAGGTTATCCTCCAATTGATTTTTGACTAAGTGGGAATATCTCTCCGAGAAAATCCACCAACGAGGAATGGTCTCGCAACGGAATCAAAATGTCATCACCAATCCTAAGCACTATGATAATTCTTCACCGGGAACTCCTCGTCTTTATGATTATTTACTAATGCATGACCTTTAGTTTGGTGGATGTAACTGGAAACAAAACAACAACCGAACACAAGAATACCATTGACTATGATAAGACGGAATGATGACAAATCTGAAATATCAAAGTAAATTATAATATTAACATGAAATCATTACAATCTCACCCATGAGGTACTTCAACAAGACTATGGGAGAAACTTTACAATTACACCTCTTGATGGCTTCTTCAACACACCTTTAACCGATGGCTTCCTTTGCACACTTCCTACAATATTTCTCACTACTTCTTTCTATGCTAAATGAGGGGGGTGGCCTCTCTCTTTATAGAACTTCCAGCTTATCCATCCTATCTCTAAGATAGGATAAGAAATCCACTCTGACGAATCATATTCCATACCTTAACTCTTATCTGTACATGTAAGCTTATCTCTTAAGATAAGATAAACCTTATCATTTTACATGGGTTCCACATTTTTAGACTTTTTACAAATAAAATACACAAAATATTTATGACCTCACTCCTTGTCCTTATTACCAATATAATATTTCTAATTCCTAATCATGTAAACCCTACTTCTCTAATTACTCAAACTTTGACATTTTAACATTACCGGACCACTTACGACAAATATTTACTTTTTACAACATTCATATTGTACTTTGACTGTTACCATACTCCACATTATTGGTGACACCGTACTGACGGCGCCGTTATCTTCTATCAGATGCTACTACTAATTATACTTAACAACATCCTATTGCTAATACATACATTAATGAAATAGAAATTATGGAGGAAAATTTTAGTGTCGGCAGTGTTCTTCATAAATTTGCTCTTCTTCTTCAATCTCGACCAGGGCATTAACCAGGAGGGGCCTCAAGTGCTAACCTTGGAGCAGCAGTAAGAAAACACGGCCTTTGTGGGGCATTTTTGGGAGTGAAATTCCTCCGTGGAATATCCCGATACGGAGTGGTAGACGAAGCTTGAGCTAATTACTTTTTTAATGCGAGCAAGTCGTTTGCCATCTTTTGGAATGTCGGATCTGATGAAGTGGCTTGAGAAGGAGTTGAAGCCTTTGGTTTGGATGGCTCGCGTTTTAACTCGCCAAATATAAGCAGGTTGTCTTCTATCCGAATGGCCACAACTTGAGCGAGGACCAAGGTGGTGATTTTTTCTTGTAAGAGTAAGAAACTCACTCTTGAGCTCATGGCGTTTATAAAGAAACATTTTTGATTTTTGGTGTTGGCAATATGGCGGGTGGCACACGGTTAATCAACGAATTGAAATGGGTGATAAAATTTCTCATGGTTTCATTGGCTTCCTCTTCAAGTGAGTAATCTTTGAAAGTAACGTAAATGCATCTTCTCAAGGCTTATACCGTCTTCAAACATAGTTCGTAATGTGGCTCAACCGGTGATAGATCCGGCCGACAAATGTTAGAACCACTCTGCGAGTCCTTGCAAGGTCTCTAGAAAGAGGCATGCTTGGCACGTCTTCATGGGTCACATCTAGGATGTTGTATGACATAATGAATGCAGATATATGTGAATCCGTGCTTTGATTTCCACTCCCATCGAATCTAAGGAAATTCTTGCGATTTCCATGAGGGAGTGCATGAACTGGATGCGGTAATGCAAGAGGGCCCATAGCGTTTCCCCATGGTACTGCCATTTGAAAAGTAGAAAGAGGACACGACCCAGGAGGGAAGTTCTACTTAATAAAAGGGAACTTCAAATTGATGTGGAGGTTCCTTGAGAAAACCAGTTCTTTCATGGAGGCGAGACACTGGGTGACCGATCACCGACCTCGGCGTGTTGGTGTAATACTAAAGTTGTGCCTTTGAAGTAGATCAAAAATAGGATCAAATTCTCCACGAGCTCTCCTGCTACAGGTAAATGGCTCACCCGCCAGTGTATCTGTTTAGGTCTGTAGTGATTTTAGAGCAGATTTATAAAAACTCTTTTTGTTTGTACTTGCTGATTTTTTTATTTTTCTGACAAAAATCAACAGATGTACTTTTCTAAATATTTAATTTTATCCCTCTTTTGAAAACCGATTGTGGTTTAATGACAAAGATTAACAAGGATAAAATGATGGTTAACTTAGTAAGCTGATTTTCAGATCTTAGATTTGACTTTTTGTAAGGGTTTGAAAATATTTGTAAAACTATCAGAATCTCAGATCTATGAAAATAGAAAGATTTTTATAAAAACTAAGCGAACTAAAAGTTTCTAATTGGTCCAGATCTATGGATCTCTTAAAAAAATTCAGTTTGAATCACTTTTACAAAAAAATTGGATTTTAAATAAAGAGTTAAGATTTGCAAACAGTAGTGATTTTAGATTTTTATAAAACTGTTGGTGTCTTTTAGTGACATAACACTCACATAGATCTCGGGTCATTCCCAAAGTAGAGTCGCCAAAAATTGTTGGTCCGAAAATGCATGCCGGGTGGGCGAGATCTATGGATAGACAGCCAACAGTGTATAGGGCATAGCCCTCTTTGACACAAAGAAAGCTTAAATCGGTTTATTGCTATTCTACAAGTAGGAATCTATGCAAGTCTTACATTATTCTGCCTTCAGGGGGTTTTGGGATTTCATCCCAAAGAGAGTTATTTTTGACGAAAAACAAAAAGGAATGAAGGAATTAATAGAAGAAAGGTGGATCCAAAGGGAGAAAAGAAATGAATTCCAATGTAGAAAGGTCAGAGGGTTTATGTTTTGGGCCGATAGTAAAAAGAGCCAAACTTACTAACATAAACAAACAAAGCAATATTGTTAAACAAATGACAAAAGCATAGGTGAATCCAACAGAATAAGCATGCAAATCTAACTTAAGTAAGATCTAACACATAACACACGAATTCAGCACAAAAGTCTTAATTTTGTATTAATAATTGTTCGGTTACAAGAAAGCTCAAAGTCTTTCTCTCCTCACTCTACTTGTCATTAAAATTTGCTCACACTTGAATACCACAAGTATCCAAGTATTTATAGGAGGAGAAGGAGAAAGAAAACAAAAATGAGCCAACAACTATCTACAAAATATCTAAAAGTCAAATGTTGACTTTGGGGCAATTTGTGGATGACAACATCCCATGGTGCAACATGGATGATGTCATCATTTGTGCCAACATACTTTTAAATATTTTTACAAAAATGGGATAATCCCAGGAGGAAGGAGCCTATTCGTCGTCATCCCTTGGCTTGAAAGGAGTGTCTTGCTTCTACTCAGGGGAGGTAATGTGAAATTGAGCTCGATACTCCATGAACTTGCTTACCATCGCTTGAAGTTGATCCTGAGCGAGACCCTTGGTGTGATCCCCGATGACTTCGCAAGTCTCCCGTTCATCTCTGAGTCTTTCCAGGAGTTTGAAATATTCATTTCCTACCTCCATCAGGTATCCAACAAAGTCGCGGTAGGCCAGAAGGTTGTTGATAGATTCTATATCAAAAGTGGCCTCTGACGCTAAACCTTGCGACGTGATTTCCTTGAAAAGTTGAATAGTATCATCTACCTTCCTCAAGGCGTATGATGCACCGAGCAACCCTGGAGACATTCTTAAGACGATTTGATCCATTTGATGCATTACATCCAGGGCTTCCTCCTTGATTTTGTCTATCTTTTCCAAGATAAACTCCATTTGGTCAACCCGATAGTCTAAAGCAGCAAGGACTTTGTTGGGTGCTCACGGGTGATCAAAAATGCCGAATTTCACCAAGTCGTCGATCGGGCGGTCTAACATCTTCTAGAATGTCTCGTGTCGCAACTTTGGCATGGTCCAACTCTTCTTAGAGATAGGTCTTTCTATTGCACGGAGTTCCTTGTTAGCTTGATCTATATTTTGATAGAGCTCGTGAACTTTGTAATCACTTCCTCACTATCTTTGAGGATCTGCTCTCTCCAGTGGACACCTGTCATACCTTACTCGCCGATCTTGGCATACTCATTTATCTTCTCCCCGACTAAGAACTGGGGAGGGTCAGCGATAGTCATAGGAGGGGCATTGCCCATCTTTTGCAGAGGCTTGAGAAGATGTTTGTTTTGCTCTTTTAACATCCTCTTCTCTTCCTTTTCTTCTTGAAGCTTTTTTGCAAAGAGATTCCACTACGTATAAGGACTCTCCTTGTAGGCTCTCGATGATGTTCCCATCATGACCCGAGTCATTGTAAAATCTATAGGGGACAGATCTTCTTTTTTCTTTGTGAGATCAGGGTACGTGATCTCCATAACCCTTTCACCTGAAGCACTTTGAGAGAAGTGGGTTATATGTTTTTGCTTCTTGGGCCCTTTAGCCGGAATAATGGAGAAGTCCATAGGTGCAATAGGGACTTTCCTCTTATGCTGGCTCAGGTGTTTGGAGATCCATTCTGGACTTAAGGGAGTGGGACCAGAGGAAGAGGAGGAAACAGGGGTGGAAGAAGGAGCAACTACAGTGGACATGGGGAAATGTGTCAAGACACTTGGTGGTGGCATTGAAAAAGAATCCAACACTCCAATGCTCACGGGGTTAGGAGTGACTGTAGGAGAGGAAACCATGGGGGTGGAAGGGATCTGTGAGATGAGGGAAGAAATGCTTGGGAGACAGATCCACAAGGGAAGAGAAGATGGAGGAAGAGGGAGGGGGAACGGTAGAAGATGGGGAGAAGACACAACCAAAGGAGCGGTTGGTTGAGCGACATGAGGAGGGGAAGGAGGAGCAAGAGAGGGAATGGTTGGGACCTCACCAGTTGTAGATGTGACAACATCCTGAGTGGATGTGTCCATTGGAGCACTGACCGCTTCTTCTCTTCTTGGAGACACTAAGTCCATAACTTTCTCTTCGGCGGTGGAAGGAGGGATCTCAGGAAATTCTTTCTGAGTGGTGCTTGCCTCCCCTTATATATCCTTCCCTTTGCCTTTAGGCAAGTGTTTTGGCTTGGTGGGTGCATCGCCCAAGGGAGATGTGGTAAAGTCTACCCCAAGGTAGATGATACCATTTTTCTTGCACCAATGCTCGGTGCATTGCAGAGTGCCTTTGACCCTTTCCTCAATAGTCTGAGGGGCCTTGTTTCTATCAATTTCAATGGCCAATTGTCCCCATCCGTGTCTAGATAAACCTAATCAACTTCTTGATCAATTTCTTGGAAACCCTTTGGGATGATGGCCACACCATATTGAATGATCTCTGCCAGGGCCAGGCGGGAGTGATCCTTTCGTCTGAGCTCGACCTCGTGATATAGATCGATGTAGATATCTTCGATCTGAGGGACGTGAATTGGATTGATTTTTGCCCTTGGAAGGAAATCACGAGGATCAAAGGTTGGCCTCACTGGGAAATTATGCTTTAGATTGAGAAATTCAAGCTCTGCAAACATCTCCCGGGCTTTTCCCTGTGAAGTGCAGGTGTACCTGCCCACTATGAGGGGGAATGGAGTTCCACCCTTCTTCCTTTTAAACACTTCGATGGTATGTGATGAGCTGTCTAGACAACTCCAACAGAACAGTTTGGGTCCCACATACCTTGGTAATTTGGTGGGCTCTCCCAAGAAGTTAGCGGCCCTGAGATAGGTGAAAGTGGGGAATTGTGTGAATAACGCTCCCCACTTCTCTGTGGTGGTGACCACGCTTTTGGTCGTCCGACCGTAAGTCATGTTGGGCCTTAAGAGGAGATGATGCCATAGAATAAGACATCGTTGAATTTACTCGAATTGGGATATGTTGTTCTTCAGTTTTAATTTTGGATAGTACTCGTATATTTTTACCTAGGGCCATATCCCATACCGATTCAATTTGGGTAGTCCTCTCTCGAGGTAGCAACATATACCACATAGGAGTTCATATAGAACCTCCCAGTTGTTGAAAGTTATTGAAGCTACTCGAGATCGTGCTACTGATAATCTCTCCCCATTCAAAACATTGATCAAGACATTTTTACTCATTGTTTATAAATACTTGAGCATCCACTTGTGAAAGTAATGGGCATCGAAAATCCCAAACACCCGCCGTCAGAAGGTGATGGTGTCACTCAACTTCTCTCGAAAATTCACCGTTATGAATGACTTGCCACCGCTTGTTACCTTCTTGTTCTTGAGGTATACCTCATTCATCAGCTGTATAAATTTGTCTTCGTTTTCGTTCCATGTCGTCATGCAGTCCTCTTGGCTTACTGCTACAAAATGTCGGTGGTGAGGGATACCCAACATGATCTCAAAATGTCGGGCCGTGAGGTTGATTATTACCTTGCCCTTCTCATTTTCGACACATCTTGTGTCCTTATTGCAACAACGACCTATCAACATCATGAACTCATTGTTGATTGCGCTCACGAATCCCTGCAACAAAGTGCAGACCACTTCCAACCAATTTATCCATCCATGGACTGCCTGTGACCTTCTTGGTTCTGGCCCAGAAGTCCTCCATGTCAATGTGCCCGAGTTTTGAATCTCTGATATCCAGATCACACTGCGAGAGATTCAGGCATTCTGACCCTTTGGTATTTATATTTCATTTCTTCTTCTGTTAGCCTGGCTTTACCCTTGGACTTAGTTGGCTTCTTACTCGATGAAGACATGTGTGAATCTGAGTTCAGCTATTGATTTGCAAGAAGAATTAGGGAAGTCCATCACAGAAGAGCCATGTTAGCTGTTAAGTCGTCCATCAAAGCTTACAGAATGAAAAGTTATCAATTTACGAGCCTCTGGGCGCAAGGCACAACTCTACTGCAGGCTGCAGGGTCTTAGAAAAGCAAGGCACACTTTGGGAAAGTGTTGCATGGGAGAAAACATTGCCAAAAGAGGTGCGAGTGGTGCGAAAGGCTACACACAACATTCAAATGTTGGTGTCGAGGGATGTGCGCTTGCGCCATTAGAAGTCTTTAAGTGGGGCACATATATGGTTGGTGTTGCAAGGTCCTAGGATGCGTCATTGGTGTAAATGTGGTAGATGTTGCATGAGAGTGAGGTGCACCAAGTGGTTAGATTACGTGGCGCGGGAAAGGTTTACACAACATTCGTGGAAAGGTTTACACAACATTCAGATGTTGTTGTAGTTGTTTTGGTGCAGCGCTTGCGCCTAGGAAATTTTGCGACAATGTTTATAAGGCGCGGAGAAGGTTTATGCCGCATGCAAGGACAGTGCACCTATGGCGTGGACCGTGTTTAATGCAACAAAAATTAAGTTTGCGCCAAGGAAAAACAATGGTTGTTTGCAAAAAAATGAGTGATTTTCACTCTTCTCGCTTCGATTTTGATGCTTAGGAGGAAAACTTAGCAAAGCAAGGGTCAAATGAGTTTGAGTGGTTTTGTGGCATAGTCTTCTAGTTTTGCAGATCTGGAAGGAGGAGAAGGGGTTTTGGAGTTGTTTACTTTGGTTCATTTGTTTATTAAACATCCTAATCACCTAAACCATTATAAAAACCACAACAAATCCACAAGAAGGGCAAGGGCCACTTACCAGGGATGATGCGGGGTCCACGAACATGATAAATAACAACATGCGGGGATGACAGGAATGTTGACAAGTACAGAGGAATAACTTTTTCACGTTTTTGAATTGTGAAAATGACAGGTCGGATGCACCTATATATAGCAAAAAGTGCAATAAATGTGCCACCAACTTTTTCTATGGCGCACTTAGGTGGATGTCGACATGAAGAGATTTGCACCATGGCGCATCTTTAGGAGTGTCGACACTACGTTTTCAAAGTGCCATAGCGTAACATTGAATATCGAGAGGCACAACATTTGGAGGCGCAACATTTGTAGTGTTGACACTCGCAGAATGCGCCAAAGGAAAGGAGGGGCAATTTTGGTTGATGTTTCATAAATGAAAACTGTGCCCAACCCAAAAAGGTTGAAAATGACCAAGTTCTAAAAACTAGATTTTCCGGAAAGGGATTTTATGCCATTCCGAACGCTAAGAGACCTCAACGGGGACCAAAACGGAAATTTTGGTATGGTTACCTGCAAAATTGCCCTTGTCAATTTTACAGATAACACTATTATGATGCAGAGAGCTTGGAGTCCCGGATAAAATGAAGAGGGATCTAGTAGTAGACATCCTTCTTAAAGAAGAGGATATAATAGAGGTAGAGAAAGACAACTAGGTCACCATTACATTCCTCCATCCACGAGGAAACCTGATCCAAAACCAATTTATTTTGAAAATGCATTCAAGGTGGAAAAAATGAATCAAAAACAAGTTCAATTATCTTCATCCAGAGGAAAGCAAAGAGAGAACCAGTAAAATCATTTTTGATGAAGTTTAGAGAGATAATCACAAGAAATGATTATTTCTTTGAAGAATTTGAATATTTTAGACTTTCAAGAAGAAGAAAATATTTGTTTCAAGATGGATCAAGGTTTTAGCATCAACCATGAAGAAAAATGGCTAAGATCACAAGAAGAATGATATGAAGAAGACATTAGAGGAAAAGAGATAGAATCCATTCATGTTCAAGATCCTTCTAAATGCATATTGGTATGTACTTAAGTTCTTGTTCTAGAAGAACCAAGAATAATTTATCTTACTCAATTAATAAATGGAAGATTTTCCCAATTCATCTTTATGGAAATAGACGGTAAAATGGAATATGCCTAAGTTGACACATGAGCATCTCTTTCTTTTGCAAAAGGTCTATTTATAAAAAAGTTGGGAAAAACTCAATAAAAATAGCCATATGAATCTATAGATGTTCAATTTGCATGTATTTTTCAATATGTATAAACACGAAATTTATGACCATCCAAGGCAAGACATTTCATTGTGAACTTTTTATGCACAATAATATACTTGTAGATGTCTTGTTAAGAAGATTATTTATGACTCTTACTCCCTATATGGTAGTACACCAATGTAATGTTCCCTAAAGGACATAAAAGAGTATACAATGGATTTTTCCCAATACCCAACTTGAAATGGACCACCAAAAAATTAAACACAATGCGGATCTGAATTTAATCTAGAAAATGTGACTTGCTAAGAAAATACAAAATTTCCAAAGATGTACCAAAACTCACACTTATATATCGAATTAATAGGCTTAAATTAGAAGATAATTAAGTTAACCTTGTTTTCCCGCCCCGCTTCGCACCTCGCTGCCGCTGCGATCTCTCTCGGTCCCCTCTCTAATGCTGGGACCCTCCTGGTCCGGATCGGGGGGCCCCTCTGTCAGGGCCTCTCTCTCCCTCACGGCCTCTCGCTTGGTCAAAATTCGTGGAGGATTCCACATCAGCTCACAGCGCGGAAAAGCTTTCCCCTTCGCTGTCAGAAGGGTCCTTTTCCCTGCGCATCCCCTCTCATATCACGGAGAGGCTGCTGCTGCTTCTCGTGACCTGTCCTTGGTGGGTACGCTGATGGGCCCGAGGCCCCCACTGGAGGATATAAAAAAATGGGCTCGTCTAAAATGGCAACCATGTGGAGCACTTGAAATAGCGGCTATGCCAAATGGATTCATCTTATTCTCTTTCAGCTTGAAAGAAGATTTCGCTAGAGCGCTTCAGGGTGGTCCGTGGTTCTTTGGCAGACGGGGTTTTTATCTCAGGAAATGGTCTCCTGGTTTCAACCCACACACGGAATCCATGACCCAAGCCCCAATCTGGGTCCGCCTTCCGGGGCTTCCTTTGGAATTTTGGCATCCGGCGGTCATGAAGGTATTGCTCTTTCTATAGGTTCTTTGATTTCTATAGATCAAGCCACGAAAGCAAAAACTAGATTTATTCATGCTCGCTTCGTGTTAATGCTTGACATTAGTTGCCCCTTGCCAAAAGACATAGAGCTTATCTCGGACTTAAGGAACTCGGAAACAGACCTATTGACTATGAATACATTCCTCAAGCTTGTTCTTTCCCGTAAAAAACTAGGCCATAGGGCCTCTATGCCCCTCTAAACCCCAACCGAAACCATTGTCCCAAACCCTCTCCCCAAAATTCAAGAAAAATTTGTTCCTAAATCGTCCTACATTGAGATCCCGATCATCCCCACTTATAACTCCTTTGCTCTCCCGGAGGATGGGGAATTCAACCCGTCCACCGATCCCGATCGAGATCCTTCCCCCTCCTCTATCCCCCTTTCTCTCTCCCCACCCCGGTTCATTCGGTTCCAGGCTCTTCATCTCTTGGTGTGGACCTTTTGGCTGCCTCCTCCCCCCTTTCGCCGCTTCCTGCTCCCCTTCCCATCCCCCCTTCCCTCGTTCCCCTCCTCCCTCGATCCTCCCACCCTTCCTCCACTTTGCCCGCCTGTTTCTGATTCTGCCCCCTCTCCCTCGGATCTCTCCACCGATGATTGTTTTAATCACCGTTTCACTAGAAGCAGCAACAAGAAACCTGATATAGGCTTGGAAAAAGTTAGAGGCAGAATTCCAAGCAGTGTTAAGCTTCAGATTGAAGCAGCTACAAATGTGGCGCAAGGAACCCAAAGTACTATCCCCATGGTGGTGGGGAGTAAA
Source organism: Taxus wallichiana var. yunnanensis (assembly GCA_018340775.1). Taxonomy (NCBI): domain Eukaryota; kingdom Viridiplantae; phylum Streptophyta; class Pinopsida; order Cupressales; family Taxaceae; genus Taxus; species Taxus wallichiana. The sequence goes on from CM031237.1 coordinate 351,575,747, forward strand.
CCCAAACAAAAGAAATGAAGATCATTTCTTGGAATATAAGAGGGCTCAACTCTCTGCAAAAGCAAAGAATCATCAAAGACATCAAGTTTCAGAACTCACCTGATATCATCATGTTACAGGAAACCAAGCTAAAAACTGAGGTTCGGCTTCATAAAATCTGGCCTGCGGCTGCTTTTGAATCTCAACCTTCAACTGGAAACTCCGGGGGGCTTTGTACCTTGTGGAATCCTAGAATTCTCAAAGGGGATTTCCTGTTCAAGCACCCCAATTTTCTTTGTATCCTTTTTCAAGAAATTGGTGCTGACTCCTCCTGGATCGCTATCAATGTGTATGCTCCAAACTTGGAGAATCATCGAGGAAAACTTTGGAGGGATATCACCAACTTCATCGTTACTTGTGGTAAAATTCCCATTCTCATAATGGGTGATCTAAATTGTCCTCTTTATCCCTCAGATAAACAAGGGGGAATGCCTGCTATGCCGGCTAGCATGGAAGCTTTGGCTGACTTCATTAGAGAAACTTCATACGGATATGGATCTCACGGCTCTTCTTACACTTGGTCAAACCGTAGATTGGGCAGAAATCACATTCAATGCAGATTAGATAGAGCTCTTGGCTCGCTGGATTGGATTTCTCTTTTTCCGGACTTTTATCTCAGCTCCCTCCCAAGGGTTGGCTCCGACCACAGCCCCCTCCTGTTGTGCGCCAACCATATGGTGAATGTCAAGAATCCTCCCTTCAGATTCGAGCTGGCTTGGCTTGAAAATAACCATCTGACCCCCCTGGTTGCAAGCTGGTGGAATATCGAGATTGAGGGAACCAATATGTTGATTTTCCAAAAAACTCAAAGAAATCAAAAATAGCTCAAAATATGGAAGTCTAAGGTCTTGGTAACATCAAGGTTCGCAAGAAGGAGCTTTCTGAGCTTGATCAAAATTTCTGAGCAAATTGAGAATGAGGGAAGGTTGGACAATCTTCACCAACAGGAAATCTCCCTCCTCAGTGATTATCACAAAGACTCTCAAAGAAGAAGAAACCTACCGGAGGCGGCGTTCTAGGGCCCTTTGGCTTGACCAAGGTGATTGTAATACCAAATTCTTCCATATTACTGCCTGTAAACATAAAGCTAGGGACAAGATTCGTGAGTTGGTGTCGCCTTCAGGTACTCTTCTTACTGCTGACTCTGATATATCCAATGAGCTTATATCCTTCTACTCAAATCTTCTCCATGCTGATCTGGCTCCTTCGGAACAATCTATGAATGAAATGCTTCAGCACATTCCACATCTGGTCTCTCCTGAGATGAACAACAATCTTACCAAGCCTTTTGCGATGGAGGAAATTCATAAAGCTGTCTTTACTATGAAGCGAGACAAAGCCCCGGGTCCGGATGGCTTTCCGGCTGCTTTCTTTCAAGTTTTTTGGGAAATCATCAAGCAGGACCTTTTCCTCGCAGTCAATGAATTTCAGATGAATGATAAACTGCTAAAGGAATGGAACACCACTTTCGTGGCCCTGGCCCCAAAAGTGCATAATTCCAAGGATGTGTCCAATTTTCGGCCCATAAGTTTATGCAACACGTCTTACAAGATCATCACTAAGATGCTGGCTTCCAGGCTAAAACCTCTTATGCCGAACCTCATCTCCCACAATCAGAATGGATTCATAAAAGGCCGGCTTATTCAAGGTGGTATAATTACTGTCCATGAGGCCATCCACTCGGCCCTCCTTGCGAAGTCTCCTGGTATGATCTTAAAATTGGATATGCAAAAAGCCTTTGACAGAGTCAGCTGGCCCTTCTTAATCAAGACCCTGGAAAAATTTGGGTTCGACAAAAAATGGTGTAGCTGGATTTATTCATGTGTTTCGACCCCTTGTTTCTCCATTCTGATCAATGGCATCCCTGCGGGTTTCTTCAAAAGTAGCAGAGGTATCAGGCAAGGCGATCCTCTGTCACCCTTCCTCTTTGTTCTTATGGCAGATTCCCTCAGCAGAACTCTGGATGCGGAAAAAAATCAATCCATCATCTCTGGCATGAAAATCACCTCTAACTGTCCCTCGGCCACTCATGCTTGATTTCTTGATGACACCTTATTATTGAAGTCGGCCTCTGTTATCGAAGCTAGAGCTATTATGGATATCCTTTCTCTGTATCAATCAGCCTCGCAAAGCAAAGCGGTTAACTTCATCAAGAGTAGCATCTCCTTCATCAACACGCCCCGAGTTCGAGAGGAAGATTGCAGATATCTTTGGTTGCTCGATTGTGGACCTCCCAACCTCTTATCTGGGTATCCCCTCTTCCATGGTAGACAATAAAAATTATGTGGAATTCGGTTATTGAAAGATATAAAAAAAAACTCGCTGCTTGGAAAGGTGCTCTCCTCGGTCAGTGCAAGCTCAAACTTGTGAAAGACACTCTTCAGAATCTTCCTTCTTACTTTCTGTCCATGCTCAAGATTCCCAGCTCGGTTAGGGAGGCTGTGGAAAAAATTCAAAGAAACTTTCTGTGGACTGGAACTAAAGAAAAGAAAAGGATCCACCTTGTGGCACGGAAAGAGTTTGCAAACCAAGCGCTCACGGTGGTCTTGGTCTTCGGAAAATAAAGGAGATGAACGGGGCCCTCCTGGAAAAACTCGCTTGGGAGGTGGCTAAAGGTGATTCTTGTTGGGCCCACTTGCTCCGTGCTAAGTATTTAGCAAACAATGAAGACTTTCTCACATCCATCCCCACTAGAGGCTCCACCATATGGAATTCCATTTGTAGCTCGCTCCCCATCATTCGTGCTGGCACTAAATGGAGATTCGGGAATGGGCGTCTCATTGATTTCTGGAGGGACACTTGGATTGGTGATGATCCCCTTGACCTCAACCCCTCTTGGGACCCTATCAAGAGAAGTATCATCAATATTCATGGTAGATTAGCTTCTGGTTATTGGCAGAGGGTTAATTCCATCCCCTCATGGGATATCAAGGATTGGGAGGATATCAGCGACCTGCAAAGAGACCTGCTGTCCTCCCTTAGAGAGCAGCTCTCCACCATTTACATCCCGTATTCCCATAATGAAGATGAGATTATCTAGACTCTCTCCGCATCGGGCTCCTTTTCAGTTAGGGCTGCTTATCTCTCGATGCATGTCTTGGCCGACGCGGCCCCCTCTTACAAAATTCAGCCTAAGGAGATCACCCCAAAATTGGTTTTTTTCTCTTGGCTCTCCTCTAAAAATGCCTTCCTTTCTGGGGAGAACCTGAAGAGAAGGGGTTTTTCCCTTCCCACCAAATGTGTTCTATGTGCAAATGAAGAGGAATCCTCATCACATCTCCTGGTCCATTGCTCTTTCTCGCATGATATTTGGCAGTGGCTCCTATCGAGATTCGGAGTCTTTTGGATCTTTCCGGATTCCATTCAGGACACCCTTTCTCAATGGTACTCCCCCTTCACTCATCCGATTCTAAAATTGGCTTGGAAACTCCTCCTCCCGCATGGTTTATGGGGCATATGGAAAGAAAGAAACAGAAGAATCTTCAAAGATAAGTGTCTCAATCCTGGACAGGTGGCTACTCAGATTGGCATGGCTCTCCAAGAAAATATCAACCTGACCACTTGGTCCAATTATCAGCAAAAACTGCAGTTCTGTCACACCCTGGAGTGGCAGCAGTATTTATCCATTCCTTGCAAAAAAACCCATACTGATAGGAATTTGATTTGCTGGCTTCCCCCTCCAAGGGGATGGAGAAAACTCAACACGGATGGCGCTTCGAAAGGGAATCCAGGTATGTCCGGAGGAGGGGCCATTCTCCGTTGCTATTCGGGTTTAATTGTTGCTGCTTCTGCCCATAATTTCAACTTTGGATCCAACAACCGTGCGGAGGCCTTAGCCATCCTCAAGGGTCTTGAGATGGCTATCAAGTTGGGCAATGATCCCCTTCAAGTGGAAAGTGACTCCCTCAACATCATAAACCTCCTCTGCTCCAATGACCCCGGACATTGGTCGATTAAAAACATCATTGCTGATATTAGAAGTATTCAAAGATCTTTTCTTCAAGTCCAATTCCAGCACGTCCTCCGGGAAGGTAATAGAGCGGCGGATCTTCTTGCTAATATGGGTGTCCTCATCGAAAATCAGCAAATTTGGACTGAGAAATTCCCGAATGAACTTTGTCAGATTGCCCAAAATGACACACTCCACTGCTGACTGGTGGTTTCTGAAGCTGACTTGGGTTTCGGCTTGCCCGCCTTGGCCCTTTCAAATGGCGGCGGTTAATACGGAAAATTTAATTGACATGACTCTTGACACGGGGTACTCGATTAAGGCACCTAATAATGATGCAGAAAATCCCCGCACGAACGAGCTCGATGCGCACATTAATCATCCAAGGAGGTGGCGTCAGGGTTTTAATTTAATTCTTTGGTTTCTGTTCAGGTGGCTCTCGTCCGCTCCTATCTCCGACTCAGAATCGCTTCTAATATTCTTCTCATGGGGGGGCAATTAAAGCACCTGGAGCCTGACAATTGCGAGTCGCTTAGGAATGATGGCGAGGTCTGGAATATCTTAGTGGAAAATGGGATTTCTACTTTTCTGGAAAGAATGTTTGGTTACTCGGCCTTGGTTTCTTATGTTGTTACGGCCTCGTGGTCGAGAGGACGTGTTCAAATTGGCAGCACTAGGTTCACCATCTCTACGAACGCCATCGCTGATGCCACCGGGCTCCCTGCTGCGGGCGATATTTACTACAGGCGTTCCCTTCACGCTGAGATTCAAGACTTCAACGCCCCGGGTGACAGGCTAAGGAAATATATGTCGGGATATACCCGCGACTCTCTGCCCTCACCCTGGGATAGAGTGGCGGAAGCCATTATGAGATACTTCACCATCGACGGAAGGTACCGTCTGGTTTTCGGCCCCCATCTGTTTATTCTCTCCCACCTCCGTTGGGGGAGAAAGATCAATTTAGCTGCCTTTCTTTTTCAATCGCTGGAACACTCTGTTATGCTGGCTCGGGAAGGTGAGGGAGTCATCCTCCACCAGGGTCTTCTCTACCTTCTTTTCTCCGTCGACGCTTCCCACACTGACTTGCTCCGTTTCCCACCCAAATTGGGTCGTCACCGCGCGCTCCCCCCCTCCTTCTCGCCCCTCTTCCTCTTCCCACCGTTCCTCTCGCGCGCCGCCGCTGCTCCTTTCCTCTCGGCTCGGATTCCGACGTGGCCATCGTGAGCCCCCCGCGATGTCTCCATTCCCGCTGCTATCCCCCCTTCTCCTACGCCCATCTCATGCCTCTTCTTGGAGGATACCAATGCCAGTGGACGCGCTCCTTCTCCTGTCTCCAGCCCGGGTCTTTCTAGTGCGGCTGATTTGTTGGGACTTGCTCAACTGTACCCTGACTCCTCGGAAGAGGAGCAGGGTGACATCAATCAATTTGTGACGGATCCCCCCTCTCCTTCTGCTGGCTCTAAGGAACCCTCGGCTGTTAAAGTTTCCACTGCTGACACTCCTCTCTCTACTCCTGTAAAGGACTGTGACACTGCTGATGTTGATGCTGATGACACAAAGGACCATAGCAGAGCTGATATCATCTCCTCCATTCAGAGTAAACTGCAGGCGTGCCTTCAAAGCTCTCAAAGCGTGGGAGGACTTCACGAATTCTACCGAGTGGCCTTAGAAACGACTGCTTGGAGCTTCTCAAGTTGGCGGATCTCCGCAAACGATTATGGCTCCCCAGAGCTAAAGATGTTGTTTCGAGCTGAAGAAGCTCATTTAGTTCCTTTTTCGGCTTGTCTCTTCTTCGTTCTCCTTTTGGAATCCTCTTGGGTTTTTTGTTTTGAAAATGCTATTGCTTGATCTGGCCTAATGGGCTTTTTGTATCAAGGTTGTGGGACCTTCTAAAACCCTCACTTTACCCAATATATTCAAAAAAATTAGAAGATAATTGCAGAATAAAAAGTACCAGTTTGAAGCTCCAAATAAGGCTGATTTTATTTATTTTATTTCTGCAAACCCTGTCTTCAGAAATAGCTGGAAATGACAATTTTAGGAACCAAATACCACTCCAAAAATGATGATTCAGATGACTAAAAATCAGAATAGATAGCAGCAACACAGATCTGATTTTTATTCATACCCAACACCTCCAAACAATCCTCCAAGTGGGTCGCTCCGGCTGGGAATAAAAGGAAAACTCAGCAACACTTTTCCCTCTTCAAACCCTTCTGAAAATCAGCTTCAAACACTCTAAAACACTGCTGGAAAATGAAACAAGAAGAAGAGGTTTCATTCTTCTCCTCAATCTCAAGAGGGTTTTCATCCTCAAGAGAGCAACTCTAAGGGTTTTTCGTCCTTAGAGAAATTTTGAAGCAAGCACTAGGCTCAACATAGAAAATTAGATTTGTAAAATAGAAATGAGATGCTCCCTGAGCAAGTTGACTGGCTTTAATAAAGGAATAAGGCCCAAATGGCCATTCTCACAACCAATCACGAATTTTCTAATTTTTTAATGCTTCTTCCTCATGTATTTATTAATCCATAGGGATCCAAAATGAGTCTACTTCATCAGATCAACCAACACTAAAGAAGAAAAATAAAGAAACGGAGTTTCTATTTGTATGTTAATAGAACCGTTGCTTATGTGCAGAGTGGCGGTTACTGAACTGCCGCCCAACTAGGGCAGCAGTCCTATAACCATTGCCTAACTAGGGCGGTGGTCCTGTAACCACCAGTCTGCATTGGGTGGCAATCCTACCGTGCTTTTAGATAGAAAATAAAATTTGAAATGAACAGTCCTAGAATTGGAAAGGTTGTTTGTGTCTCTTCTCCTTCATGACCTTTCCCATCATCCAGTGCATGGGAGGACATGAGAAAGGCTATAAATACATGTAGGAAGAAGAGTTTTGGATTATCAAATCATGAAAGTAAGTGAGCAAGGAATTCTTAGTGTTGGAATTGTGTTTGTAGAAGAAAGGAGTTTTGAGGCAAAGCAAACAAGTAATTGGGAGGAAGTGTGAGATATTATCTACTTCTCTTTCATACTTATTGTAAATTATGTACTTCTTATTTTGAATTGGCCAATAAAAGTGGGAAGAAAGAGTGTTTTCCCTTCCCGATTGGTTTTCCTCCTCCAGAGGTTTCTAGGATAAAATTGTTGGTGTTCATGAGTTTTACATTCTTTCCTTTCTCTGCAATTGTTGATTCTAAAGCATAAGAAAATTCATTCACTAGCTATATTTTTCATTTTTAACAATGAAAGTAGAACAACAACGTTTTCAATTGTTATTATGTGAACAATTCCAAAGTACAAGAAATTTTACTGATCATTTTGGTATCAAAGCTAACAAGTATCCAGGACTCTTATATTCGTTCTTGGATTTTTATGACAGTGATGAGATCTAAAGGCAAAGAGGCTTTACCTTACGATCCAGATATTTCTATAAGGAAGTGGAAACAGAGAATTCGGGGACAAATGGAGGAAGAGAACTTGGTCCGTAGAATCGAGATGTTGGAGACCATGATGAATATGATGTTTAGAAGACAAGAAGAACTTGCAGATTTGAAAATACGGCTTCGTTAAGCAAGATTCCATAGACTCAGTGGTTCGAGGCTTATCCAAAAATTTTGGCATAGGGAGGATCCACCATGAGGAAGAATATGGAGAAGAGTGTGAAGAAGAGACTTCAAATGCAAGAGAGAAGGTAAAATATGATCATGCTCCTTTTAAAGTTTAGACGAAATTTGCAATTAAAAGCTTTGAAGGACAAATAGATACAAATTGATTGATAAATGGTTAAAACAATTATAATTCTACTTTAGCATTCATAATGCCACTAAGGCACTGAGAGGATCACCTTTGTCAGACGTCTCAAAATGGAGGGACACACTCTGGTTTGGTGGGAAACCCATCTAGCCACTTGTGAAAAGAAGAAACGTCCTATTGTGAAATCTTGGCAAGAATTTAAAGAATTACTTAGAGCTAACTTCTATCCTATTGGCCACAAGACTGACCAAATGATTAAATGGTAGTATTTTAGACAAGGCAGTGGTCAAAGTGTGTAGGACTATACTACGGAGTTTCAAAGCAGACCATGTTGCTAAATATGGACTTGGAGGATGAGGATATTCTGACTAATTACTTAGGAGGACTTCACACTCACCTTCAAAGAAAATTCATCTCCACGAAGCCCAAAGATCTCAACGAGGCATGTGTGCATGCATACTATATAGATGATGAAAAGAAGTAAGGAGAAGTAGAGCCAAAGAAAAAAAAGTCGAAAAGACAACAAAATAAAGAACATGGGCAAACAAGTAACAAAGGTAAGTGGAAAGGAAAAGGTAAACAAGTTGCCACTAATTTAAATACTTGTAAAGATCCCAATAATTTTTGTAAGAACTGTGATATCAATGGTCATACTAACACTACATGTTAGAAGTTTCATCTAGAGCTACATCGAAGAACCGAACCAAGGACTCACGAAGTCCATGATAGTGTAAAGGAAGAAGGGGAGGTGGAAATCGAAGATGACTATGATGTAGACGAGAGATTTTGATGCACCACCACCAACATGGACAACTAGGAAGAGGAGATGAGTAGACTATTCCAGATCAAAATCCAGATCAAGAGAACTAAGGTAAATGCTTTGGTTGATACCGGTTCTCAATCTAACTTGATTTATGAAGAAGTTTTAAAGAAGCTTGGTCTTGAGACTTACGAGCATCTACACCCTTATCCTTTGGGTTGGGTGAAGAAGGGTATTAAAATTCAGGTAACAAAAATATGTAAGGTCAATTTTGGGATAAATTCCTAGTATATTGATGTATCAGAGGTTGATGTTATTCCACTTGATGCATTTGATGTTGTTTTGGGAGTCCTTACTTGTATATCAGGGATGTTATATTCATGAGAAGGGAGAACCGTTACGAGATGGGTCAAGGATGGGATCAACTATAACATCCGGGCACCAGCAACAGAAGACACATGTTACTATGGTGAGTGCTAACCAAGAAAAATGACTTATTTAAGAAAATCATAATCGGTTTTGTTTACTTTTGTTAAAGGATAAACAAGATGGGGTAGAAGTTTTGATATTTCTAACCAAGGAAAACAGGATTTGGATAATATTATTCAGTCTTTTGAGGAAGTTTTTTAGGCTCCCAGGTGATTTACCACCAAAACGGGAAGTAGAGCATGAGATTTGGCCATTTCGAGTCCCCTCTACCGAACATTGGGTTGTATAGGAAATACTTGTTGGAGAGTACTGAAGTAAAGAAACAAATCCAAGTACTACTAGACTAGGATGTGATACTTCTGAGCACCTCACGATATGGATCACTTATTGTGATGGTGCCAAAGAAGGATGGTTCTTGGAGAATGTGCATTGACTACCGCACTTTAAACAAGATCACCCTAAAGAATAAATATCCACTCCCTCGCATAGATGATCTCTTGGACCAGCTTTAGCATGTCAAATTCTTCACAAAGTTGGATCTCAAGTTGGGTTATCACTAAGTCAGAATGAAGGATGAGGATATATGGAAGACTGCCTTCAAGACCAAATAGGGTTTGTATGAATGGTTAGTACTTCCATTTGGTGTATGCAATGCACCCACTACATTTATGAGATTGATGAATGATGTATTGTAGGATTTCATATATTCATGTGTCATTGTTTATCTGGATGATATCTTGATTTTTAGTGCCACATGGGAGGAACATCTAACTCATTTGCAGCAAGTCTTGCAATTTTTCAAGGAGAAACAAATGTTATGCAATATGAAGAAATGTGAGTTTACCAAACAATCACTTATCTATCTTGGGCACGTGGTTGGAGGAGGAGAGCTATGAGTGGATCCAAAGAAGGTGGAAGCCATCACCAACTGGCCAACCCCAACAGGAGCCACAAATACTAGGAGTTTTATGGGAGCAAAGACAATACTGTGGAAGTTCATTCTGGGATTCTCTGCGATTGTAACACCTCTACACATAGTGGTCGCAAAGAGTAAGGGTTTTGACTGGGGTAAGGAACAAGATAAATCCTTTGAGTTATTAAAGTACAAGATTATTCATGCACCAGACTTGTTCTTCCTAATTTGTAGCAGCCCTTTGAAGTAGAGATAGATGCCAGTGATTATGCTATGGGCGCAGTGTTGCTTCAAGGAGGTAAACCCGTATGCTATCATTCTGAAACTTTTACTTCAGTAGTTAAAGGATATTCAATATATGATAAGGAAATGTATGCACTAGTTCAGAAATTAAAAAATGGAAGCATTATTTGTTGGGTAAAGAAACTATTGTGTACACTGACCACAAAATTCTTCATTATTTGCAAGAACATTCTAAATTGTAGCAAGAAAGGCACTACAAATGGATGGGGTTCCTTCAGTTCCATCTAGTGATCAAATATAAGAAGGGTAGTACAAACTTGGTGGCAGACATGTTGTCTAGGCCACCTACACAGGAAAAAATATCTTGTTTGGCCACTGTCTCTCATATGGAACCCTTCACGAATGAATCTTAAGGAGAAACATATGCCCAGGCGTAGAATTTGGGGTGACATTTTAGTAGTTGCAATCCCAAGGGGCTGAAAGGATAGGGATTGAATATTTTTATCTCAAGGATGGGCTGCTCTACCAATGGGGGAAGCTTTGTGTGCCTAAAGAAGAAAGACTTCTATTGATGAGGGAAGCACATACCTCAAAAGTAGCAGGACATTTCGGTGTTGGTAAGACCCTAGCCCACTTGCAAAGGTACGTGTATTGGCCCAATATGTAAGAAGAAGTATCAAAATTTATACGTGGATGTAAACTTTGTTGTACTAGCAAACCTAAGACTAGGAAGGATGGTTTGTATATGCCTTTTCCAGTACCTACTCGTCCGTGGGAGGACATTTATATGGACTTTGTAGGAGGATTACCTATATCCAAACATGGCCATGACTATCTCTATTTTGTTGTTGATATATTCAAGAAGACGTGTATTCTTATGACATGTAAAGAGATGGTAAAATCACATGAGGCATCGAGATATTTTCTTTGCTAATGTATGGGTGCATTTTGGTTTGCCAAATTCTACTATTTCGACATGGGATTCCGGTGTTCTTGGGGAAGTTTTGGACCACTTTGTGGGACAAGATGGATACCAAGTTACTGAGAGGAGCACAAATTTCCATCCACAGACAGATGGACAGACAGAGGTGGTGAACAGGACTTTGGTACAATTGATCAGGGGGTATAACAATAAATACCCAAGGACTTGGGACGAGTCCTTAGCCTACATTCAACATTCCTACAACCGGGAAGTGCAAACATCCACTATGAAGTCACCATTTGAAGCATGCTTGGGATATATACCTACAAATCCATTGGACATAACAGTTGGGCGAAGGATGAGGAGGAGACACAAGACACAGAGGTGACTAGAGAAAACAAATTCATTGAGAGGATCCATCAAATCCATCTCAAAGTCCAAGAACAATTAAAGAAATCTCAAGACAAGTACAAGGATAGACACGATCAGCATAGGAGAGAGCATAAGCTTCATGTTGGAGATATAGTTTGGCTTTACTTGAGCAAGGAGAGACTACAAGGTCAAGCATGGAAGCTCAAGCCACTATGATATGGACCCTTCACCATATTGGAGCAGGTTGGAGAAAATGCCTTTCGACTTGATTTTCCACCATTTATGAGGATGTACTCAATAGTAAACTATGAGAACTTGCACCTATATGAGCCATCCATGCTAGATGAAGATGAAGGATTATAGTTTCTACCTTCCATTGAGGATTGCATCTTGGACTCACGAGGCGAATTAGAGGAGGATGTAATGTTGCAGTAAAAGGTCAAAGAGACTAGGAGAGGCCTCGCAGGAGTCTTGGCAAGTTGGACTGAAAGGAAAGACACCAAGGCAAGCTCGATGGTACTCGAAGGAGCAAGTGAGGGAATTATTTCCTCATCTACTCCCCCACTAAGATTTTGTGGGACCAAAATCCTCCTAAGTAGGGGAGGTGTGATCCATAGGGATCCAAAATGACTCTACTTCATCAGATCAACCAACACCAAAGAAGGAAAATGAAGAAACAAAGGTTCTATCTTTATGTTAATAGAACCTCCGCTCTGTGCAGAGCTGTGGTTACAAAATTGCTGCCCAACCAGGGCGGCAGTCCTCAGAACCGCCTCCCAGCCCAAGGTGATGGTCCTGTGACTGTCGGTCTACATTGGGCAAAGTGGTCTTACCACTTTTAGATAGAAAAAAATTCAAAATGAATAGTCCTGAATTGGAAAAGGTTTTCAGTGTCTCTTCTCCTCCATGACCTTTCCCATCCTCCATTGCATGGGAGGACATGAAAAAGGCTATAAATACATGTAGGAAGGAGATTTTTGGATTATCGAAGCATGAAATTAAGTGAGAAAGGAATTCTTAGTGTTGGAATTGTGTTTGTAGAAGAAAGGAGTTTTGAGGTAGAGAAAGCAAGTAATTGGGAGGAAGTGTGAGATATTATCTACTTCTCTTTCATACTTATTGTAAATTATGTACTTCTTATTTTGAATTGGCCAATAAAAGTGGGAAGAAAGAATGTTTTTCCCTTCCCGACTAGTTTTCCTCCTCCGGAGGTTTTCAGGATAAAAGTATTGGTGTTCATGAGTTTTATATTTTCCTTTCTCTACAATTTTTATTCTAAAGCATAAGAAAATTCATTCACTAGCTATATCTGTCATTTTCTAACAACGAAAGTATTACATCCGCGTTTTAAATTTTGATTCTCTCGAACAATTCCAAAGTAGAAGAAATTTTACATATCTTCCCAAGGAGGTCGCATTTTCCCTAGGATAAATAAAACTTACTAAGTGTTTTTCTCCTCTTTCTATTTTCACTTTATAATTAAGTCATAAAATTAATATAATTTTCTTTTTCTTTTTGGCACTTTATAATAATTTACTATGACTTAAGTCACCCTTGTGTTCACCCCTTAGCCGTCGGGTAGACAAAATAGGCCAAGGGTCTTCAACATTGTTATTTTAGAAAGAGGGACATTTCACCCAAACATGTTATGCTTACATTACAAGGAGAAAGATTCAAGCCCCAAGATTAGCTTATGCGTTTAAACTTGATATAAAAAATTCATGATACACACCAAATAAACCTTGTCCTAAATGAAATTGAAAAATTAGGGAATAAGATTAGAGAAAATAATTTTCGAGATAACTCCCAAAAATTTTGGCATAAGAGTATGCCAGAGATGGGAATTATAATAAAGGAATGGAAACAAATGAGAATAGGTAAAAAGTTCCCATTCCAACATGTGATTATGAGGATATGTAAAAAAACAATAAAAGATTTAGTAGAGGCTAAACTCATTAAATCATCATTCTCTACATATTATTGCTACACATTCATGGTTAACAAACACACTGCGAACAAGAGATGAGAAAAATATAATGGTTATTAATCATAATCCTCGCGATCCTATTATAAATTCATATTCATATCTTATTCCTAAAAATCCTACCTTCTTCAAAATGTATCCAAATGTAAATAGTTTAGCTAAGTTTGATTGCAAATCGGGATTAGGTTAAGGAATTTGATAGACCTAAAATTGCTTTCAATTTCCCTTTTGGACATTATTAGTGGACAATAATATCAATTGGCCTAATAAATGCTCTATCATATTTCCAAGCTCATATGGATAATATATTCCAAGGAACTTCATATTTCTTATGTATATATAGATGATATTCTTATCTTGAGTAAAACCTTATAACAACAACATGAACATCTTAGAAAAACTATGATATTGTAGAAAATACGGGAATAATCTTGTCCAACACCAAATTATGATTGTGTCAATAAAGTTGTAACTTTCTTAGAATGAAGTAGAAAATGCAAAGTTGAAGGTCCAACCATATTTCAAGAAAATGGCGTTAGCATTTCCTAAAGTCGTGGATAGAATAAAATTACAATATTTTCTTGGGTTATTAAATTAAATGTAAGTAGCTTCTACCCCGATTCAGAAATGGTCAAGCACCACTTTAGGACCTTCTCACGAAAAATGCTAGATTTTTTAGATAGAGTTGCATAGTTAGTGTGTAAAACCTATCAAGAGAAAAGTTAATTCTACCCTTGCTCTTCATATGCCTAAATCATATAATTATAACCTATATATAAATGCTTTCGATGTTGTTTGGGGAGGAGTGATTTGATGTATTGAAAAAAACTCGAGTATATTTGTGAGTTTGCAGTTGATGTATTTGTAGATGAAATAAAAAATGGGTATATTCATATAAGGAAACATATGTTGTGGAAAAATGACTGAGAAAATTTGCATTAAAATTAATGAATCTTAAACATGTAATCATTAAGACTAATTGCACTAGGTTCTTAATTTTCAAAGAAAAAGACCATGCAAGAAAAGATGTTAGGGGAAAATATTGTCAATTGAAAGATTATTTCAATTTATTTAACTATTATGTTGAGCATATTGTAAGAATGGAGAATTTCATATCCAATTGGGTTAGTCGTAATCCTACCCCTACACTAATGTATCATCCTAATTTGTCAAATCTTGGATTTAATTTAACATGGATTAAGAATAATAAATTGTCTTGATATAATGAATCTTAAACATTTTATCATTAGGACTAATTGCACTAGGTTCTTGATTTTCAAAGAAAATGACCATGGTGAATGAATCTTAAATGTTTAATCATTATGACTGATTGCACTATGTTCTTGAATTTCAAAGAAAAAGACCACGAAGAAAAGATGTTAGGAGAAAATATTGTCAATTGAAATATTGTTTCAATCGATTTAACTATTATGTTGAGCATATTGTAAGAATGGAGAATGTCATATCCAATTGGGTTAGTCGTAATCCTACCCCTACGCTAATGTATCATTCTAACTTGCCAAATATTGGATTTAATTTAACATGGATTAAGAATAATAAATTATCTTATATGAATATATTCATGCAGGAACAAATCTTGAGAAAAGGTTCAACAATATCAGACGCAAAGATTCTCATAACAACGTCTCGATTTACGGTGATCAAGAGCCATGCATAATTTTTTTCCCACATAGGGGACTAGAGGGAAGGATTACTATTCTCAAACTTAATAATGAATTGGTACTAAGAAAATTTGATGATTTGATCCAAAGAACCAACTAGACATGGCATATAAAAATTAGAATAGATTACAACAAATTTGTGTATTGCATTATTGTGTATTTTAGACCCCATCTTATACGCGAAGAAGAAGAACATTCACATGAAATTGTCATGCATACTATCATAAGAACAATATTAGACTGGAAATATTGTTTCCATGTCATTCCAAAGTATGATGGTGATAATCCTAACAAGTATTGAAGCATATGTCGTACATATCACATCAAATGCCTATTTGCTCCCATCAATCAATACAACTTGCTCTCATATGAGAAAGTAGTGTGGAACCCATCTAACATATTGACATCATCCTCATCGGGCTCCAATACCACCATATATTTATAATAATAAGAATATACTTTTGATATTGATACGACTATAGTATGAAATAAATTAAATATTATAACTAATAGAATATTTACTTTTGAGTCAGTAAAGGATGAAAGATAGACATTGCCACTAGTAGGACCTTTTCACTCCAAAAAGATACGAGTTTATAGAGTTCCTCTAGGCATTCAAAGTTGGATTCTTATTTGTCTAAGAGTCTAGAGTTCGTGAGTACTAAAGTTTTGAGAAAATTCATATGCTCAATTTTTGCACCACATGTGACTTGGAATATCATAAAGCTTAACTCTTTGAAATAAAGCCCTATAATTTGTTGTTTAGATAATAGTGAACCCATAGCCATTCGGGAAAAAAAAATTCACTACTTTGTACACCGGTAAGTTGTCTGAAATTAAGTTGTCTAAAGTGGTATCAAACCTTATTCTTATCACAAATTTCTTATAAAAACATTGATTAAATTCTTGAAATATCCTATGCCTTGAATCATACTAAATCTTATTGAGAGCATTAATATTTTATCCCTTTAATTTCTATCTAATTGTTTTTGTTCATACCAATGGAAACCCAATTGATCTTGTAAATACATTCATGTTTTCGAGTCAAAAGGAAAATTCTATTCGCAAAATTTCTCAAGGCTACCCAAGACTCTTCTACATTTAAGATTATCAATGAGGTTGAATCTTTTGCTATGATTCCCAGATTAAAACAATGGAAGGAGTTCTTCTAGGTTCCTTAGCCAATTTTACTCATGCTCTTAAGGCTAACAACGTATATAAGAAGTCTAGTCTTAAAATGAAAATATTTTCAATAAAATATTATATAAGACTACTATAAAAACTTTTGTGTGCCTTCCTATTAAGTCCATAGAATTTTATCTAGAATACCAACTGGTAAAGATTATCAAACAAAATTGTTGCCACTACTTCCCCAATTTGAGATAGAATAATCATGAAGATGTCAACTTTGTCTATTTTGGTCTTATTAGATTTTACATCAAACCATTGCTCTCTAGAAATATCAAGCTTATATCTTACACAACCCTTTACATCCAAAGAGAAACCAACTTCAAGCATGCTTACTAGTTATCCTCATTATCCGCTTAAATTCTGGTCACATATGTTATGAGTTTTATCCTAATGTTTTTGTCGAGTGTTAGAGACAAGAGCTACAAAGAAATTAAACATGGGTCAATAGATTGGTGGGGAATGCTTTCATCTCGTATATGTTTTGAGTATGTTTAGTCCTTTCAAGTTTGATTCCATAAATATTGAAGTCCTATACTCCATGACCAATGCAAATCATTCAAAAATATTAGAAGATCTTCCATATACCAAAAGACTCAACAAGATTTTCCAACTTCAAAAGAGAGTTATAGACTCTATTTAGAAGTACCCAATAAATGGAAGCTAGTATGGATAAAAAATGTAGCCCCAAAACTGCAATGAAAGGAAAAACCATCCCATATGATAGAAGGGAATATGGTCCATATCGTGTCTCCATCTTTGTCCCATCTCACGGAATTTGAATCCCTAGATCCAAATTTTTCTCATCATCGAAAAGGTCTCATAGAAGCACTATGCGAGGAAATGTATTTTTGAATTTGAACAAGGGATTGGAAATGTTATAAGACTAACAAGGCAATGCTTGTGGAGGGTGATTGTGTTTGCACCAAACACCCTTCTTTTAGCACTTGGTTCCATAAACTACTTGGTCTCTTGGACATTATTAAAATCTTTCATCCATTCATTGAAGTTGAACAGTGGAAAGAAAAGATGGAGACAATGTCTTCACTTCACTCAATCTAAGCAAATGAGATTAAATAAACAATAAAAAGAACCCCCAAAAGTGAGAAACAAAACAAGCAGACATGTGAGAAACAACCCCTACTTTAAAGAAGAAATGAATGGAACTCAACAAGTAAATGATAGATTCGCAAGTTAAAAGGGAACACCAAGAGATGTTCCTTATTTACTCAATCATCATATGAGCCCAAAGCAAAACAATTCAAGAAAGAGAGACATGGAAGTCCCAACTAGTGAAATCTCATTAGCTAAGAGAAAATTAAAAATCGGAGCACTAAACTAAGAAATTAACAATTAACCTAAAGGAAAGAATATAAATTTTAAACAAAAGAACAATGAAAAGATGAGGAAAGAAAATAAAATATCAAAGTGGATAAATAACTCATGATTTCTTTTAAGATTACTATATTGTAGTTCAAGCACTCATAAGAAAGATCCTTTCAAAGAAAACTTGAAGACATAGGCAAGAAACTCATAGAAAATAAATGCACATAAACATTTTATACGCAAATATCACTAAACTATTCCAACTTAAAATTAAAAACGAGGGCCCCCAAATTGGTTGGTTACAACAATACCTACATCAATGTTTTGTTGCTACTGTAGACACCTAAATTCTGTTTTTGAAATCTTATTGCCAAACACATACAAATCACTCTCATTCTTACCATTTCCATTATAATTAGTGATTTTTGTTAATTAGCTAACGTTTCTTACCATTTTGGTCAATTAACAACACTTTGTTGATTACCTAACCCCTTTCACATTCAGGATGTCACTTTACGATGAATCCTAAGTCAAAATCCTCTTCCAAACAGACAATTAACAATTATTAGTTAATTAAGTCTTTTTTTCCCCTTGTTTTGGTCAATATACCCTACTATTGGCTCAAACCCCTCTTCCAACCACTCAAAATCACCCCACTTCCCTCCACAATGTCTCAACAAGCTTCAAAATCTTATCCTAGCCTCCTAATTGACCCTAAGCGGTTGATTAAGGCTCCTCACATCTTAATCACTTGTTAATTCACTAATTGTGATTAGCAAAGCTTAATCATGATTAACAAGCCTTTAATATTCTTTGTACTTTTAGTCCCACATGCACCAAGATGCAAGTTTTCCTCAAAGGAAAAGCTATAAATAAGACTAAGTACTACCTTCCAACTTTACACCATGCTTTGATTTGCATATCATATAAGAAATATGATTTATAGCCAAGCTCAATCCTTGCCTAAAGTCTTCAATGGGGTTAGTAGATGGGTATCCAATATGATCTTGTAGTCATTGTTGGAGAGACCATTTCACCTCTCTTGGAGTAGCAACAAACCCAATTTGATTGCCCTCTTAGATCTATTTAGGTCTATGTTAGTTTAGCAATTCATACATAGTAAGGATGCTTTGTAGATTAATGTTTAATTCCATTTAGTTTACATTCATAACATACTTTTAAGCTTTGATCATTGATGTTACATTCCTAAAACTTAGAGCTTGACTATAGGTGGCAATGGTGTTAGCCTTTCCTAGTTAGTCATACTATTTGCTTTGTAAAAGTTTGGGGTGTTATCAACTACAATCAATGAATACATTTAATAATGATGTCTAGGTATTTTTTTGTAGATTTGGTAACATATACAACACTAATCATCGGAAAAATATTTCTAGACACAAAAATTAGACATTTTGGGTAAGTTAAGATATATCTTGGCATCATTCGACTACAAGATGATAAGAATATCAGCAATATATAAGCACATATCACTAAAATATCTCAATCTAAAATTAAAAGGCGATGGTCGCAACTTTTAGAATTTTACATGTTTGAGATAGCTATCCACATAAATGTATTCTTGCTACTATCAAACGGAAAAATTTAACTAGTTACACCGAAGGCGTTACGTCGACACTAAAATTTTCCTCCATAATTTCTATTTCATTAATGTATGTATTAGGAATAGGATGTTGTTAAGTATAATTAGTAGTAGCGTCTGATAGAAGATAACGGCGCCCAAGATGCGGTGTCGCCAATAATGTGGAGTACGGTAATGCAGTCAAAGTACAATAAGAATGTTATAAAAAGTAAATATTTGTCGTAAGTGGTCCGGTAATGTTAAAATGTCAAAGTTTGGGTAATTAGAGAAGTAGGGTCTACATGATTAGGAATTAGAAATATTATATTGGTAATAAGGACAAGGAGTGAGGTCATAAATATTTTGTGTATTTTATTTGTAAAAAGTCTAAAAATGTGGAACCCATGTAAAATGATAAGGTTTATCTTATCTTAAGAGATAAGCTTACATGTACAGATAAGAGTTAAGGTATGGAATATGATTCGTCAGAGTGGATTTCTTATCCTATCTTAGAGATAGGATGGATAAGCCTGGAAGTTCTATAAATAGAGAGGCCACCCCCCTCATTTAACATAGAAAGAAGTAGTGAGAAATATTGTAGGAAGTGTGCAAAGGAAGCCATCAGTTAAAGGTGTGTTGAAGAAGCCATCGAGAGGTGTAATTGTAAAGTTTCTCCCATAGTCTTGTTGAAGTACCTCATGGGTGAGATTGTAATAATTTCATGTTAATATTATAATTTACTTTGATATTTCAGATTTGTCATCATTTCGTCTTATCATAGTCGATGATATTCTTGTGTTCGGTTGTTGTTTTGTTTCCAGATTACATCCACCAAACTAAAGGATGTGCATTAGTAAATAATCATAGCACGAGGAGTTCCCGGTGAAGAATTATCATAGTGCCGGATTGGTGATGACATTTTGGTTCCGTTGCCGGGACCATTCCTCGTTGGTGGATTTTCTGGAGAGATATTCCCACTTAGTCAAAAATCAATTAAAGGGTAACCTTGTTTTTCTTGTGTGCATAGTAGTTACCATGGTAAAGTCATTTTTGCCATGAATAGTAATTACCATGGTAAAGTCATTTTTCTTTGGAATAGTATTTACCACAATAAAGTCACTTTTTACCGTGAATAGTATTTACCGCAGTAACTTCACTTTTTACCGTGAATAGTGTTTACCAAAGTAAAGTCAGTTTTTACCACAGTAAGTAAAGTTTTACCATAGTTTACCGTGGTCATTTCTATTTTACTATAGAAAGGTGTAAAGTCACTTTCTAGTATAGTGATTCCAATTATTTGTACACATAAGTCTTGTTGATTGTACTTGTGAGTTGGTATTTCACGGTGGTTACTTTTGAAAATGGGAAAGATTCCTATTTTTTCAGCTCAATCTAATGAAGATGCTTCTTCTTTCATTCAAGAGTTTAAGCGATCTTATATTTGTAATGGCCTTATAAGAAGGGAACAATGGACTGAATTTTTCCTACCTTTTTGGATGGTTCAGCACTTAGGTGGTTTGAAACACTAGGTGATAATGTGAAAAATTCATGGGATTTATTAACTGAAAGTTTTCTTGAAGAATTTGGTGAACAACAGAAATATGCAGATCTCATGATCGAGATCACAAAGCTATCCCAAGGAGAGAAGGAGAAGATAAGGGATTATCATGCTCGTGTTCTAGAGCTAAGGAGGAAGCTCGATGCCCAGATCCGGAAGGAAGGATTAGCGGATGGGTTGATGAATGGCGTGGATAATCTCCTCTGTAAGCACTTCATTCTTGGGATGAAGCCAGAGATCAGACAACGAGTGAAGTATGACCGCCTGGCTACCATTGAACAAGCAAAGGAGATTACAAGAAGGCAAGAAGAAAGCATGGAAGAGGAGCCCAAAGAAATTGTTGCTAAAGTAGAGCCTACACCAGTACCTTTGGTCCAGAATCCACAACCACTCCCGGTGAGCACACATATTTCTCCTAGTACATCTACTGAGTATGAAGATCTGCTTAGGAAGATGAGCCAGTTAACTATTAATCTTCTTCAAGGAAAGGAATTTAGTTCTCAGGGAGGAGATAGAGGTCCAAAAAGAAATATTTCTGAAGTTGTTTGTTATGGTTGTTATAAAAAGGGTCATTATAAGTATAATTTTCCAGATAGAGCTTCTACATCTGGTACAAGAGATAATGATAAAGGAAAAGCACCTGTGAATTCTCTTGATGTAGTAGATAAGAGTAGAAATAATGAAGTAGATGTGTTTGTAACAAAAAGAAAGAAAGAAAAAAATAATCAAGATGGAACTGATCCTAAGAAGATGAAAGGAGAAACTAGTAAGAAACATAGGAGAAGAAAGTTGGGTGTGCAGGATTTTCTGATTTCACGGGGGCAAGGACCATACTCCATCTTGGAAGATCTATCCAAAAGGCTGCAAACATTACATATGGTCAACTCTTGGCTATGTCTTCGAGAAGAGGCGGGAGTTACGAGGTGGACTCAATGCTCGAAGAAGGAAGGAGGTTGAGGTCCCCTGTTTTGGAGGCGAGGCAGATCCCTATGCTCCACAAGCCGAGGTATTATGTAATGGTATTTCAATTCATAATGTCTTAGTTGATGGAGGTGTTAGATTAATGTAATGACCGAGTCGTAATGAATATGTTGGGTTTAAAAATTGATCGCCTTTCAACACTTATGTTAAGGTCATTAAATAAGGAAAAACTAAACCGAGAAGGTGTAGTTTCAAATGTGGCAATATCTGTTATGGGTGTTGTATGTGTGGTAGACTTTCGAGGTGATGAAAAATGGTAATGCTATTGCGTACCCAATCTCTTTGGGAAGACCATGGCTAAGAGAGTTCATGCAAGAAACTACTAGAATGAAGGTTTCATGACACTTGGACGTGGTAGAGAGAGGGTGAAGATAAATGTGATCCCTCGACATCATAAAGCAGAACCTGTGGATTCAAGTGATGAAACTAATGATTGGACATCCTCGATTACTCTAGTACCCGGTGAAGTGGACACCGAAGATGAAGAAAGTGAGGTGGATGTTTCATTCATGGATATCCTTCATCACACCAACCCATGACCCCATAAAATTATCGAAGAAGAAGTTGATGATCGTCTCCAACAAATAAAGATTGGTGATCTTTGTGATGGAGAGTGAGAAGGAATCCTACCTCCAGCTCTTTCGAAGGTACATACACCTATTCACTTTTGATTACAAGGAACTCCGTCAAGTAAGTTGGGTAGAACATTCTATTGAGCTGGTAGATGGTGCTAAGCCCATAAAGAAAATGCCATATAGAATGAATCCTAATTTTTCCAAGACTGTAAAAGAAGAAATAGATAAGTTGCTTGATGCGGGATTCATATTTCTTGTGTGGAGAATTCGAGAATGGGTTTCTCCCATTGTGATTTCAATAAAAAAGAATGGGAAGCTACGCATTTGTGTTGATTACAGGGAAGCTCAATAAGGCAACAAAGAAGGATCATTACCCTCTTCCATTTTGGATCAGATCTTGGGCCGAAGTAGGTGGCCAAGAGTGCTATAGTTTTGTTGATGGATATAAGCGGCTCTACAACCAAGTTTGTATAGCGAGAGAAAGATCAGTGAAGACCACGTTCACCACTCCTTGGGAACGTTTGCCTATAGAGTTATGCCTTTTGGATTGTGTAATGCCCACTACATTCCAGCGTTTGATGAATAGGGTGTTTGAACCCTACATTGGGACCTTCATCGAGTATTTACGGATGATTTTTGCATCTATGGGAGCAAGTTGGACCACCTGCACTGAGATGGAGACAACATTTCAAAGGTTAGATGAAGCACAAGCCTCACTAAACCCTACAAAGTATGTCTTTGGATGTTCTAAAGGCGTTTTGTTAGGGCATGTTGTATCCAAAGATGGTATTGGTGCGATCCGATAAAGTTTCAAAATCAAAGATTTACCATTTCCTATGAATAGAAGTAAGTTGAAATCATTTTTAGGCCATGTGGGTTACTATAGAAGGTTCATCAAGAATTTCTCAAAGATTACCTGACCACTAACCCAGATTCTTAAAGAAGGATGTTACTTATGAACCGGGAAATAAGGCGCATGAAGCTTTTGGACAAGCTGAAGGAAGCCACTGGCGTCTTCACTGTTTTGAAGAATCCAGATTGGAGCAAGCCATTCATTGTGTACACTGATGCCTCAGATGTAGCACTAGGAATTACTTTGAGCCAAAAGGATGAAAATGGGAATGAACATCCAATTTACTTTGGGAGCAGAGACAAATGAGCAAGATCGAGGTAAACTATATCAGAATCGAAAAAGAGGCTCGACTATCATTTTTGCTTTGAAGAAGTTTAGAAATTACTTGCTAGGGCAGAAATTTATAGTTGAATGAGATCATCGAGCTCAAATATATTGTCAATAAGCCTAACCCATCAGGGAGGATAGCAAGATGGATAATTTTGCTACAAGAATTTGAATTTGATATTATAGATAGGCCAGGAAAGAAGCATGTCAATGCAGATGCACTCTCTCGAGCCTATGATGGTTTAGGATCATCTTGTGATGATGATGATTTTCCCAATGCAGCATTGTTCTCCCTTGACACAATCCCTAGTGAATACATAGATATTTGGAATTATCTGAATGAATTCAAGTTTCCTGATGGTGCCAATGCAAAGACTAAGAGAAAGATTACTCAAGCTAGTCGTCCATATTCTATTCTGCATGGAGTATTATTTCGAATAGGACCTGATGGACAGTACAAGAGGCAATTGGACGTGATCAAGGGAAAGGCTGCTAGAAGAATTCCACAATGGTACATGTGGAGGGCACTTCTCTGGACAACTTACAGCAAGAAGGATCTTGGATGCAGGTTATCATTGGCCCACTCTTTTTAAAGATTGTTATAATTATTGTAAGACATGTGATATTTGTCAAACACATGGTAACCGTAAGACTTCATCAGCTCCATTATGTCCTATTCTTCCCCTTGGTCCCTTTGAAAAGTGGGGAATAGACATTGTAGGTCCACTTCCAACTACATCATGCCAAAATAAGTATATTGTAGTTGCCATGCATTATTTAACCAAGTGGGTAGAAGCTAGGCCATTCAAGACAAACTTCACATGAATGAAGTGGCAAGGTTCATATATGAACGTATTGTCACCAGATTTGGTTGTCCATTAGAAATTATAATGAGATCAAGGAAGCCACTTCATTAATGAGGTAGTAGAAGCCCTAGTTAATAAATTTTCTATTAAGCACAAGAAGGCAACAACATACAAGCCAAGTACAAATGGACAGGTGGAACGAACCAATTTTGTGTTGTGTCAAATTCTAGCAAAAGATGCAGCCTTGCAGGTACATAAATGGGATAAGAGGATTCATGCAACATTGTGGGCATATAGGGCAACATCAAAGTTAGCAACATGATACTCCCCATTTCAGTTGGCCTATGGCATTGATCCAGTTCTTCCTATTGAGTTTGATATTCCCACTGTGAGAGTTATGAAAAATGAAAGGATGGATGAAAGTGATTCAGTAAAAGAAAGGTTGGTACATCTTCATTTGCTAGAGGAAATGAGGGAAATAGCAAAGGATACAAGCCATAAGAAGAAAATGAAGCAGAAGGAATACTTTGATCAAAAGATCCGGTGGTCTCCATTTCATGTGAATGACTTGGTCCTAGTATATGATTCCAGATACAAAAAAAGAAGACAGAGAAAATTTCTTCCAAAATGGATGGGGCCCTACAAAATAGCAGCTGTGCATGAAAATGGTACGTACCGACTGGAGGAATTGGATGGCACTCCCATTACGAAATGGGTCAACCACGACAAGTTGAAGATTTTCCAAGCACTGAGAATAGTCTACTCAGAGGACGGAGTAGAAGCAATGAGAAGGGGAAGATGTCGACACTAAAATTTTCCTCCATAATTTCTATTTCATTAATGTATGTATTAGGAATAGGATGTTGTTAAGTATAATTAGTAGTAGCGTCTGATAGAAGATAACGGCGCGTCAGTATGGTGTCGCTAATAATGTGGAGTACAGAATGCAGTCAAAGTACAATAGGAATGTTGTAAAAAGTAAATATTTGTTGCAAGTGGTTCAGTAATGTTAAAATGTCAAAGTTTGGGTAATTAGAGAAGTAGGGTCTACATGATTAGGAATTAGAAATATTATATTGGTAATAAGGACAAGGAGTGAGGTCATAAATATTTTGTGTATTTTATTTGTAAAAAGTCTAAAAATGTGGAACCCATGTAAAATGATAAGGTTTATCTTATCTTAAGAGATAAGCTTACATGTACAGATAAGAGTTAAGGTATGGAATATGATTCGTCAGAGTGGATTTCTTATCCTATCTTAGAGATAGGATGGATAAGCCTGGAAGTTCTATAAATAGAGAGGCCACCCCCCTCATTTAGCATAGAAAGAAGTAGTGAGAAATATTGTAGGAAGTGTGCAAAGGAAGCCATCAGTTAAAGGTGTGTTGAAGAAGCCATCGAGAGGTGTAATTGTAAAGTTTCTCCCATAGTCTTGTTGAAGTACCTCATGGGTGAGATTGTAACAATTTCATGTTAATATTATAATTTACTTTGATATTTCAGATTTGTCATCATTCCGTCTTATCATAGTCGATGGTATTCTTGTGTTCGGTTGTTGTTTTGTTTCCAGATTACATCCACCAAACTAAAGGCTGTGCATTAGTAAATAATCATAGCACGAGGAGTTCCCGGTGAAGAATTATCATAGTGCCGGATTGGTGATGACATTTCCCCTATGGGAAAGGCACTTAGGACGTTTCTACAATGATGTTAAATTTGATAGCCTACCAAACGTTTTTCAAGTTGTTTAACTTTGATGGTCGTTTATACGTTTTTGCATGTTTTTTCTTTTTACGGACTAGTTGCTTTTTCGTTCTAACAAGGAGTAATCAAGTCTACAAGGATGCAAAAGTGCGTGTCTCAGGAATTGCTCCTGCACCGCCTTTGCTTATATCACCAACTCTGCATGTAGATTTTGGTTTGGCGAGCTGTTAAACATGCGGGATGATGCAGATTTTGTTTTGGCTTTGCTGTTTGCCTTGTTTTCTAAGCTCATTAACCCTGGAAGAATGCTTCACAAATACACCAAAGATCATGACCTGCCGACGTCGCTCAGATTATTCACCTACAAAGAGCTGAAAAATGCGACCAACAATTTCACCCACATGTTGGGGAGGGGAGCATTCGGTTATGTATTCAAAGGATCTCTCTCAAATGGTACACTTGTGGCCGTAAAAAAATTACAGAGCTGTGGGAGAGGAGAGAAGCAATTCCATGCTGAAATCGGTTCCTTGTATATTTCCAGCTCATTGTTCTTTTCAATTGAGGGGATTTGGTGCAGGGTAGGTTCTTCATCTGCACTGTTTCCATTTTGTGTGCATTTATACTATGATTTTTTGAAGTTTATACTATATATTAGAGTCCTTAGACCAAGGAGTTTCTAAGTTCCTGCAACTGGGCATTATTCTATCTTTTGCAAAGCAATCAACTATCATCATGTCTGTGGGAGATATCATGAGCCAATGTTTAGATGTCGTCCTGCAGAAAGGGGAAGAAGCCTTTGACATGAGAACAATGTTAAGAAGATTCATTTCAAGACCTATGCAAACATTAAGGAGTCCATTCCTGCTGAATATTTCATCATAAAAAGCTAGAAACAGTGTTTTTGATCATTGTTAATAAATAAAAAGTATGTAAGATTTGAGGGTTTCTACCATTTGGGTGTTGGTAGTTTTTCTCAATGGGTTTTTATAATCAATGGCAACAGCCATGTACTCACAAAATTTCTATGAATCAATGCTAGCAAGCTAATCTTCGAGTTGCCGAAATGATAATGTTTTATTTCATTCAATCCATTTTTTATTGTGCTCATTTTCAAAGTTTACAGAACTACGTAACTTCTACGGTGTTTCTGATGGCCAATTTGTTTGTTTCCCAACCGAGAATTCATCCCTTCACGTAGAAAGATATAGTAACCAAGTTGAAAATAATTCTTACATAGTTTCTAAGCTATTTTCAAAGTCAAGTTGTTTTCTTACCAATCGATTATGAAAAGGATTTGATTATGTGAATTTTGAAAATCATTGGCGTATCACATCAAAAGATAAGTTGAAAATAATTCTTACATTGTTTCTAAATTATTTTCAAATTCAAGTTGTTTTCATACCAATTGATTATGTGAAGTTTGTAAATCAATGGCGTATCACATCAAAGGACACGTTAATAATTGATTGATGGGAGAGAGATGAATCGTTTTGGGGACGAGGGAAAGAACTGATTTGAGGACCCCTTCTATTGTAGAAATTCATATAATCTATTGTAAAAATATTGTCTTATGCAAAATTGAAGAGTGTTGGGGAGGAGTTACTGGGGAAGTTCTCTCCAAATTTAGTAACAGACATTTGAAAATAATTCTTACATAGTTTCTAAGTTGTTTTCAAAGTCAAGTTGTTTTCTTACCAATCGATTATGAAAAGTATTTGATTATGTGAAGTTTGAAAATCAATGGTGTATCACATCAAAGGACACGTTAATAATTGATTGATGGGAGAGAGATGAATCAATTTTGGGGGGCGAGGGGGAAGAACTGATTTGAGGACCCCTTCTATTGTAGAAATTCATATAATCTATAGTAAAAGTATTGTCTTATGCAAGAATTGAAGAGTGTCAGGAAGGAGTTAGTGGGGAAGTTCTCTCCAAATTTAGTAATGAGATATTTGAAAATAACTCTTACATAGTTTCTAAGCTATTTTCAAAGTCAAGTTGTTTTCTTACCAATCGATTATGAAAAGTATTTGATTATGTGAAGTTTGAAGATCAATGGCGTATCACATCAAAGGACATGTTAATAATTGATTGAAGAGTTTACCAGTGTTCATTGTTACTCTGAGGAGTCAAGACTACTATCCCTCAACCCATCGTAAATACATCCCTCTACTTTGATAGCACCTACCCTACTACTTTACTCAACACTTCTTGTATCCAAAGCGACATTGTCGTTAAAGGGGTATCAAATGTAATCATGTTTAACTTGGATGCCTTAATCACGAGGGTTGTGTAGGTATTCTAGCCATTCAACAATATCTAAAATCTCTGGCATAGGAAGAGGAGCATGCCTTAAGTATGGGTGCCTTACAATAGGTTCACTTGGTAAAAAGTGTTGAAATGTCTATTTCTACCATGAAAGTTGGGGATTCTTGTTTGTTTGATAGAGATTTGGTTGAGGCTGCATTCCGGACAATTAAAATGTTGGAAGCCCCCTTGCAAAGTGCACTGATCAGCTATCTTAGATCAAGATTAGATTTCCGAATCGTAGGACCTCCTATTGCAGATGAAAAATACAGGTTACCCAACATCTCTTTTGTCCACAAGAGTAAGAAATCATCTGACATCTCTCAAGCTCTTTACAAAATGGGTTTTGCAATTAGGAATGGACATATGTATTCTTACATACTTTGTCTCAAATTTATGTTTGTCTGAACATCTATTCCACAACAATGTGAGTGAGGGGGTAGTGAGAATTTCAATGATACATTACAATACTCCTTTTGAGGTCACCCATCTCATCTATTTTCTGAATGTCATTTTGTAACTTACCATATGAATAAATGTGTAATACAAGACCACATGGGGTTCCTATTATAAGGGTCGGCCCACCGTTGCATCAATTAATTATTTCAAAGGTATCTGGGATGAGTTGTTTTACTCTTAATTTCACCACTCGCACCTTCTGCTTTCAAAAGAGTTTGAACTTCTTCCCCGATCTATGTTGAGGGTAGAGACTTAAAGCCTCCTCAATCCATAATGTTTTAAAAGAAACAATCTTTGCCAAAAAAATTTCTAATTTTGATTACAAAACTTTGTGATATTTTTTAGGCCTTGATTTTATTTGTTGATAACTATCGATTTTTAGGCTAGACCTTCACTGATAATCTAGACAATGATTGTTATGCAGTGTTTTTGTCTAATCATTTTGGTTAGTTGTGTTTATCAATGCCTTAAATAATACAGTCTTAAATTTGTGCCCACCTTGGGCTTAGTTTGTGAAACTTTATAAGAAATATACATTAAAAAAACATAGAGTCTGATGAACATCATAGTGCATGGTGCAGAGCTATCATTGTTACTTAATTTATAACACCTAAGTACAATGATAACACAAATCTGAATGTCAAATCTATAAGTTGGGACACCAATAACAACACAATCACAAAATCCCTCCTTCATATCAATTCACAATTTAGAAATAGAATTGTTTTATTAAGAAATAGATTTGTTTAAAAGATAGAACATTAGAAGGAAACAAAATAACAATGAAGCCATCGACAAGATAATCTAGGTGTGTGGATGGATTTGACCATCATTCTCGGGTAATTTCTGTGATATGATCAGATCCCTTTATTTTGGTGAGGAAAAAAATGTCTTCTCTTGGTACTTAGGGTTTGTTAACAATTAAAATCCAAGAAATCTTAAATTTTACAGCGTCTTTGTTAAATATGGGCTACTTTTTAACAACCAAAGTTGTTCTGTAATCAGAATATGCGAACTACTCTTGAATGGACTATGCCTAGCTGCCGAACCAGGATTCACGGACTCTTGAATTGTATACTTTCCAGGTATGGTTTTGTTTTTAATGCTTACTCTTGAGAAACTATTAAATGTGAGTGAGGGGGTAGTGAGAATTTCAATGATACATTACAATACTCCTTTTGAGGTAACCATCTCATCTATTGTCTGAATGTCATTATGTAACTTACCATATGAATAAATGTGTAATACAAGACCACATAGGGTTCCTATTATAAGGGTCGGCCCACCATTGCATCAATTCATTATTTCAAAGGTATATGGGATGAGTTGTTTTAGTCTCAATTTCACGACTCACACCTTTTGCTTTCAAAAGAGTTTGAACTTCTTCCCCGATCTATGTTGAGGGTAGAGACTTAAAGCCTCCCCAATCCATAATTTTTTAAAAGAAACAATCTTTGCCAAAAAAATTCTAATTTTGATTACAAAACTTTGTGATATTTTTTAGGCCTTGATTTTATTTATTGATAACTATCGATTTTTAGGCTAGACCTTCACTGATAATCTGGACAGTGATTGTTATGCAATGTTTTTGTCTAATCATTTCGGTTAGTTGTGTTTATAATTGCCTTAAATAATACAGCCTTAAATTTGTGCCCACCTTGGGCTTAGTTTGTGAAACTTTATAAGCAATATACATTAAAAAAACATAGAGTCTGATGAACATCATAGTGCACGGTGCAGAGCTATCATTGTTACTTAATTTATAACACCTAATTACAATGATAACACAAATATGAATGTCAAATCTATAAGTTGGGACACCAATAACAACACAATCACAAAATTCCCTCCTTCATATCAATTCACAATTACAAATGGAATCATTTTATTCAGAAATAGATTTGTTTAAAAGATAGAACATTAGAAGGAAACAAAATAACAGTGAAGCCAACAACACTTGGCTATGCACAAAATAACACAAAATAGCTATGAAAATGATGCTCTCAAACTCTTTGAGGTAATACAACACTTTGAAATGTACCCTAACCATTTAAGCTTCGTTTATATATGCTTGCATATTTTGGCTCATTTTTGTTTCTTGGAGAGCTAATACATTAAAACACTTAGTCGTTCTTTCAATCTACTTTGACATCAACACTTCACATTCACTAAATTCTCGAGAGTGAGTGTTAGCAAACTTACATATCTCACTTCCATTTGTATTCGATTATTAAACAACTAACTCTTATTTAACATCCCTTCCAATGTACTTTGCAACATTTGTTTTGGCTTTAATAGAAAATTAGAATTGTCAATCACACCCAATATCGACAATAACTAAAAAAGTAATAACTACCCTCGTTCTAGTGGTTGCTCCGAGGGGAGCAAGTTTACGCCGTGTGGTGTAGTGGTTGTTTTTTTGGTTTGTTAGTGTGCGTAGTTTTTTTTATTGTAATTGTAGTATGTGGCAGTGGAATTTTTTATAAATGTTCTGCATCAAGGTCAGTTATATGTGTGTATGATTAAGATTATGTGTATAACCCAATCTTAGACAAGGAGAGGGAAAAGATTAAGTCTGTAGCATTGAGAGAGTCGTAGATATCCCAACATAGCAAGAGGAGTAAAATGCTAAAAAGAAGTAGAAAAGAGGACTGGTTCCAGTTGAAATTTTGCAGATAGAATATGTTGTGGCTTATATTGATTTGTCTGAATCAGGGGGGTATATTTAGGGAGGGGAAAAAGTTAGCAGTTTCACAGTTGTGTGGGTCCCTCGAGAGGTGCAAATAACAAGTGGAGCCCTGAAATCATCTAGATTTATGTTTTTTACGTAATAGCCAATACATGAGAGCCAAACCAATTAAACCCCTGGATTTCTCCCAAGAAATTAGCAAGTAATATTGTTTGGACATAAACCTAATGTAATTTGATTGAATTACGAATTGACAATACATGCCCTTGAAACTACAATCTACTTTTGTAATCAATTTATGGAGACTAAATCAATTTTTTTCCAGATTTGTACATACAATTGGGATCATTTGCTATTTAAATATCTATACATAATTGCCCATTTCAGTTCAATGGTATGTAAAACAGATACATGTTGTGATCGTTTCAACAAACAACTGGGGAAAGATAGACAGATTGCAGATCAACTAAAAGGCGAAAGGAGATATTTTTAACAAAATGACATAAATAGAGATCATGTTAAATCCAGAATTAGTAATCAGAATAAGACAATTCAGTGTTATTTTTTATTGTGGAAAGTGAAGTTGCTTAAAAGACTGCAGTAAGAGGCTTTGGGTCGCATAAATAATTAGAGGGGCAGAGTGGAGTGTTTTTTGTCTGTTACTTTCAGTTGTTATATGTACATACACACATGAGTTTAACTCTGCTTCTCTTGTGCTCACCATTATTCTTACTCTAATGTTGAGAGTTTCTAGTCCAAGAGGTCAGCCATTTGGCAATTCATCAACCTGTAAAATCCAATATGATGTAGTTTCATAACTGTTAGCGTAATATACTTTATGTACTTTTCCTTTTCTGTCAACACATGATAACATGCAAAAAGGGTTCAAGACTAAAAGAGTTAATTGATCAACACAAGGATATGCACAACCGAATACAAACAACATAAACCAAGTAGTGGAACTCATGTATGACAATATGTAAACTGGTAATCCTAAACTTTATGCCAAGGTGATTTTAAGGGTTGCACAATTCCAATGACTCCATAACGATAGCGTGCCCAGTTTCAAAGGACCCATAAATGCACAATGGAAGATCTTTGAGCAACAGAATTCCATTCCCCAATTTAGTATGTGTTAGGTTGTGCACTCTCCAAGGTTGGTTAAACCTATAGATACACAGTGTTCATTCTTACAGTTTTTTTGCCCACAACTGCACGGGACAGTCCAATGCCTGCAAACATCTGATATTCACTCTTAATGCATTTGAGAAAATTTGCTCTTCCTCCCGAGATGGGGATTATCACCGACCAGTCACCTTGGAGTTTGGCATACTTATAGCATATTCAATTTATGGTATTTGTTTCTATCAGTTGTATCATTTCAGGATAAATTAAATAGAAATTTGAAGTTTTTGTCTACGCAGTCTAGCAGGAAAAGCTTAAAATGAAGATGAATCAAATCCTTCTGGAAAACCCAACCTATTTTACCATAATTAGAAGTTTGATCACTTATTATATGTTACAGTTTTCAAAGAATACGCGGCTGGCATATGGACAAAATTAGCCTCCACAAGAAGAACCAATGTAGTGCTCAATGTGAGTCCACAAAGATCTTGAACCAAAAAAGTACAGAAACAAGTTACCAAAAAAAAATCCTAGAATTAATTACAAAAGCCAAGAGATTATATCTCTATGATATGACATTCATTCCATCTCTGAGTCATTCATTCTGTCTCTGAATCATTCATTTCGTTGTTATTTCAAATGATGTGTACATGTTTGCATATATAAAAAAATCAACAAACAAGAAAGAAATGCATGACAACCTATGGATGTTTTTTAATGACAACATAGACGAATAATCTGGCCTACACGAAAACATGGTGCAAAGGTTTAACAATTGACCGCCTTTTAAGTGATAGGGTTCATGGCTAAAATGCTATTGATCATCAAACAAATAGCACATCTGAAGTATCAGTTTACATCTACTTACTATTAGAAGTATCAGTTTATATCTACTTACTATTTAGACTGTTATGAAGCTTCAATTTTCCTTTCCTTTGTGGTTTGTTTTTCGTTTGGGTGCAAATGTAGTATATTACAATCACCTATTGGTTTTGCCAATAACTGGCCAGTCTTCTCAACCTGAAAATAAGCATGAAAATACCCTTCATGGAGGAGAATAGCGAGGCTGCCTATGCAGGCAACAGATGCAGCAGTCGGTGATCAGACACTAACAGGAATACTGCCAAGTGCACTAAGCTTACAGTTAGAGCATTCCAAGTGCATTCCAAACTGTAATATCATATCACTACCATAAGTGTTAATTGCACTTTTGAGTAAAACAAAAGAAAGATAAAAATATAAAACCCAAATTGCAACATTAGAACTGTGCATCACATTAAAACAGTTTTAAAGAGTAAAATGCAAGTTATAAATCTTGAAATTGAAGACTGCATTTACTAAAAACTCTTATCACTCACAACAGAGAAACCCTAGATATAAGGCCATTAACCAAAATATACACTCACCGTAGATAAGCCCCTAAAGGGTAAATGATAAGATATGTATTTTTCATAGATGTACGTATGAAGAACAGAGTAATTTTCTAGACGTGATTAATTATTCTTCATTATAGATTTAAGAATCTTTTTATAGATTCAAGATTATTTCACAAAATTTTGGGAAATTTACCCTCCCCTATCATATATGTTATGAACATTTCTACAATTTATTATACACTGCAAGTTTAATCAGATTAAAAAAAGAAAATGTGAAACAGTTCAAGTAGGAGCAGGTGAAGCTGAGGATAAAGCAATCAATAGGATAAAGCAATTTTAGAAATACCATTGGCACTGCCAAATTGAGAATCACAAAAATATCCGAGTGTCATTCCAAAAAGCACTCACCTCAATGTACTTCTTTGCATTGTCCCAAGCACCACCAGTGTTTGAAGCTGATATAGCAACCTGATATCCAATTGAAGACGAATGTTAAAACAAAAACAATAACTAACATGAAGCAGAGTTACAAAAAGACAAAAATAAGACCAATAACTACCTGCACACCAGACACGAGAGCACCAGCCAGAACACCTGACAGAGTCTCCACACCAAATAAAGTACCAACAATCAGAGGTGTAAGCATCACAAGGCAACCAGGAGGAATCAGTTCCTTCAGGGAAGCATCAGTTGATATCTTAACACAAGTTGCATAATCTAGTTTGGCGGTCCCTTCCATGAGACCAGGGATGGTGTTGATATGTCTGCGAACCTCTTCAACCATTTTCAAGGCTGCACTACCCACACTTTTCATTGTCATTGCAGAGAACCGATAGGGAAGCATTGCTCCCACAATTAAACCAATGAACACTTTAGGAGTCAAGACATCCACAGTTGAAATCTCTACACGGCTGACAAAGGCTTCAAACAATGCAAGTGATACCAATGCAGCTGATCCAATTGCAAATCCCTGTAAAGACACTTAACATCACAAAACATCCACTCACTAAAGCAAACAAAGAAGAAAACAACACGTGCCTTACCTTGCCAATGGCAGCAGTGGTATTGCCAGCTGCATCAAGAGCATCAGTTCTTTCAATACCTGCTCTTGATGCGGCTAGCAATACCATTCGCGCCATTAAAGGTAAAGGCAGATACCACGCATGCCTTGTGACTCATGCCAGCCATCTCAGCGATACCTGCAAAGCATTGTCATTGATGGGTCCATATGCATCAATAGCCAATCCAGTTGCAATAGTACTGAGCATTCCCAATGCAGCTACTGCAATACCATACATGGCAGCCAAACTAAAACTGACAAAGATGCTTATTGCAATTGCAAAATTGGGAATAATAACATATTTGTAACCCAAAGCCAGCCCAAATATAACATTTGTTGTTGCTCCTGTCCTGCATGAATCAACAACATCTTGGATGGGGCTGCAATGCAAATTTCCGCTAAATGTCATTAACTTATTATTTCAAAAATGCCAATACAAGGCCAGCCCATAAACCAACAACAACACGGAAGAAGAATTGCCTGTATTAGTAATAAGCAAGTTTGTTAACCAAATCTCAGGAAGAAAATCTACTCTTTTTAACCACAAGAAGGAAAAATTACTAGTAACAAACAGACAGAATCCCATACCAGTTTTTGACAACCTTTTGTTCACCAAAATTGAATATGGTAAAGGATGGTGGCAATGCAACCAAACTTACAACAGCAATGCCAATGGTCATCAACACTGTCGAAATAATAAGCTGTTTTTTCAATGTAGGCTCAATTTCCTTCACAGCCTTGATCTCAAATATGTCAATGGCAAATAAATTTGTGATTAAGAAAACAATGATACCCATTGAGCTTATGAGTAATGGGTAGGACATTGCAATAAAATCATGAGAGGTTCCAAATGATGAAATTGATGCTAGAACCAGAGCTGCACATGAAGATTCGGCATAGGAACCAAATAGATCTGATCCCATACCAGCAATATCTCCAACATTGTCACCAACATTATCAGCAATAACGTAGACACATTTCAACAACGAAAATATTATGATAAATACCAACCCATGTAAATCTGAAGGAATAAATGATATATATAAACATAGAGGTTGGCAATTTGTAGTCGCTCATGTTTATCTTATTTTATGTTGGATTAAAGCTAAATTCAATCTCACCGCAGGGTTACGTGGATCATCTTCAGGAATGTTCCTCTCAACCTTTCCAACAAGATCAGCACCAACATCTGCTGCTTTGGTGTAAATACCACCACCAACTTTGCCAAATAGAGCCATGGAGGAACCTCCAAGACCATAACCGGTAATAGCTTCAAAGAGACCCTCCCAGTCATCTCCATAATACATTTTGAATAGATTAATGGAAATATAAAGCACCAACAACCCATTTTCAGCAAGCAAAAATCCCATTATAGCACCAGACCTAAAGGCAGTGATGAAAGCTTTTCCATGAGGCATTTTGTCAAATAGTTCACATACATTGTTAATGCTTCCACATTTTGCATACATGTCTACAGGGCCCTTGCAACTACATCATCTGACAAAAGTCCATTCTCTATTATGCTTTGGCGGATGTCCATACCCTGTTTGCAAGCTCCTCTTTTGGCAGAGGCAGGGAGTGTCTTATAGATGATGATGTGACACAAACAACGAAATGGCATATTCATAAATGACGAGGAGACCTCCAAATTTGTACAAACCTATTTGTTTTCCACAAAACACCAAAAACATGGTCCTTCTCATCTTGCCCCCATTGCTTACATGCAGAAAACTAAAAATTCACTTGAATCAGATGACACAAGAATCAGACACCATCCTTGAGATCACATATTTTAGAGGCATTCTATCAAACAGTTCACGTGCATTTTCAACAAATTCATATTGTGCATATCCTGCAATCATGGCATTCCATGAGCCCACATTTCTTTGAGGCATTTTATCAAACAGTTCACGTACCTTATCTATGATTCCACATTTTGCATACATGTCTACCAGGCAATTGCAACTACATCAGTCAAAATTCCTCTATCCAACTACATCAGTCAAAATTCCTCTATCCAACTACATCAGTCAAAATTCCTCTATCCATTATGCTTTGATGGTTATAAATGCACATTCTGCTTACTACACACAACTCCTCTGAAGATTACATATCTTCAATTATTGAAACTTTGTATTTTCACAAGCATGGTTTCACAAGGAAAGAGATTCGAGTCTTTCATTGCTCATGAGGACTTCTTTGTGCTCAAACATTTCGCGTGCTTGCGCTAGCCGCCTGCATTTCATATGCAAAATCAGAAATTTAGTTTGTATAATGGTAAATAGAAAAGAAGCATTTACACAAATCAGGGATAAAAATGCAGAGAAGAAGACAAACCTTTGAAATCGAGAGCAGAGCAGGAAAAACAAAACAACAAAAACTGGGCAGATAGGTAGCGCAAACAGATACAACCACCGACTGAGAGCTGAAGCAGGAGGTGGCAAACAGGTGGAAACCAAGCATGACAACTGCGGACGGGTGGCTACACCATGACACGCAGGTCGAAGATGGTCAAGCAGGAGAGTGTCGTCGTTGGAGGTCTATTGCACTATAGCCACGCCTCCGGCGTAACAAGAATACATTTATGTGGATAGTTGTGTCTCAAATATGTAATATATATATGACATCAATAACAAATACAACATCAATCCACATAAAATTTGCAATTAGAGTTGCAATTACTAGTTAAATTTCTTTGTCTCTTTTAAGAGTACCAAAAATAGTTTTTTTTTTTTGCAAGTTAAGATATATCTTGACAGCATTCTAATAGAAGATGTTTTGGGCATTTAGAGCAATTCCACATATATATTGAACACATCACACACCTAATATAGAAGAATACATCATGCAATAACCACACTATTGATAGAAATCACCTTTCTACAATCATCGAGGACAAGATACTCGTTGATAAAATAATATATCACATACATCAAAGACGCAACTCTAAATGGACACCTAATGAATTCCCCTTGACTACAACCATGATATCCACGTAGACTATATTGTATTCTCAAGGAGGTGGCAAACTAGTTCCAAAGAAAAACTACCCTTAGCAAAATATCCTAATCACAAAAAATAGAGCACATACCTTCCATATCCCTCATAACATGTTCTTCCATTATATCTAGTTTCATATATTTATCAGGGACGTCCCTTTCTTTAGAAACTTCAAGCCCTGTATATTACAATATGATAAAATAATTTATTGTAAAAAAACAAACTCATCTAAATATGAACATATTATTTACAGATGCTAATATTAATTATTCTCATTTACAGATGCTAATATTAATTATTCTCATTTACAATCGTTTGAGAAATTTACTAAACACATTCTTTTAAATAGGACCAACTAAAGGTAATACGTGTTTTTCTTAGTATTACAATAGATATCAGCCATAATTTTATCTTCTTGCTTTTGCATATAACAATGTGATAAAATAATTTAGTTTTAAAAATGTAACGTTTGTTTGATATGTATAAAGATGCTAAAGATAAATTTATCAAGTAACTTCTTTTGAATCAGGCTAACTAAAAGTACCTAATATGTGCTATTCTCCTGAAAAACCTACTATAATGCTTTCGCTTTAAAATGTATAGCAGGCTCAGCCAAAATCATAACATGTCCAATGCAAAGTATTCTTAAAATTGAAACAAAATTATTTGAGTGCCGTATGCATTTTTTTTCTTTTTTCGTTAATACTATTCTATAAATATATATCCACCAGAAGAAGAAGATTATAACATAAATAAAATTCTTTAATTCATTCAACATGCTATCTTATTCATGTTTCATTTTCTGATATATAATGTATTGTTGTCGAGTTAAAATGAAATAAATAGTTTATCCTTCGGGAAGTATAACAAATTATTGAAGGCTCCACCATAAAAAACATTCCCAAAAAGAGCCATAACCATTTGTACTGGTCTCGTAAAAGTTGTTAAAAGTTTGGTTTCAAGAAAGAAAAATCCTGCAATGAAAAAATATACAAGTTTCCCAAATTTCCAAGTAATTTACATTTTTAAAATGTTGTTTGCTGCCACAATACAATGGTTTGATCACTCACTACATTAACAATGAGGTCTAGCAATTTTAACCTCTGCAATGGAAGATAATGTAATCAGAACTTCCAATTCCATGCATAATGAAATCCAATTTGGTCTTAAGTACATTAAAACTCATCATCGTCATCTAATCCAAACTTCTCATCATAACATTAGAAACATGGTTGACTTTTGATGGAAGTGCACATCAAAGAATTGACATATTGCTACTATCTTTGTACAACAATGTAGGACTTGGAAGAATTATGTCATTCTTGTAAATCTCGTACAATTACACCAAGGGATTCTAATTGCGTCTCAAATATATTTGTCCATTCTTTATTAGCTTTCGGGTTAGCAGGACTAGGATGCATCACTTCCCCAACCACAATATCTGTTGCTCCACTTTTCTAATCCTTTTTGTGGCATATTTACCTGTAACATACTTCGCAGCAAAAATGCATGAAGCATATTAAAAAAAGAAGATAGAAGATGATAATTTGAGAGTCATTTATTGTTAATCATGTAAATGGAAACAATAAAAGAAAGAACTCGTAGAAGAATGAGAATGTCAAAGATACATAGAGGGGTAAGATGCAAATGAAAATGCAATCAAAATAGTAAAGACGTACTGAACAAGCTGAAAAGAAGTGGAAAACATATTTGGGATTACAGGCTCTCATAGTTAAACTATGAATTATTTAGGAACTAAAGAACTTGCATTGTTACAGACATTTCTCTTGATTATAAATAGACAGAAATTATAGTGCTAGTGATGTAAAAAGACTAACTACAAACCTTTATCTATACATCAGTATATGCAATAACTTCAAAGTGCAGAATACATCCAAATCTGTGACTTCAAAAACATTACATACCTTAGCAATATTCAGGTCTTATATGATGCCATGATGGAATTCACCCGGTAGAAAGGAAATACTAACATTAAGAACAGCTTCATTTCAAATTTGCAGAAAATATAAACAAAGCAATTTAAGAGACGGACCTTTCTTTGAGAGGAGAGGAAACCAGAAAAGACGTTATTGTCACAAGAGATTAATTAGTTTTGTGATTGCACTTAAATCAATTAAGGATGGAGAAAGGAGGGAGGTGCGGGAAAGTGTGTCTGATATTGATGTTGATTCCTCTCTACATGAAAGAGATACACACACACATATACATACATACATACATACATACATATATACATACATACATATATATATACATACATATATATATATATATATATATATATATATATAAAGTGGTGCAAAACCAACTGGAAATCCTTGTTAACTGCAGTTCTCCGTCACGTAGTCAATTATGATCACCATGCCTTTGATATAAGGGGCAGATTGAAATGCTCAAAATGGATATATGTATACGGCTCATCTGTATACTCTGCACCAAGTGGTGGAGATTTTTGTAGACTGTCATATTAGTATTATCATGGTTAGCATTATTCCATATTTTAGTAGCCAACATATCATGTGGTTAGTGATTGTATTATTGGTCTAAGATAGTTTTGTTATGATTCTCATTTCTACATTCAGTTTGACGGCTTATGTCACAAGGTACATCAAATTTTATTGAAAAGGATTGAATTTTTCTGAACATTACTCTCATTGAACATGAACTCGAACTTTATCCATTATTTTTGCATGGAAAGTTTTTGACATGATTTTTCAGTATTTTACAAATGTGTATATATATATACATAATACTGACTGCAAGCAGAGGACAGAAAGCTCTCTTCACTTTGTCCCTCTGACATATATATGTATATTTTCATGAAAATAAAAATGATAGGAAAAATTATTTGTTCAAACTTAAAGACATTTTTTTCTTGAACTTTGTCCCTTGGCGAACCTGAACTGAACTTTTTCCTCATTGAACATGAACTCGGACTTGAACCTTGCAACTTAGGTTGATGGTTGTGTTAACCAACTACCTGTTGGGTTTTCTTATCATATAAATAGAAGGATGTACATCGAGAGAAAGGAACGTGTATCAGGCCTGAATTGTTTGATGTATTTTGAGTGGGACAATGCCCTTGCACATAAGTTGTTTTTATGTACACAGGTAATTGGACTATATTTGTGATTATCGCGGTACACACAAAGACTCTTTGGTCACGTGTTGACCTTAGTTTAAATCTAATATTTAAAATCAATATAAAAAAAAGGTGTATTGAATCTTTATACTAGTTGAAACTTATTGCTCTAATTTGTAAGCAAGGTCCTAGTAACATAATCTCAAAAGGTCAAGTACCTTGAAGTATATTGTATCACAAGAATGTTTACTCATCTTGAGAAATAGAAACTAAAAGCGGATATGTTATCAATCATTTAATAATGTATTGGACAATATCCTCAATGATAAAGTTTAAAAGACATGTTTTTAAAAGTATAAAATACTGGCCTATTTTCCATAATGGATATACTATTTAGGCTTTTCGTTAGGTATCGAGAATTTTTATAATGGATATAACTTTGGTGAACATTATATTTATTAAGGAGAATGTTGGATTGTAAGGTAAATTATGAGTTAAACGTGGAGGGATTAGTATAAAGTTGCAGACATAGTTACACGGTGAGAAAGCTTGAAGAATATTGATGCGCGGAGATGATATACACATCGTACAGATGCATGGATTAATGTGGCATTTTCATCTTAGCTCTGTTATGTATTTCTTTAATCTTACTCGTTTTAAGCACTGTGATGTTGTTTGTGTTGTGCAAGATTAATAATACTTGCCGTGTAATTGAAATGGCTGGTTATAAAAGGATCTGTTGAGATAATAGAAATTTTAGAGTATGCATGCACATATGTTGACTATATATGCATCTTTATGAGTGTGTTCAAAGTGTATCTAAATATTAGATTGATGGTGAGTGTTGTAAATTAGGCAGTATAATGTATTTAGATATCATATTATTAATATCCATTAAAAAAATAAACAAAATTAATATCTTTCTCAAAAAAGTTAAAGAAGAAAAAAATTCAATTAATGTCCATACAAATAAAGCAGAAAATGGGACTAAAAATATATGACGCAAAGGAAATGCATAATCCATCTTCATGCTAAAGAAAAAGAACCATAAATAAAACAACAGTGAGTGCAATACAGCTACAAAAGAGGAAGTAGACGTCCACTACTGGGAGTAGTAAGTGCAACAGCCGTTGATAATTGGGATACCATTCCACTAAACCTGAGAAAATTTTCTAGTTCACAATTTCTGCTTGAAATGAAACTATACCAAAATGTTCCTTCTATGTTTGTAATCTAGCAATCTGTATCTAGTATACACTGTCTTCATCGATTGTATGTAGCATCCCCACATAATACTTACATGTTCACTTGTACTTAAAGGCCTTGTTTCAAGCTTCAAAATAAATATGAATGCACCTTAAATATTTTAATGTAAAGGATATAAATACACATTTTCAAATCAACCTCTGCACATAAATGAAAAGCAAAATGAGAGAGTGAAGAAAGAAAAAGAGGGGATTACCAACTCCAACAACCAAACGGGGTTGTATTAAATTGATTGTTGCAATGAGTGCCTTGTTGCAGCAAGTTTCCAGTAATTCCCGTTCATTAGCAGGAAGTTTGTCAGGTGTACGATTTCTGTATTCAATAATGTGCTTAAGCATCCTAAATGAAATTGACTACACACCATTGAAAAATAAAAACAGTTATAATTAAATGGTGTATGAAAGTGCTGCTTCAATATCCTCAGTTATGTCTGATTCCCCAAACAATAGCTAAAAGCATAAAGAAAATCTACCATCTTTCTATGATGTCACAACAATAAACTTATTTTAGATCTGTCATCCATGCCATGTCGGTGTAATCGAGTGGATTTTTTAATGGTAGATGTTGAAAATAAATTTTCAATGTCAACTTCTTTTGGCATTCTCCATCAAGAACTATCTAATGTAAAGATCCTCATTCAACATTTCTCTAGGGGCTCTTTATGAGCTATGTAACAATTGTTCAACGTAGACCCAGCCATATCAAACCAAGCAGGATTTTTTGACCTAAAGTGTGTGCTTAAAATACTTAACATGGCTAAATAAAACAACGTATTTTCCCTTTATTTTGCAGGCCTTCTATCTGTGTTACTTATTCTTTGGGCTCCAAGTGAGAGAAATGAATATATCCCCTATGAAATGCACATGTTGCATCTCGGACTCCAAATGAGAGATGAATACATCCCCCATGGATAATTTCATCCATGAAAGGCACATGTTGCATACAAGACTAAAAGGTAGTCATTCATGCCTCTACAGATAACTGCTAAAAATGAACAGATTTTCCACTAGAGATTGTGGCCTTCATTTTCTCCCATAAGTGGGCAAAACTATTGGCATGTGTACTATCATAGGTTTGTGTGTTGAACAAGTAATTAATACCTAGAGTGAGTTCTCATGGAAAAGAAATAAAAAAGTTCCAAATTTTATTCGGTACTTATTCATAACTATTTTGTCTATATCTTGTAGGAGTGAGTATTTTGTATCCAACTTGGTGTGGAATGGGATTGGCAAGTATAAGTTCAGGAGTTGTGACAATCATACAAGAATGGGGGAGTATTTTGTTCCACGTGAAAGTGTAGATGTCAGAGACTCTGCAAGTGTTTAACAATGTAGATGAGTGTATCAAGACACCAAAGGCCTTTGTAACCTACCAAACAAGGAAAAGACACATGTAGAACTCCAATTAAAGAAAAATAGGACCCAAATGAGGAAGCTCAAGAAGAGCTAATAAAATATCTCAGAGGGACCGTAGGAAGAGGATTTCAAATATTATGAGAATGCCAACAAGAAGGAACTTAGGAATCCAAGTGTAAAAATGAGGATTATAAATCGCCGAGTCAAAAATGGAGGACATGACAATCCCAAAACTTGATGGTAGGTCAATCAAATTTATGATCGCATTATGCACCACATCAATGATCGAATTATCAGTCATCATAGTTTGCACTTTGTTGCAATAATTAAATTGCAAATAGACCAAAAATATTTAAGCATTGCATCATACACTACATCAATGTTCAATCGTCATAGCTTGTTTATAATCATAGATTAAAGTCTATGTTCCCTAGATAAAATTGATTTCCAAAATAATTAAATATTCAAATCTCAGCAGAAATTTGGTTTTCAGAGACATTGATCTCAAGGCATAAAGATGACTCAAAATGACTTTAGTTGTAGAAAATTTGAGCAATAATGATGAAAATAAGGTAGGGAGGCAACTTGGCATTGACTTGCAAGTGCTTTTGAGTCAATGAAGATTCTTGGGACTATGGAATGGAATATATGAATGATGCCTTAAAGGACTTCTACAGTGCAACCTAGCATCAAATGTGAGAGCTTTTTTTGTACACGCCTCAACGAAATGGGGTGGTTGACTTGAAGAAACAAGCCATTGAAGACACTTTTATATGTATGCTCCACCCCCAAAAAAGGAATACAAATTTTGGGTAGAGACAGCTAGTTGTGC
The DNA here is from genome assembly GCA_018340775.1 of Taxus wallichiana var. yunnanensis. Classification (NCBI taxonomy): domain Eukaryota; kingdom Viridiplantae; phylum Streptophyta; class Pinopsida; order Cupressales; family Taxaceae; genus Taxus; species Taxus wallichiana. The sequence goes on from CM031237.1 coordinate 351,620,263, forward strand.
AATCCACATAATGAAATGAATGCCAACATTGGTTGTTCAAATGTTACTTTTGAAGAATCTTAGAGTAGGCAAAAGCTTGCTATCACCAATTTCAGGATTTATGTTGTGACGCATGATGTCATATCCCGGATGAGAAAGAAGAAGCTAAATCTCAAAATTCGTAGTTGTATTTTTGCGGGAGATCACAAGGTTTCGACGGCATTTCAATTGTATGATCTAGAGTCTCTAGAAGGAATTACTTGGAGGGATGTGCAGCTCCAAAAGTGCCACTCACTTTCTGATATCCCTGTTTTAGATCTTGGTGATGTTTGGTGACATGCTGATGTAGAGAATGAGATTACTTCTACTACTCTTGTTGCATCTCAAACTACGAGTCCTTTTGTTGCAGGTTAAAATTATCTTCCATTATGGGCTTTTCATACCAATTTTCTTTACCCTAAATCAGATTTTTAGTGAATGGCAAATGATGAAATACAGCTTTTGAAACCCTCAGCGAACAACCTAGGCAAAACTGGATTTATTACAGCAAATGCGACTAGGGTTTTGAATGGATCTCCATGCAAATGATACCAAAAAATTATATATTCTATCCCAAATGATTGCCAGTAATTTTAGAACCCAAAATATGATAAAAATCAAATTTATTTGCAGCCAAACAACTCAGAAAATTCAGATCTAAATCTGATTACAAACTATCTGAAAAACCCTCTAAAATTGCTCAGAAAATTATGAAATTTGCAGCTCCTTTATTTATAAAAATTCAGAGATATCTGACAATATTTTTCAGAAGTAAATACCTCTAGAAACATGCCCAAACAGCCCCAAACTGGGTCGATCCAACTGCTGCAATATGTCACCAAAAAGATCACCAAAACACTGCTGGAAATTGACTGGAAAATCAGAATTAAACCGCTGGGAATTTCTGAGTGAAATACCCTCTCAATCTCTTGGGGTTTTTGTCCACAAGAGATAAATTCACAAGGGTTTTCGTCCTTGGAATTTCTGCAAAAGCTGGAAGCTCTCTACAAGGAAAATATGATGATAAAAATATGGATATCTTCTCCTCAAGTCGACCTCTCCATATAAAGGAGAAATGGTCCAAAACAACCTCCAAAAACATCCAATGGAATCACTTGACTCTCCCTTTTTCAATCGTATTTTTCCATGATGGCCATTGTCACATTTTTCTATTTTTTCCTCCACATGGGCAAGTCGCACCCCTAGATAAATACAATTAAATTTAATTGTATTTTTACATTAGACCCTTTTAATACTTTATTTTATTAATAAACTTTATTAATTTATTATATGTGCAACTTATAATATTTTATTTTAATATTTGCACAATATAATAAAAATAATAAAACTTAGTCACCCTTGACACATCCTTTGGCCGTCGGGTAGACAAAAAGGGCCAAAGGTCTTCGACATAAGTCACTCGGAAAGAGGGGACATTACAGTCCTCCCTCCTCGGAGTTGCTTGCCCACAAGCAACTGCAAGCAAAGCTGAGATGCTGAAGTATAGACTCACCCTCCCATGTGGCATCCTCCAAAGGTAAGTCTCTCCAATGAACTAGGTACTCTCGAATCACCTTGTTCCGCAACCTCCTCTCCTCCAATCCAGAAGCTCCTCAGGGACCAAATCCAATCTCCCCTCATCATCCAATGGTGGTAACTCTGTAGAAGAAACTACATCCGTTGCCCCAAAGCCCTCTTCAAGCAAGACACATGAAAAACATTATGTATCTTACTTTCAGAAGGTAACTCCAGCTCATAAGCTACCTCTCCAACTCTCCTCACCACCCTGTATGGACCATAAAATTGAGGCTTAAGCTTCTCTGCTCCACTCTTCTTAAGAGTGCTCTGTCTATATGGCTGAAGTCGCAGAAATACCATGTCCCCTACCTCAAATGACCGCTCAATCCTATGCCTGTCTGCATACATCTTCTGCTGATTTTGGGCATGCTTGCATATTATCCTTAAGTGCTCTAAGGATATCTTGGCTGTCCTGTAAACACTCCCGAGCCTTAGGGGCTCTACTATCTCCAAACGCCAAATCCACAAAGGATGTCGCATCATATCCATACAAAGCTCGAAAGGGAGTCATACCAATGGACATATGGTATGTAGTATTGTAGCAATACTCGCACAAATATAGCCGCTTCACCCATGCCTTCTGCTGCCCTGAAACATAATTGCGAAGGTACCCCTCTATCCACTTATTCACAATCTTCATTTACCCATCTATCTGAGGGTGATAACTCGTGCTCGGAGTCAACTCTGTACCTGCCAATCTAAAGAGCTCCTGCCAAAATGTGCTCAAAAATCTGCTATCCCGATCACTGACAATATTCTTCGAAGCCCATGCAATCTGAATACCTCACGAAAGAACAAATCAACCACGTGTGGTGCCTTAAAGCTGGTGGGAATAGCAAAGAAGTGCCCATACTTGGTCAACCTGTCAACCACTGCATAAATGCGATCATGCCCCTGCACAACTGGAAGACTGTAATGAAATCCATCGAAATGCTCTCCCATTTCTGCTGGAATGGGTAAGGGCTGCAATAAACTTGCAGGGAAAGTATGCTCAGACTTGTTTTGTTGACAAGTCACACACTCACGAACATGGCGTAGAACATCCTCCTTGAGACCCTTCCAAGAGAATCTCTCTCTAACCTGCCTGTATGTCTTAAAATACCTGGATGTCCTGCAAGTGGTGCATCATGGAGTGCATGTAGAATCTTGCCCTTGAGCTTAGATTCAGGAACCAAATAAATTCTACCCTTATAATAAATCAAATCAGATATTACCTGGTAGTGCTCATCCTGAATCTTGCCATCCATGATCTCGCATGCCAATGTATTTTTGGAATACTCAACCAATAGTTGAGATTTCCAATCTGCAGAAATCTCACTCAAGGAATATAGGACAGCAAGATGTGGCTTCCTCGAAAGTGCATCAGCCACTACATTCTTCTTCCCCTTGACATACTCGATGTCAAAATCATAAGCCTGGATCTTGTTGACCCACTTTTGTTGCCTCTCGTTGAGCTCCTGCTCCAAAAAGTACCTCAAGTTGTTGTGGTCGGTCCTCACCACAAACTTCCCACCCACCAAATACTATCTGAACTTCGCCAATGCATGCATGATGGCGAGCATCTCCTTATCGTAGGTGGAATACAACCTCTCATTCTCCCTCAACTTCCTACTCTTGTAGGCAATGGGATGACGATCCTGCATCAAAACTGCACCAATACCTGAGCCGAAGCATCACACTCCAAAATGAAGGGCCTAGAGAAATCCGGAAGAGCTAGAACTGGACAAGTGCTCATCACCACCTTGAGCCTCTCAAATATCACTTGTGCCTCATCTGTCCATCTGAATGCTCCCTTCCATGTGAGATCTGTCAATGGTGCTGCAATATCAGAATAGCCCCTCACAAACCTCCTATAATATCCACACAATCCTAGGAATCCCCGCAACTTCGAAATGTTCCTAGGTGGAGGCCAATCCTGCATAGCCTGTATCTTCTCCTAGGTGACCTTGACCCCATTGGCCCCAATGACATGCCCAAGATACAAAAGTATCTCTGTAAGTCCAAACTCACATTTGGACATCTTAGCAAATAGAGATTGGGTCTCCATAATGCTAAGTACCTCATCTAGATGCCTCAAGTGATCCTCCCATGCCCTGTTGTAAATCAAGATATCATCAAAGAATACTAGCACGAACTTCCTCAACTGTCTGTTGAAGAGATGGTTCATGCATGACTGGAATGTGGCAGGTGCATTAGTGAGACCAAATGGCATCACCAAGAACTCATAGTGCCGTAGTGACATCTGAATGTTGTCTTGTGGATGTCCTCCTCCCGAACACGAATCTGATGGTATCCCGATCAAAGATCAATCTTCGAAAAGTAAATAGCCCACATGCAACTCATCCAAAAGCTCATCAATACGAGGAATGGGATACCTGGTTTTGATTGTCTTCTTGTTGAGAGCGCAGTAGTCAATGCACATCCTCATTGTCTCTCCTTCTTCACCAACACCACTGAAGAAGCAAATGGGCTAGAACTAGGACGGATATGTCCCATATCAAGAAGCTCTCTGATAGTCCTCTCTATCTCATCCTTAAATTTCTTAGGATGACGATAAGGTGTAGTGATCATTGGCTTGGCACCCTCCTCCAACTCTATGACATGCTCAAAACCCTTGTTTGGTGGTCTACCTGGAGGAATGTCACCAAAACCGGCCCATGCTTATCCACTACTGCCTAAATATTTGCATGCAAATGCTGCCCACTATCAAAGAAGATTTGGATGAAATGAAACATTGGGCTGCCCATGCAACCTCTCCATGTCTGATGATAGACTCCATCCTATGTGTTGAAACAACTCTAGGCCCACCATCCGAAAGAGCCCTAAGCACAATCTTCTTCCCATCTGCCATAAACTCTAACTCCATCCGTCTTGAAATCCTGCACATATCTCCCAAGGGACTGTAGCCACTGAATACCCAAAACTGCATCAATCTCTCCAAGGCCAACTACATAAAAATCATTTGTCAATGTATAGTCCCCTAGTTGGATGCTAAGCTACGGAATCCTCCTAGTGCAACTCAAAGCAAAACCATCTGCAACTCGTACACTGAACCCCTCGAACTCCTCAACCTGTAATCCACGCTTCATCACAAATCCCTCATCAAGGAAGTTGTGTGTAGTGCCCTTTGTCAATCAAGCGCAGACCCGTTGACCCTTAAGTACTCTTTCAATCGAAAGGGATGATACTAGGACTCAAAAAGTGATGCAATAGTACTTCAAGCTTGTGTCTCATCCTCTCCAAGCTCTATCTGGGGTTGCTCCTCATGTGCACCGTGATCACCATCGTTGTCCTCTGTGTCTGCATCTGGTGAAGACTCCTCTACATCTGAAATTACCTCAATGAGGTGCACCTTGCCTTTTCCAAGGCAATTATGTCCAAGCTCCCAATGGTCCTTACAATGAAAACAAGTTTCTTCCTCCTCAACTCATTATGAGTCTCCTGATCCATCCTAGGAGGGGGAACACTCTTCCGCTGACTAGTGGAGCGCTGGAAAGGTTTGGAGCTCGTGGAAGGCTTCTTACTAGACTGGTAAGAAGCGGGGATGTCTCCAAATCTAATGTTGTCTTAATGGCATCGTGTAATGTCCTAGGCCTAAGAGCCTTGACCAATCCCCTCAACCTGTCATGAAGTCCCTCAATGAAAAGCATCACCACTCGTCTCTCAGGCATCTCTGGTACCATCACTGCAATATGCTGAAATTGTTGATGTATGCATCAACGTGCCCACTCTGTCAAAGTTGTGCCAAGTCCCGTAATAAAGCTCCACATCCTTGCGATCAAATCTCACAATCAACCTCTCACTAAACTCCTGTATGACCACAGAAGATCATGATTTTGCATGACTAGTCCATGGTGCCACCAATCGTATGCTACTCCCTCAAGGTGCAACGTGGCAAACTGGATAGCCTCCTGCTCCTGCATAGGCTTAAGAGTGAGATATGTGTCGAGCTTGTGAATCCATGCTCTGGCACTGATCTTTCCACTGCCATCAAATGTGGAAAGGGTCACCTTGTTGGTGGCCTGCTTCAACTCCCTGTTCTATTGTGCTCTAGGCCTTTGTACTGTCTAGCTCTCAAGTTATCTCTCCTTTGAGCACAATACTGATGAAGGGGAAAGGCCTCCATATCTCCTTTGGTAAAGCTCTCCACTCATCATTAGCTGCCATCACATTATCCTGAAAAGTTGTATTCTCAAGCGGATCCTCAACCACGGGTGGCTCCTCTCTAGGTAGGAAGCTAGGATGCATAGGTCTATTTGCAGTCCGGTAGATCTCCTCTCCTCTGTATGTGTATGTCTCCTCTCACGGGGAGGGGAATCTCTCACGCTACCAACCTCCGTAGGTGATCTTGTGCCTCCTGTGACTGCTGGCCACTGATATGGACCTATCCCTCCTATCACGTCGGTCTCTTGGCCTACCCATATCCATCCTCTGCATCATCTCCGCATGGTCTAAACCATCTCATGATGAGAATCAATCATACCTCTTGAAAAGCTCACGATCTGGGTCAACCGGCTCATGCCGGGGAGGGCTACGTGATCCATCTCTCTTATCCATGGTTTCGACACTACTCCCTGTATGCAATCCTACTATGAGACGTGCCTGTCTCCTTGTATAATACCTGTGGGGCCCAAATTCTCTCAGCTGCATCAATCAAAACCCTCCAGTGGGAGGATCATTGCTCTAATACCACTGAAAGATCCCCAATAATTTTTTTACCCTAAATCAGATTTTTAGTGAATGGCAAATGATGAAATACAACTTTTGAAACCCTCAGCGAACAACCTAGGGCAAAACTGATTTATTACAGCAAATGCGACTAGGGTTTTGAATGGATCTCCATGCAAATGATACCAAAAAATTATATATTCTATCCCAAATAACTGCCAGTAATTTTAGAACCCAAAATATGATAAAAATCAGATTTTTTGCAGCCAAACAACTCAGAAAATTCAGATCTAAATCTGATTACAAACTGTCTGAAAAACCCTCTAAAATTGCTCAAAAATTATGAAATTTGCAGCTCCTTTAATTTATAAAAATTTAGAGATATCTAGCAATATTTTTCAGAAGTAAATACCTCCAAAAACATGCCCAAACAGCCCCAAACTGGGTCGATCCAACTACTGCAATATGTCACCAAAAAGATCACCAAAACACTGCTGGAAATTGACTGGAAAATCAGAATTAAACCGCTGGGAATTTCTGGAGTGAAATACCCTCTAATCTCTTGGGGTTTTCATCCACAAGAGATAAATTCACAAGGGTTTTCATCCTTGGAATTTCTGCAAAAGCTGGAAGCTCTCTGCAAGGAAAATATGATGATAAAAATTTGGATATCTTCTCCTCAAGTCGACCTCTCCATATAAAGGAGAAATGGTCCAAAACAACCTCCAAAAACATCCAATGGAATCACTTGACTCTCCCTAGGCCAGTCGCATTTTTCCATGATGGCCATTGTCACATTTTTCTATTTTTTCCTCCACATTGGCAAGTCGCACCCCCTAGATAAATACAATTAAAATTAATTGTATTTTTACATTAGACCCTTTTAATACTTTATTTTATTAATAAGCTTTATTAATTTATTATATGTGTAACTTATAATATTTTATTTTAATATTTGCACAATATAATAAAAATAATAAAACTTAGTCACCCTTGACACATCCTTTGGCCGTCGGGTAGACAAAAAGGGCCAAAGGTCTTCGACATAAGTCACTCGGAAAGAGGGGACATTACATTTTTGGACTTACGAAAAAAAAATAGTTTCATTAAGAGAACCTTAGAAAAGAAAGAAAGCACATGAGCTTGTGCCCAATGGGGGTTATGTAGGGAGATATTCTTTTAGTTAGCATTATGCCCATCGATGTACACTTTTGTTCCTTGAAGTGATATAAGATGCATTTTCCAACAAATTAAAAAAAAAACTTAGAAAGCAGATGCCAAATATTTATAATTATTTTTTTATCATAAAGATTTCTGAATCTGAAAAATAAAAGTTCTCTTTGTTGGCAACTTTTGGATTTTTTTTTCCATGTTTGAGGTCCGCCATATAAAACGCTTCATACAGAAATTGCTACCTTGACTAAGTTTATAAGAAGGTTTATGATAAGTAGGAATGGGAAAATACTATGGTAGATGAAGATAACCCCTTAATGAAGAATGAGATTTGATAATTGGCCATTCTAGTTTTAGGGAAGAATGTTATAGCTTCAAAATGGATATACAATACAAGATTTACATCTAATGGTGAGATGGAAAAGCACAAATCTCAACTTGTTAATGAATGTTTTTCTCGAAGGAAAGCATTGATTAAATTGGAACTTTTTGTCCCATTTCTAAACTTTATAGACCGTCATATTAGTATTATCTTGGTTATCAACGTAATTCCATATTTTACTAGCCCATGTATCGGGTGGTTAATGATCATATTATTGGCCTTACGTAGTTTTGTCATGTGTCTCATTTGTATGTTCATTTGTTGACAATTGTGTTGGCCGACAACCCATTAGGTTTTCTTGTCATATAAATAGATGGATGTATGTCGGGAAAGGGTGCTTGTATCAGTCCACGCTATACTATATGAATTGTGTTGTGGCTTGTCTTTTATAAATACAAGCTGCTATTGTTCAGCTACTTTGCTTTGATATGGTATGTTATGTAGTTACTAGTATGTGTACATTGTTCTTTGACAAGTCTTATCTCAAGTATACACCAATCACTCTACATTTTGGCATCGTTGCCTTAAAGAACATCAGGTCAAGTAAAAGTTAGTTCAAAGAGAAGTGTGACGAGACAGCCCATTCTCTTTAAAAATCTATATGCTAAACAAAACATGAGACAAACAAAAAAGATATTACAAAGGCACAAAGAGTTCATGAAGAAGTAGATCGACACATGAGCAATAGTTCATGCTATTGACTCGAACAAAGGCTGGAGAGAGAAATACACTCAGGGAGGAGACCAAGAAGTAAAATGGTCCACTAGATTGGTGGAGCAACCAAAAAGACGGAAAAGGTTGTGACAAGCAGCGAATTCTAAAAACCATCATGGGAAGGCTAAAGCATGAAAATGAAGCATGAAACCGAAGTGCAAACCAAGGTCGAAGCATTCAATCAGAATTGGTGGACCCTACACCACTCATGGGAAGGAATGGGTAGAAATTGCCATAACCCTTTTCAGAGGAAGTGTGGACCTTGCCAACTATGTTGTGTTAGCAGGTGCTGCAAGAGAATCAAAAGAAAATTTTGAAGAATGACAAGTTTGAGGGAGTTGCATGAATTTGGAACCTGACGGTGTATGAGATAGTGAATAGATCCCTACCGAGGAAGGTTCAAGCATAGGGATGAGTTCGATAGTGCTTAGAGAGTAGAGGAATGTCTAGTGCAGAGCTTACAAAGAAGAATTGTCTTCAAAGAATCATGTCGGAAGTAACTCGTAACCAGGGCCATACTTAACCCCATCAACTCCATCTCCACAAAAGCAGAAGCTGAAACAGATGAAGGCTTTATTCTCCATGCAAAGCTTACAGCAGCCAAGTGGATGCATAAAGCATTATAGTTTCTTTGCTTCTACATATCACCATTCAACATCTTAGCTATTATGTTGATACTTAGGGTATGCTTTGCTCATTCGGAGCCTTCGCAAATTATGGCAGTGCCTCAGTGTATTTATGGATTCAAAGGAATTTTGATCATTATGAGGGATGCAACACGCAGTAACGATTTTACTACTTCCAACCAACACTCCTCTCATTCTAAATGGGTTTGGGACTTTCTTGTGTTTCTCCTTCTTGTTTGACAGACAACCTATATGAAAGTACAGAGTCAATCTGCATTGAGCTTGTCCTTTTTAGAGCTCTATGTTATGCTTCAACCCTAACCAGTATGCTGTCAAGAAGTTAAATGCTAACCAGATATTTCAAAATTACTAGGAGTGCTCCACTCACACTGATGTGATCACAAAATGTAAAAAACGACTTTGCAGTCATAAGCAAGTACATAGTCACCTTACCATCATGCACAGACGCAGGAGTCTTAGAATAAGTGATTGATATATAAAATGTCATTTCAAATATCAGAAATGCAAATGTTTTGGTACTCCAAACAAATTTTCAAATTTAAAGAGACAAAAACAGTCAGCCAAGATGTAGCATTCTTCTTTCCATCAGCAATAAGTGCAGCTATCTTGGCCAAACAAAAACAAATTTTCAATCAAATCTTCATCCTAGATGATGAGATAATGGTGGACACCCCCTGTGATATGGGCATCCCCATCAAGTGTCAATGAATGAACTATATTAAATAAAATCCTTTCTTTGAATGATAAAAGTAGTATTAGAGCGAAGGGGTTTCCATAAGTATTTACAGTGCAAATTGTCCCACACCCTACCTAGAAGAGCCAGTCAAAGTCACCATGTTTTGAGGACCTTGGGGTTCGTCTCCTGGAAAGGCTACTAACACTGGTAGCTCTCCTAATCTTTATCAACCCAATACGAACCCTCTTCCTCACACAATTACATTATTAGTCATAATGGCTCTATTTCCACTCCTCATGCTGACCATCCTACTGCTTTTGGTCTCCCAACCAACAGCATTTTCCCCAGTTTGTCGGTTCAAATTCTGGGTTTGGAGCAGGGAGTAATCAATCACTTGACAAGGCCGCAAATACCAAGACCAGGGCTATTGTGAAATGATCACAGCTTGAAAATTCTCAATTGCAACATTGGTGTCCATGGAATCCAAAATCCTATGTGGGATCGTACTCTTGCAAGAATGGAAAAATGTATTGTTTACCTTGCAATAGCATTTCAGCTTTCAACAACACAAAACAATTGAGATCGTTAGAAAACTTCTTCTAGGAGATCTTCCCTGCCAAAGGTTGTAGGAGGAACGACTTCATAGATGATGCAGGAACATCAATTCTCAACATGTACACATTAAGGATATCATCAATTTTTGGCTTTTTAAGAGAGTTCATAGGTATTAGAGGTCATCTAGGGTCTTCTTGTGGAGTTAATTTAGTTTAGGTCCTTCAAAAATTCAAACTTTGTCATTTCCCTCCAAAATGACAATTTGAATCCTTGAGGGCAATTTTGGGTTGAATTAGTGTTTTAATGTATTTCTTGGGGTATTCAAGGTTGTATAAGCTTGTCATAAGTCCCATTAAGGTCTAAGAGTCTTATTTGAGCCATATTTGTGACCTAGTACCTAGGTCATAGGTTTCTAGACTTAAATTAGGCCATCTAATGATTAGAACAAATGAAAATCAGTTATCTTAAGGGGTTTCTTGAGTCAAGATTCGGTGAGAAGGCTTAACAAGCATATAAAAACCTCTTTTGTAACTAATTTGATCATCATTCGAATGATCATCAACAGGAAAAGTTTGGAGCTCCAAGAAATTGAGAGTTTGGGTTTGCAATTAATGGTGTAACAGTGACATAGCATATTTTTGTGATTGTAGCTTATAACATAGATAGCAGTTGTGAAATTCTTTGATAAAGGTTGTAGCAGTGATAAGGAAACTGTGGCAATGTTATAATTCCTTTGCATGAATGAGTTGATGAGTTTTGCTATTGAATGAGAGAGTATTTCTTTAGGGTCTGTAACTGTATGCAAGAACTCAGAGTTCTAGAGATTAATGAGAATGAGTTGTCGTTGAAGGAACGAGTGGAAGAAGTTTAAATGACTTGGGAGATGTGTTCAATCCCAGCGTAGCTAAAGGAACCTGTTAGGATGGAAAGGAGATCATACTCAGGCTCAGAATGCTATAAGTGGAGGTCCCCTGTTCCTACAGGCAGAGAAGGGAGATTTTCTATCATTTTCGAAGTTGTCTGAATAATCAAGCTTCATTGTGAAGATTAGCACGTTTGTAGAGGTGAGTCAGGTGTGTGATCAGAGGTATAAGCTTTGAAATTACATTCTTGTTATTGTATTGCCAGGATATCACCTCTCGGGTCTGAGATAAACCCTCCTTAGGGTTTTAGGGAAAACAAGAGGCTTAGGGAAGTAGAGTGAGACTTGAGCCTTGGAATCCTCAAGAGCATTGTATGAACTCTATATGAGATAGAAGATGATGATTGTTAACTGTGAATCACCCTGCATAATGAAGAAAACTGTGACAGTGAAGTTCTGACCTGTAGATGTGTATTTGACAATCAAGAACAATATTGTCACTTTGCAAGGAAAGCTTACGGGAGTGGAACCAGGAGTCTGAAATTCTTAGGAGGTTTTAAAATTACCTAGCAAATAAGAGATAAAGGTCTGAGTGGTTCAAAGATATCATTGGCTTTGATTTTCTTGTAATATGACACAGAATGGACTAGGAAGAAGAGTTGAGGAGCTAGGTTGAAGAATCAAGACTAAGAAATTTGGAGAATTCATCTTGAAGGGACTCTCAAACTCATTTAGAAGAAATTAAATCAAGATAAGATATAAGTCTCTAGATATTCTTGTCAGTGTCAATCACAGACCTATAGAGAGAATCAGACCTAGGGTTTGTAGAGTGGAATCCTAATATCTTTTAAATGCACCAAAGGAAACCAATGAAACTTGGTAGAAGGGATTAATACAATGTGTTCTCAGTAATGGAAGAGGTTCAGATCCAATTAAGCCATTTCAAGCTAGAAAATGATGACAGTTTGTAAGAGGGTCTGAGTATACAGTGGAAGGGCTAATATAAAAGAACAAAATTATTAAGGAGGTAGGTCTTGGTTGGTGAATGAAAATTTGAAACTTTGGGAGTAGAAGTAACATGATAAAGGGCGACCATAAGTAATCTGAGTTCTCCAAGAAAGTTATTGACACAAGAGTTATAGTGGAAGGAGATAAGACTTAAGGCTATAAGGAACCTTGAGGACATAATTTTCATTTAAGTAAGGTACTTAACTCTTTTGACTGTTTTGACTCAGATTATTGGTTGGATTAGCACTGAATAGGACCTATAAACAAGGAATATGCATTGGTTAGAAGAAGTAAGGTTATGATCAATAACTTGCCTGTTGAAAAGAGCTTGTGTACAAGAGAGAAGGAAGTTGATTTTGAAGGCCAAATGGTCTAAATGTTGAGTTTTGACTCTTGCTAACATTGTGAGTTGTCTGTGTTTCCTTTTTGTACTACATCAATAGAGCTTATTATCAGCCACCTTCACCTTGTCAACCCTTTCCTAGTTACCCTCAGGAGGCTGGTTTGGGAGTGGTTCAAGACGATGCTGCTAAGAGTGCTGTCCCATAATATGTCCTGATGCACATTAACCACCACCAAACTGAAATGCGTGTGCTATTCTTATGGGTGGAGATAAGGGTGGACCAAGTCATGAGGAAAAGTATGGGGACCCTGCCACTTAATTTTTCTTTCTTCCACTTCATACTGATAGTAGGTTTGCAACTTAATTTGAAATACTCTTGTTCATGCTGCTATCTGATATCTTCTCCCTTTTGCGTATTTGTGATGTATTAGGCCGTATTTGTGGTGTTGATTTCCATACAAATATTTTCGGAAGGAAGAGAAGGACAGATTTTAAGAATCAGGATCTGAAAAGGAGAAGGATGACAACACTTTCAGAAATGCAAAGTCAGATCTTAATCTACTCATCCATGTCAATTAATTTAAAGAAATTACATCATTCAATAACAAAAATACTTGCCTAGAAATTAAATATTGTAATGTCCCATTTTTCAAATTATAGAACTGACTCCTCTCCCAATTGGTGAATTGCTAAAGACGTTTGGAAGACAAAAGAATTGCAGCAGAAATTTCAAGAACAATTTCACCACATTCCACGTTTAAGAAATAAAGTTGTTGATGGATTGACGAACTGGGCCTTAGATAACAAGGATCTTCTTTGCTATGGCATGCCTCCTATGTGGTGGTCCAACAAACTCCAAGAGGACATCAGATGTATTCTAAATTGTGATTCCCAATCATGATTATTTCTTCAGCTCTTCTTTTGTATAATGCTCAAGCTTGGGCAAATAGCTTTCAGGCTTGGCATAGTCAAATATGTAATCTTGATTCCCACCTAATATAATCTTCTACTGCTTTTTTTTAAAGGTTGGGCCCAGTCAATTCATTATCTAGGGGCAACTTATTAATATTTTTATAAGAATAAAATGAATTTTTAAATCTTTGGCAAGTAGAAGACCCCCTTTTAGCCTATTTTCCATTGAATCCAATCAGCTAAAGGGATAATAAAGGAGGAATCAATAATCTAATTTTAGTACTAAAGTAATTCTTCTTATTATTTTAGTACTAAGGTGGAAAAGTAAAGTAATATTAAAATAAGAAAATAAAGTTACTTTATTAATCCCACATGGAACGCCCCACTTGAAAAATAGAGACAAAAAAGTATAAAAGGAGGTGAAGAGGGGTTCATTTGACATCTTTTGCTAATTTGATATCTATTTTCTGGTTTGGGCTGATTGCTCTTCCATTTCTACATTGAAGGACGAAAACCCTTTGGTGTATTTGCATTAGAGGACAAAAACCCTCTCTTGCCAAGGTTGAAGAACGAAAACTCTTCATCCTTTGTGTGAAGATCCTCCATTTCAGGAGTTTCTATTGAGCTTTCAAGGAGTATTTCAGATTTTCAATAGTGATTGAAGACCCAATATTGTAGATTTGAGGCATTCCAGCTAGGGTTTGAAGATAAGAGTGTTTGGGCAGATTTTTACCTTCATTTTCAGCCATATCTAGGGTTATCTACACCCTTGTGGGTGGAGTTTGACATATTCTAGGGCACGACTTTCCCGAATCTCATCACCAATAGCTTTGCCATAATTTTGGAGGCCATATTCAACTTTGTTTCACTAGATTCGGGCTTGGGATCATTTCTTTCCGGCCATTTTTTTGCTACAATAAATCAAGAATCACAGGTGTTCCCTTTGGGGTTTGGATATTCTCCATTGGGGACATTACAGTGGTATCAAAGCGGTGATTCTTGCCATCCTGTGAGAAGAAATCAGATCTTGATGCACAAGGAAAATCGACTCAGGTTTATCAAAGAAGAAATCAGACTCCAAGGAAAGGAACCATGGATGATCAAGATCAGAGAGTTCCTCCTACAAATGAGATGAGTTTTATGCAAGAAGTAATTACAAGGAGCCAAAGGGAGTTGCAACATGTTTTGAGGGAATCTCAAAGGGAGAGCCAAAGGGAGTTGCAACATGTTTTGAGGGAATCTCAAAGGGAAATGCGTGATGCATTGACAAGATCTATTATGGACTTGGCTAAGGCTCTACATGGACACAATATAAACAAATCAGCGAACCAAGGAGCAACAAATAATGGTGAAGGAAGCTCATCCGGTCAAGCAAGGACCTCCATTAAACCCCCTCCTCAAATATTCAGGGCCAAATTCCTTCAGAAAGAAGAACAACCAGTTGAGTTAGATCCACCAAGTGACATGGAGGACATAGAGGCATGGGGTGAAGAATATGCAGCCCTCAGCTACAGGGTGCAAGATATGTTGTCCTTCAGAGATTTCTGCCAGTTGAAGAATAGTAAGGGCACCAGAAAGAATAGAAGATCTCAACAGGAGCAACCCATGGGAGCCCTAGAAGCCCCCATCACCATTGCCAAAGTAGATCCCTTGACTGATTTTCCAAACAACACCATAAAGACACAAGGGTTTGGAGAAATCATGGGGCACGTGTCAAGGAATGAGAAGGAAATTAAGGAGCATGCAACCCAAGGTAAAAATCTTTTAGTGTTTGATGATGAATTGTTGGTATCCAATGATTGCATAGAGCTGAATATTAGTAGAGAAAAATCAGATTTGGGGAAGGAACATGGGGATGGCATTGTTGGAAGTCATACCCATGAAGAAAGGGCATTTTCGAGTGCCCATAATCACTCTCAGCCTGCTGGAGTTATCCTAACAGCAGTCAATGAAGAGCAAAATGATGATGGATTAGACTTTGGTAAGAGCCACGAAGACATTCAAAACATATATGAACAAGGTATGGAGGTAGTGCAAAAGGGGAAAGCACCAATTGTAGGAGAAAGGACAAAAGGAAATGAATATCTTGACGACACTCCAAGGTATGAAAGGATTGGTAACATGTCATATTTATTGTTGCATACTAAACCATTTCAGATTTGTTGTCCTCATGAGAAGCATGTTAAAAGGAGTGATAAAATAAAGGATACAATTTGCAATATGGGGCATGTGGACTCCTTGATCCAAGTTCATAATTATGGGCACCAAAGGGTATGGGATCCCATAATATTTTGAGTTCTACAAAGGGTAACAATTTTGATTTCAATATCTTTGATGTTGTTAATGTCATTGGGAAAAGGAAAAAATCAGAATTGATTTTGGATAAATGTAAGAAAAGCTTGGTACAAGTTTTAGAAAGTAGTACTCAGAGAAATTTTGGTTTGAATACAAAGGGCATTCAGGTGGACCGATTTGATGATGGCCAATGGGCAGCCCTTTGTCTGTTGAGTTGCAGGTCTGAAGTTTTACAACAGCAGTCAAGTAATGTGGGTATTCAACCCATAATAGATAGACAAGACAAGGAGTTGGGTGCCAAGCATTTGGGCCAAATTGCTAGTATTCAAGGCACACAAAAGAGTGTCAAACAAGGAGCATATGAGACTTTCCAAGTTGGGCATCATGAGGGCTACATACAAACCAAGGCTCAAAACTCAAAACTCAGATTTTGGCAAGAGCTCTCTCATTTGATAGGCACAAGATCTAGGCTTTTGGAGCACTACAACATGTTTTACCTCTTGGACATGGTACTTGGGCATATGAGCTTGCATTTGCTTGAGGGCAAACAAATTTGGGAAGGGAGGACTGTAATGTCCCCTTTTTCAAATTAATGGACATTAATAATATTTCTAAGTTGGGCCCAGTCAATTCATTATCTAGGGGCAACTTATTAATATTATTATAAGAATAAAATGTATTTTTAAATACTGGCAGTAGAAGACCCCTTTTAGCCTATTTTCCATTGTATTCAGTCGGCTAAAGGGAGAATAAAGGAGGAATTAATAATCTAATTTTAGTACTAAAGTAATTCTTATTACTGGTACTTTAATTAATTATTAAAGGTTGGTGGAAAAGTAAAGTAATATTAAAATAAGAAAATAAAGTTACTTTATTAATCCCACATGGAATGCCCCACTTGAAAAATAGAGACAAAAAAGTATAAAAGGAGGTGAAGAGGGGTTCATTTGACATCTTTTGCTAATTTGATATCTATTTTCTGGTTTGGGCTGATTGCTCTTCCATTTCTACATTGAAGGATGAAAACCCTTTGGTGTATTTACATTAGAGGATGAAAACCCTCTCTTGCCAAGGTTGAAGAACGAAAACTCTTCACCCTTTCTATGAGGATCCTCCATTTCAGGAGTTTCTATTGAGCTTTCAAGGAATATTTCAGATTTCCAGCAATGATTGAAGACCCAATATTGCAGATTTGAGGCATTCCAGCTAGGGTTTGAAGACAAGAGTGTTTGGGCAGATTTTTACCTTCATTTTCAGCCATATCTAGGGTTATCTACACCCTTTTGGGTGGAGTTTGACACATTCTAAGGAACGGATGTCTTGAATCTCATCACCAAAAGCTTTTCCATAATTTTGGAGGCCATATTCAACTTTGTTTCACTGGATTTGGGCTTGGGATCACTTCTATCTGGCCATTGTTTTTGCTACGATAAATCAAGAATTACAGGTGTTCCCTTTGGGGTTTGAAAATCCTCCATTGGGGACATTACAACAGAGGGCAGGGGTTGGTGTTGATTTCCATACTAATATTTTCAGAAGGAATGAAGGAAGAGAAGGACAAATTTTAGGAATCAAGATCTGAAAAAGAGAAGGGTGACATCACTTTCAGAAATGCAAAATCAGATCTTAATCTACTCATGCATGTGAATTAATTAAAGAAATTACAACATTCAACAAAAATACTTGCCTAGAAATTAAATATTGTAATGTCCCTAAACAGACATTTTAAAATAATTCTGGATTTACCGGAAACCCTTAGGGTAGAATTAATAAAAACTGATTTTTATTGCAAACCCTAACAACAAAAATTAACATTGCTGGAAAATGATGGGAAATAATTTCTAAACCCTTGGAAAAATACAGATTTGTTGAATATAATAACCATAAAATAAATACTAAAAACTGAATTTAAACCCTAAAATCTGGATTTTTATTTATTATTTTTAACTTAGAAAACCAGGAAAATTACAGCTGACCATAACAAATAACATAAACCTATGTGATATATCATGTCACGGGTCATTCGATATTTTAAATTATCAATTATCAATATTGTTTTGTTATATTTCTGTATATTTTATGCATATAACATTGATATAACTTTGATACAACATTGATGACTGTGGGTTCTCCTTAAGTTTCTGTTCCAATTAGCAATGGCAATCCTACAGCTTTTCTGGTAGCAGATTGTACCAGCCTGCTCTATAGGTTCCTTCTCGTGGGAGTAACTTTGAAGGATTTTAATCCTTATTTCTTAATTTCATGCTGCAGGTTTGGCTCGTATGGTGATAAATTTGTTGGTTTCCTGTTTTCTGGTGTTGATATGCTATGATTATTAGTTCAGGATTGCCCTGTTCATGACTAGCTTTGGTAGAATTCTACTTGGATCACGGTTTCTGATCTTGTTCACACTGCTCTGATCTATGCTTCCATAGTCCCTTATTATATGTATCCAGTTAGAAGGCTTCTAATAGCTGCTACTTCGTTTTTAGAATGCTTTTCTGTCTCTGCTGTTGGTCTGCCTTGCATGGCAATTTTGGGAAGTTGGGTATGACAGTTTGGTCAGGACTGTAATATTTGGTTTTTTTTAAAGGTAACTCTTGTTTATGCTATTTCATTCCCGGTCTTTTAGCTGTTCCAGATTTGGCTGTGGCCTTTTTATGGACCAAGGTCTCTATGTAAACCCCATGTTTAATCAATATAAAAAAACATTGATATCATGGGTTTTTTCTTTTTGGTTAATATTTTGTTATAATTTTTATTTTAAAACATCATGCAATCAAAACCCTGTACTTAACCCAGTGTTCCAAAAAGGGGGAAACATCCATACCCGTACTAGTGCCTTGCTAACATAGTCCACAATCCTAAGATGTGATTATAAGAGTGCTCTTCAAATGGTCAAGGATTATGTTTTCACGCATAAACCAATGTATGTATCATTTATGAACAATTGTGCTGCAAAACCGAACAAGTCAGGGTAAAATACAGCACAAATGACAACCAGGACAGGAAACAAACCATTCAAGGTGGTTATTTAGCTGACACACTATCCATTGTCGTTTAAGAACATTTGAGCTGCAAAACCAGACAAGTCAGGGTAAAATACAGCACAAAAGACAACCAAGACAGGAACCACACCACTCAAGGTGGTTATTTAGCTAGCATGTTATCCATTGTCATTCATATATACATATGCGTGTGTGTGTGTGTGTGTGTGGGGTGTGTGTGCATGCACAAACATTTGAGCTGCAAAACCAGACAAGTAAAGTTAAAAGTTAACGCATCTAAATAACACCAGGACTGGAACCATACCTCTCAAAGTGTTTATTTAGCTGACATACTACCCATTGTCAGAATTCGACACTACAATCCAAAATAGAACATGGATGCACATGAAAACTATAGATATCATACATATCTCCCAAATTGCAGGAGAGTTAGCCAATTCTGGGATCATAAGAGAAGCGATGTCTGGTAGCCTTTGGAGGAGCCGTTTCCCCAGCAGTCTGCTTCAAACAGTTCACCTTGGATATTGCAAGATTAAGTTGTCGACATCTTTACAAGACCTTGAAAAATTCAATTTTTGATGCTCCAAGACCTGCTAGGCATCAAAGGAGTTGTCTTGGAGAGGAGGATTGTGTAATGACACCTTCCCCGCATAGATTAGTTTCTTTTAAGTCTTTTTTTAAACCTGAATAAAATATCATGGGAGGAGGTTGGTGATAATATTTACTTAGGTAGTGTAAATGTAGCCATTATATGGCTTAGTATAAGTCACCTTATTTTGTTCATGTTTCCTTTTCTTCTATTAGGAGAATCTTTCAAATGTATCCTTGCATGGTTATGCTTGTCCGTTCTTAGACATGCTTCCATTTGAGCTTGCACATGCTTTGTAGAGCCTTCCACTTGAAACTATGCATGCTTATGGAATCCTCCACTTGTGCATAACCTGTATAAGTAAATATATTGAGTGCAGTTGCTTTCATCATGCATATGTTGGGTTCATGTATTGTAGGATATACCCTTGAGAATTACTTGTGAATTATTTGATAATTTGGATACAATTGGTATACACCTTATTTCGAGTTTCCTACTTGTGATTGTTCAATTCTCTCTGTGCTTTTTTTTCATTCTCTACTGACTACTTAACATTAGATGATGAATTCTTGGAGGAAATCAAAGTTATTTTGTCTCTTTAATCAATAGTAAGTGAAAAATAGTAGCTAAGTAGAAAGATTTGGCTTATCTTGGTTGAGAGCATACAACAACTGATTCGTACAAATTAGGATGCTTTGCTCCTTGTTTGTTAAGTCTTTTGGTGGGGGGAAAAAATGCAATGCGGGTTGACCATGCTTTGCAAATTTGTGTTGCATTCCTTTCGCTTGGAGTTTATGACATTCTATGGTTTTTACTTTGATTTGCACACTACCATACAATTTACAATGTGCTCATGTAAATATCACCTGTGGTGGAAGCCCTTGCATCATAGTTGGCTTCCCTATACCAAAATTTTATCTTTCATTGTTTTCCCTAGATTTCTTTGCATGTATTTTCCATTTCTCTCATCCAAAAGACACTATAATGCTTTTGCTGAGGTAGCAGACAGCATACCGATCAAGTTGGACATGATAGTGATAGATAACAAATCTCTTCTATGGTTAACTATCCAAAAGTCCAATCATCAAATTAAACTAGAATCACTAATGCATAATCCATATGGATAAACTACTCTAGTTTGAATGGATTTAAAAGCAAAGTCCTGATTCACTATAATGTAAAATAGCTTGTGATTTAGTGAACAGACGCACACTATGTGAATTACAGGAAATAAAATGCACAGACATAAGAAGTAACTTCATGTAAGAAACTCATACTTCTTTTTTATCAAAAGACAAGAAAGAAACTTAATGCACTCATCCATTTATAATATACAAATTTCATTTATGGGGGTTGTATTTCATGGATAGCTATTTCAATGTGTGAAAAACACAAAGAACTATTTTCATGAATAAAGAGAGAATTCTGCTTATGGGCATCGTATAAATAGCAGCTGTCGAACCTTGGAATTCATTTTGGTGATTGGAGGTTGACGGGCAATAAACTATAGTATTGATACAAACTAACTTCAGATTTGAGAAGATAAATAGTTATTTCTGGTACAAGTCATGCACGCGTGAGCTAGTTGCACCTATGAAAATTGACTATAAGGGTCCATATTTGAACATGTAAAACATTCAATACAGAAAAACTCACTTGCCAGAAGCTTCCATAAAAGAAGAGGACAATAGTTGTGAATCCAAAAGCGGTTAAGAAATTTTTCCGCACAATGAAACTGCTTTTCAGCCCATCCCCACAACCTTTGTCCACTTACCTGCACCGTTATCAATAAAATCATACATACAGAAAAATAAAATGATGCTTACTGCAACAAAGGCATACAAAGGGCTGTATTCAGCAACTTAAATATCGACAGAAAGTATAACGTATAAACAGAACTATTGCACCCGCCATCAACATACTCATGCCCGGTGAAGCATCATCTTGAAAAGAAAAGAATTCTAGTTCAATACTTTACGCTTTTACTTTGATCTCATCTAAATCTTGAACTCCCGAAATACAAAGAGAAAACTGTTTTCAAATTAAGACACATTAGATTCTAGAAAGTAGATCCATTACCTAATATTGAATGGTTTAAAGTAAAAATATTTTCCACATTTGTTCAACTGATATAGTCTATTTAGAGATAATCCAAATGAACTAACATTTACCAACGTATTTCACAATTCTGATAAAAGAGGATGAAATTTTGAAGACTTCACTCTAGCATACCTTTGCTAGAAAGGATATATTTTCATATAATGATCTTACAAAAGAAAATAGAAATCGGACGATTTGATTTGGTATATGTTATACCTTTCCTCAAAAATCTATAATTTCCTATAATACTACAATCATACAATGCAATATTAATGTGCCCAAATAAAAAGTAATCACTAATACAATTAGGAGGCAATCATTTTGCTTTCTACATAACTACCACGGAACTGATCCTCATCTACCATGATTGACCAAGGGAGGCTTCAACGCGTCTCCCACTCCCTGTCCCTTCTTTTATGATAAAATTCTTGCCAGATGTAAACATAAACAGGGTACATGTGTTCTTTTAACAACTTACAGAATTGAAATCAGAATATTCCATCAGATGCATATTACAAACAAAAATACATTGAACAAATAGGAACATATGAAAGTAATCTATGTTGAACATAAGAAAAACAATCACACTCTGAAAAATCGAACAAGACAGCAATTTTCGAGCTCAAATGGAGGAACTTTCAGTACAATGGCCGGACAGCGAGGAGCAGTCTTGCAGTTGCGCATGTGACCAGCAGTCACACAATTGACATTGGACATCCTACCCGAACAAATGACAGTCCTACCTTATGTGCCATAACACAACAGTAATGGTTGCAATTCAATGTCTTTTGAATTCTTGACGATTGGGGTCCTTTTCTGTATGAAGGGACACTCCCAGCACTTGTATGAATGTGAGGCATGGGGCTTAGGCTAAGACAGGAGTGTATGAGTGAGAATGAGTGTGGGTAGAGTAAATGATGAATTCAGATGTTGCAGTGGAGTTGAGAGAAATAATCAGCAGTATAGTGCTGGTTTTGATACTCCATTTGTGCTCTTTGTAATATGAAATTGCGGAAGAGGTAGCAGAGAGTTGAGAAAAGCAATTAGCGGTATAGTATTGATTCATAAACCATGTGTGCTCTTTGTAATATGTCCAACTAGTGAAGGAAAGGAGGCTTGATACTGCCAAGCTGGTTTTCCCACAGTGGGGTTTCTAGGGTAAAATCCTAATATTATGAGTGGATTTCTTATTTTCCTTTCAGCTGTTATTGTTCTGATTTGAAGGAAACAAATAAATCACATTCTATTACTTTAATACACATTCTAGTTTACTGTCATTTGAAGTACAATTCAAGTATAGTCGCAAGTTTTATTCACATGATTTTGAGCAGGTGACGCTCAGGGACAATGCATGCGCCGGCTTATATCCACCTCTGAGTTTGAGACCCGACCGTTCAGGAGTTACCCCAAACGTGCACTACCACTGTGCTCATGTTTCAGCTACTCGTGATCCTGCTCTCAGGGGAATGATCCAACATATGGACTGACGCAAGGGCATCACCCCAATGCACCTTACACCTACGCCCGGTAACACCCATAGTTCCGTCACCTCTGCGTACCCGACAAAAGGTTTTCCCTGCCCAGCTGGGCATTGGCTCATTATTTGATTCCCAACGAGTAAGAAACTTACAAAATTACATGTCAAAAGCATTTATTGATTGATTGCAGGAATTTCATATATGACTCAAAAGTTCTACCAAGAAGGGCAGTATAGTTGAAAGTTGAAACCCCTTGGTGGCATAAATTATTCTAATAACTAGGTTTTCAAAGCCATCAGTTCAACATTTATTACAAAATACAGAAAAAAAAATCACTATTCCATATGCAAAATACATTAAGTACCCAGTCTCTACCTACACTGCCACTTCACACAAAATGTGGCCAAAATGTTGATTGCCACAAAAACTAAACTTAAGGAGCCTGATCTGCAGCTGGCACTTTTACATGTGGCGCTGTCACGACCACCAAGGCTGTCGGTCACTGAATCAATCTTGGGTTGCTGTAATAATTGATCCTGCTGTTGTGATTGAGACTGTCATCTCAGCCAAAACCCGCTGCCCGTAGACTTTCTGATACTTGCAGAGTGAGTTGGCATCACTGTCCCAATCCCTGGTCAATATCTTACATATGAGACATCACCATCAGATCTGAAAACTTGGCACGGTTTTATGGTGGCGGAAGAACAATTTTGGGCCCAAAAATCCTTTGAACCTTTGACATGCATTTAATTCCTCGGACTATTTAACCACCGCCTACACAACCAGGTATGCCATTGTAGGGGGCGGGTCCTGGTGTGGTACATTCCGGGTACTGGCACGGGTCTGGTTCCTCTGCAGGTATGCACAGGGTATGGCAGAACAAATTCAGGTATAACCAAGTTCATCCCTGGGACAAACCTGTGTGTACCAGGGTCTGTTATATTGTACCTTGTGCGTACCTGGTCAAAAAAATCTTTTTTTCTAATGTTAAAAGCATTAAAAAATGGTCTTTAGAAATATTTTTACAACACACTAAACCCTAAAAGACACTTTCAAACTATTTTTATAGAAAAACAAAATGTTTACCTCACATTGCATACTTACCTCTCATTTTGCTCTCTCACCTTCATAATTTCAATTGATTAGGACTGAAACTCTATCCTTTTGCTAATCCTACACCACAACTGCCAAGGAGTTTAAGGAGCTTGCAACAAAGAGGCTTGTTGATTTAAGATAAGTTTTTGTGGGTTTTTTAATTTGTAACTTGCTTTCAATTCTTTTTGTTATTTTTAAAACATTCTTTCAACACATTTAAAATAGGTTTCTTAAATCTTTTTTCCCTTAGGCCTTAAATTGTACTATGTTTTTTAAAAATGTTTAACCAAGTAGCTATAGGGATTTGCTAGAATGGTTGCAAGTGCTAATTTTGTGGGCCAAGGAATAACCTTCAAATGCAATTCATGCTCACCCCTTTGGAAGTATGTCACACCGATACACCAGCTACTAGGTGGAGGGGGCTATATTTGGGTTTACTCAGAGGGTAAAATGCAAATTACGAGCGCATACAATAGGGTGAAAACCCATTTTGATACAATTCTTAGCCAAGGAATCAGAGTTCGCGGAGAGCCAGATTCAAAGGGGTCAGCACATGCGAGATCGTCACATACATTAAAAAGCAAGATGCGGATCCAACAATTACCCAACGATTGAAGCATCCTTTGGAAAAGAAAGGATTTAAATATAGCAAGCCACCTACTACTCCAACTCATACCAATGTCGTGACCCCATCGCACCCGTTTTTGTCTACGTACCCCATGGCCGCAGAGGTAGAGAATTCATCTCTTAGTCAGAAGAGAACAAGAGGTGTAGGCCCATTGAAAAGGGTATTCCAAAATGAATCTAGCAACATAGCCAAACAGAAAATGGGGCATTGTATTTATACACATCATGCCTTTTATTGTTGATAGATCACCATACTAGCAGGTTATGGTGAAAGTGATCAACGATGCCCCTAAAGGGTACATGAGCCCAGGGTATGAAAAGGTGTGCACCACCTTATTGGCAAAAGAACGAAAAACATGTTGAAGATTCATCGCAAACCATCATGGATTCATGAGTTGAAACAAGGTTGTCCATCATTTCTAATGGATGGAAAAATATGGCAAATATGGCATTGATCAATGTGGTTCAATACACCTTAAAGGGGAAATGTTTATGATGATTGTTGATTGTGAGTAGGGGAAGGATGTCTAATTCATTTCCAGCATCCTCAAAGCGTCCATTGAGGTGGTGGGCTCTCAAAATGTTGTCCAAGTTATAAAGGACAACACAAAAACTGTAGAGTTGTGGGGATGTTGATTGACGCAAGGCACATACACATATTTTGGACACCTTGTACCAATCATTCCATAAACATAATGTTCCAAAAATTGCGCACCAAAAATGTTCGGGTAAAACAATTCTATGAAAAGGTGAGTGCGATCCAAATGTTCATCAGCAACCGCCACGTCCCAAGCCATTTTCAAGGGCTTCAAAGTCGCATCTCTTAAAGGTGACAATCTTTTAATTTTTTTAATTTTTACTCATTAAATTAATTTTGGAAGTTTTAATAGAATTTTGGATTTTGAACATGTTACTAGTTTTTAACTCTTTTGTTATAATTTCTTATTAGGTTGTTGAGACTTGATTTTCCTCGTACACACTCATCTTGAGACGGCTTACGAAGGTGTGAGAGGCATTGAGTGGCATGGTTATCAAACACCTTTAAATGTGTGGAGGTAGGAAAACACTAAGAGAGTCATAATAGTGATAGGGTTG
This sequence comes from Taxus wallichiana var. yunnanensis, assembly GCA_018340775.1. Lineage (NCBI taxonomy): Eukaryota > Viridiplantae > Streptophyta > Pinopsida > Cupressales > Taxaceae > Taxus > Taxus wallichiana. The sequence continues at coordinate 351,646,086 of CM031237.1, forward strand.
ATCCTCAATGACGTGTGGTGGGATCGTGTGGGGTACTTGATCAATTTTACCGATCCCATCATGAATATGCTCAAATGTTTTGCTATGGATCATTCATGTTTGAGTGAGATTTATGACAAGATCGACTCAATGATTGAGAAGATTAAGTCCATCATAAATGCCAAAGAGAAAGATCCTACAAAGAGCTTCTTCAAGGAAGAGAAATCATATCTCATTGAAAGGTGGAACAAAATGACCACCCCATTATATCTTCTTAATTTTTCCTTAACTCCAAAATACTAGAACATGGAGATCCTTTCTTTTACCAAGAAAGCCACACCATATAGAGATGTTGACGTTAATGAGGGGTACAAGGGCATTCTCTAGACTCTTTATGATCCAAAAGTAGAGTAGAGTTTGGGAGTTTCATGGGCTCAAGGATCACTTCGTTAGTGTTATTCGTGACAAATATAAGCATGATACTCATATGTGCTGGTACCTCGTGGGCAAGCATCCACCCACCTTCAACCACTTGCAAAAAACGTTCCATCACAAGTAAGATTTTTTTAAACTCTCTTTATTTTCAACGTTTCATTTTAACTTTTTGTTTTTATAAATTTTAATTTGCATTAACTTGGTGGCTTGCCTCAATAGGTTGTGGGTTCCTCTTCATCTGAGTAGAATTGGATTACATACTCCTTATCCACTAAATTAAGCACAACAAGCTAGCTGTAAATAAGGAAGAGGATTTGGTCTTTATGCATTCCAGCCTAAGGCTTCTAACACACAATCAAAATGAGTACAAGCAAGGGCAACAAGGTGTTGGGATGTAGACACAAAGCCTCCTGACTTGGATGCTTCAAGTGGCCATTTTTCATTGCCCAACCCAGATCTAGAGGGTACTTCACACAACCTGCATCATAGAGCTAGTGGAAGTGGCATTGCTTGTGCTATTGCTTGGGGTTTCAATGAACCACATGATGGTGTTGATGCTCTCAATGAAGACATTGAAGAGCAATTTGATTATGAATATAATGAATATGCTGATTTATCTTGATTTTTGTGTATACATTGTAACATTTGCATAATGTACTTGTTCTAAGTTTGACCATTGAATATCATGACATTTGGCATTGAATTATCAATATGTTTTGTGGTTATTTAACTTATTTTTGCTCTGCATATTAGATGGTTAATTTTGCTTATTTGGCTATATTTTTATATTTAATATATTTTTGTATGGCTGTAACCAAAGCCACCTGACCTCAAAAACCAAATCGTTGTACCGGCATATCGAAACACCGAATACGTCCCAGTACCCGTACTAGGATCGGCTGCTTACCACCACCTTAGTCAAATTTTTCTATTTTTTCTTGAAGCCTCCTTATGCTTCTAATATGCCCCATGCCTCTCCTTAGCACATGTCAATAAATTATCTTGATCTTTGACTACAGACCTAAAAACATGGTTTTCAATTTGTAGTTGAGCCACCTACTCCTGCAATACATGGTTGTACAACAATGTTTAGCGGATTCTAGAATCAAGTCCCTCAGCTAAACACATTATACAAACCTGACGATCAAGATGACTAGTCGCAATTTAGCACCATATACTCACTTCACCGTATTTTCATCCTTTTCTTATGACTTCTTGGAGCTTCCATTATTGGTGTTCCTTCAATCCTACAATTCTCTTGGAAAACATAGTTAGGAACACATTCTGACCCTCCTATGAAACAGATTTTGGCAGTTGGTTGATTGCATTGTTCTAGTTGCTAGTTTTCTCAATAAGCCATAATTTGTGCTAGTTCATAAATAGAGATATTTGTAGACAATTAAAAGGTTATTTATGAATAAATGTAGCCTTTTGTATGCATTTTGTTATAATTTAGAAAGATTTTTATATTCCGGTTGTAGGGGTTGTATTAATTGTCAACCGGGGTTGTCCCTTAAATAGCTTATGGAATGTCGAGGTACGGGCGCATGTATCAGGTCCTCCCTAAACAAAGAAGATTGTAATAGAGCTTATCTTTGAGGAATACAAATAATTCGTTCAGACTTTCTTAGCCTATGTGTTGCATGTACTATTCTATGTTTATTATTGTCGATAGTCTAGAATCCCAATAGACTATCTAATACTACATTTTGGCATCATACCTTAAAAAGAACTTGAATAAGTTGATTGACAATCCTCTTGACAACAATTCTTTTTTTCTTGAAATGATGCCTTGTGTTTGAGAACTAACGACATGGAAAAGTAATGGGCCAATCGGTCCAAGAAACAATTGAAACAAATCAACAAGAGGTGGAAGAACTTACAAAAGACTTCCAAGACTGTGGGATCTCTCTGTACGAGAGCATGTCTGGGAAGAAGCTGCGAGAACCCAAGTACCGCCAGAATTTATTTGGGGAAACTTGGTGGTTATTGAATATGTAAAATGGCTCCTTGACCACCTTCCATGACTTATTGTCATACTCATGATATTGTAGAATCTTCAGGCCAATCATGACCAAGAAATTCAAAGACAACAAATATTACAAAGGTGCACGTAAAAGCGAAGACGGCGAGAGGAGGAAAGATTAACAAACCGACATCGATGGCATTATAATCAATCAAAGGACCAAAGAAGATAAGAGTTGTGGATAGAAACTCGGAGATCAATATGACTCTTGGAACAAGAGAGACGATGAAGGTTGCAAGAAGCAACCACTTCAAGAAATAAAAGATGGGAAAGAAAAATCCCAATCCAAACTATACGAGGGTGCCAAGCAAGAACCAAGGGAGGGTTCAATCGACACCATCACAAGTGATTGAGTGCCCTACACCACTCTCTTTGACACAATGGGAGAAGATTGTTAGGCCTCTAGGGATACATTGGGAAGTCCCTTAGCAAGTCCAATAGAGTCTAGTGAGGACGGAACTCAAACCTCCCCTTTAGAGAGATGTAATCCCTTTGAGAGAGATTGAAAACAAATTCCTCATGGAAAAAGAGTGAGCTGCATACAAGTTAAACATTTGGGGGATTGAAGAACTATTCACTAAAGGTCCATCACCAAATACTCCCAAGGTAGCTAGAACAATCAAAGCAAAAATAGAAGGGTCATAGCACAAAGAGGGAACATGAAGGTGAGCAAGATAGAATAAGGATAATTACCGAAGCACGGGTCGGTTATATAGATGTGTTTGAAAGTGCAAGGAACATTTAGTATAGACTGCCCAAGGAGGAAGATCTTATTCATGTGCCATTGCAAAAAGCCCCCAACCCACAACTATGGGTACCTCATTACTTGAAAAATAAAATCTGCCCAAATTCAATGGGAATGGTTTTGAAGACCGGTGTGGCAGCTTGTAGAACGTGTGTCGAATGGTTCCGCAAACTACCATTCCCATCAAAGTAGTTGATCTACTATAGAGCATTCTAGAACTTTGGAATGTGATAGCCACTGATGTTAGGAATTTATTAGTTAGTGCGTACATATTGTTTTGATTGTTGAAACAATCAGCCTAAATTAAGTTTGAGTTGTTCATGGAGGTTTTATAGGACTCCTTATTTTAAGGAGATCCTCTCCCTTTAAATTCGTATTGTGCTGGAGATTTATTAATACAAAATAATTATTATTTTGTTTTTGTGTTCATTCTAAACCAAATTCTAGATTTGGTATCAGAGCAGGTTTAATCCAAGGTTGAATGCATCGTCCTTCGCTATGATCCTCCTTGCTTTGATGAAGTTTCTATCAATGGTGGTTGCGTAGTCTATTGTCAGTACTATGTGACGGGTTGTCTGCTATTCCATCCAAATAAGCCTCGAAGGAGTGTATACGGGCCACATTTGTCAATCTTTATCAATGGTGGTGCCCATTCATCATTCGCTTGCCAAATATCACTGGACTTGCTGATATTGACAACCATGCATAGAAATGTAGATGTGTAGGTAGAATTCGTGGCTGTAGAAGAGTCTTCCTTCGCATTTTATCAAATAAGCACATATCTTGCCTTGGAGGAGGCATATACATCTCTAACCAGGTTGCACAAGTGTTATTGACGTTGGTATATTATTTTACCGCCTGTTCCATTTTCGCAGTCACTAAATTGATGAGATCTTCACTAAGTTCGGAGCTACACACCCATAGAATGTGACTCAAGGGCGTATTTGCATGTGTTTGAAAAACGGCTCTTTCTGCACCGTATACCTGCTCACAACATGCCATCGTGCCATCGGACCCAGATGTTTGCTTCGCATTCAATGACTCGCAAATGTTTGTTAATTTGCATCCACGTACAAGTCATCGATGATTCGATTTGAGAAATGTGCTAATGGTTGGTATGTTTCCATAGTTAAATATTTAGTCTCAAATTTCAAGAATAGTCTCTGGATTGGGGAGAGTATTATGTTTTCTTAGGTTCCTTGTTATTAGTGTCTATAATGTTTGGGTCTAATATTTCAATTTCAGCATTTGAAATGTAGTCCATAAAGCATTCGTGTAGGAAAGTGAATGTTGATAAACGGTTTGTGATAAATTAGTCCATCGTTTAAAAGTGGTTCTTGTTTAGTATATTAAAGGTATAAATAACTCTTTTATTTAGTTTGCTCTCAAAATAGAGTTGATCTTTGTCGTCTTGTCAATTAATATTGTAAAAGTGTCAAAAAAAAAAGGGGGAGGGGGTCATTGTAAAAGTCAAATAGGTGATTTTAGGTTTTTGTTATCGTAGTGTCAAGAGTTCGAAAAGTATAAGAAATTTTTAAAAAAATTTACCTTACGAACGCATTTTCGGTGTTACCCGACATCCGAAAAATAAAATATTTCACATTACGGGGGAAAGTTATACAAATAAACCCAATGTGGAAATTGTTGAGCTTTGTATCCAAATTTGGTTGAGTTAGCATCACATGAATTGGAGGATGGAGGCAACGGAGGCAGGAGGACAATCAACGTCCTCGAGTTCATCACTACCTCAGAGGTCGCAACTGCTTTAGTGACACCTTTTCTTTGTGTGTGATGAATAAGAACATATGAGCATCCTTGTTCCTGTGTGCAAGTACATTGTTTTTGTTTCCCTGTGATGATGATGATGTGGAGATTTGTACCATTGATACTATTACAGGAAGTGTTCTTGATCAGATTGACTTGATGGTTGATGTGAATTGGTTGAACGGTCCCAATTCATGTATTCACTTGGATAGGTTGATGGGCCCCTATTCATGGATGATGTAGTTCCCACAATCAGTGTTGAGGATCAAGACCATGTGCAGGCTACGGAGCGACATGTTGTTTGGTTGAAGATGGTGTTTTTCTCCCATGTTCACACTAAGGGGGAATGTTAGGAATTTATTAGTTAGTGCGTACATATTGTTTTGATTGTTAAAACAATCCGCCTAGATTAAGTTTGAGTTGTTCATGGAGGTTTTATAGGACTCCTTATTTTAAGGAGATCCTCTCCCTTTCAATTCGTATTGTCTTTGGAGATTTATTAATACGAGAATAATTATTATTTTGTTTTCTGTGTTCATTCTAAACCCAATTCTAGACACAATAGTACAAGACATCAATTACTCCATGGAGCAGTGCAACACAACCTTGTGTCGGACGGAAGAATGAGTACAAAGAGGATGAAGGATAAAGAACATAAGGAACCCATTTCGAAACCCCATGGTTAGTAGATCAAGTAATTGACCCAATGCTGCTAACAATGAACTTAGCTTGACATCTAGCAGTTGTCCACATAGAGAATCTAGGCTTGAACCTAACCAATACTATTATCGATGGCAGTTTTGGTGTTAACATACTTCAAAAGAAACTTGGAAGAGCCTCGGAGAACCCACTATTTGGCCGCCAACATTCCAATTAGTGGGAGCTGATCAAAATGGGATATGAGTGTTGGGAGTCCTCATGGCACAAAAGGTAATCATTGGTACCCAACCATTCATATTAAATTTTGTAGTCATCTCTTTAAACAAGAAATCCTATGATGCATTACCAGCCAAGGATAGTTAATAGCAGCAAGGCACACCACAATTGGAAGAAAAACCTCCTTTCAATCGAGAACAAAGGTCGGAAATACATCATAGATCTTAAGACTGGGAAACTAGTGAAGAGGCAACCTCATTAGATGATGACTCGCTAGATGCTGATATAGAAGATTTGGAGGAAGAACACTCATGGCAAGTGAACCGAGGCTTGATGGAACCAAATGAAGGTCTATTGGAATTACATGCTCTAAGAATAAAACAAATTCTCTCAATGGTCTCTACCGATAACAAATGAAGGATAATGAAGTATTTCAACCAAAGTGTAAGTTTGTTGAGATCATGGAAATAGGAGGTGAAGATTTCAAAAGAAAATGGCACACACTTCAAGCAAGGGTGGGACAACATGCCAAGAAAAACTAAATACTAGTTTCTAATCAAGCATGACCATCTTTGTTGTGTTCGATCTACCTTCCTGAGTTCATGGAATATTGAGTAGGTGATGCAAAGATAAATGAAAAATTGAATCACCGGTTTAGAGGGTAGCAAACATGAAATACAAAAGAACCGACGATAGTCAAGGTAATCCTTGGATCCAACAACAAACCCCAAATGATCATGATGGAGGGTGATAGAAACCCGGTGTTGAAGGCTCAGCATTCCAAATACTTATAGAATACGGAGACGTGTTTGCATGGACCTACGAAGATTTAAAAGGAGTACCACCATGGATGTGAGTACACAAAATTCCATTAGTTCCGGGAGCTTAGTCGATACGGAGGAGAGCTATAGAATGAATTGCAATTATGCTGCCAAAGTCCAAGAAGAAAATCAAAGTATGTTGGAGGAAGGTATAATATTCAGCGTATAAACAAGTAAATGGGTGTCCCCAATAGTCATCAACTTGAAGGAGTTTGAGCAGGATACGAGATGTGTCGACTTTAAAAATTTGGATGTTGTTAAAGTCAAGCCCCTGTTGGCTAGATTTTCTGCACAGCTGAAAACCTAGGCAGTCATGAGATAAATCTCCCTCATTTACCAATGAGGCTCCCGTGTAAGATTTTGTCAATTATATTTTCTAATATCTATCTATTGGTTTTACTTTAACTGCGTAGCTCATGTACCATAGCTAGGCAATTTTGCAGCAAGTAAGCAATTGTAAGAAATATGTGCAGGGAGAGGGAAATAATTAAATACGAGAAGAAAGGAAAGAAGATGTGCAATCTAACCAATAGTTTGCAGAGTTGGTCTCATGCACATAGATAAAACAAATAGATCTTGAAATACAAAATTTAAAGCAAAGGAAAGTTTCAGATCCAGATCTAAGATAACACAAAGTTTATGCAAAGATCTAAAAAGAAACAAGAAACAAATACACTGTTGATACAAAGTTCTCCGGAAACATGCCTCCTTTCAATTCCTTAGCTTTCAGAAAGATATCAAGGATTTCAGCTCAAAGTCTGGAACACAAGAATGTTGATTACAAATTCGATCTCCACTTAACCCGTAGGTTCTTCCTTCATTTATAGTGTATGGAGGGGAAATTACAAATAGGAAACTACAACTAAACTAGAACATGTGGAAGTTGAAAAGAAAACAACTAGAAATCTTTCTCCTAAAGTTCCTCTCTAAGTGACATGCATCTGAAGACTAAGTCAAGGTTGTGCACATCTGCCACTTATCTTAAAGAACCTTTTCAAATAACTTAAAGTAATGGCTTTTAAACCAATAACTTTAATCTTACAATTTCATTCGGGAACATAAGAAATAAGAGAAGAAAGAAGAGAAGAAATAAGATCTGCCAGTTGTAACACTTTATGCTTTCTTTTTGTTCTGATATTGAATATACTTGTCGAACATGTAATTCAACATCTTCCCATCTGTTTTAACAATAGCCTCTTTCTCGGTCCGCTGCAGCAGCAACCCTCCGGACAAAGTATCAATGCTTGTTTCCACTTCCTCTAAACTAGGCCCAAACTCTTTAATGTCTGATTGAAGTCTTGTCAACTTGCTAATTGAATTCACTATGAAAGGCATGATAGCTTTATCAATCTTTTTCTAAACCATTAAAAGCAATCCTTCGAGAGAAGCAGGCAACTCATTTGGAATGGTTCTTATATAGTGAAAGATACCCCCAACTACTTCCTCTTCGGAGAAAGCAACTACATTGTCTGGCAATGAAAATATCTTATCCTCAACCAACTGCATTATTTTCAGCATAAGCTTGAGAATCTCTATGCGGAAAGAAACTGCAAACTCCAGCTGCTCACCCTTTTCCACCAATCCTTCAGGCACAAGTTGCTCCATAATCATCACATCCTCCGCAAGTGACTTATTTATTTTAACCAAAATGTCTAGGTTACTTTCAGCCACTATGTACTCTCATCTACTATGCTCGTCATTAATTTATTCAAATTTGGGATAGTACCCCTTCCATAACTTCCAAACTAATTGGTACCTCCTTGAGCTATTTTGAAGCTTGATGAATGATTTGGCTTTTCCACTCAAGCTTTGACTTGATTACCTGCATTCTCCACCTCTTCAATCAAATGATTACTCACCTGCTCATGTGTTAAAATTGGCTGAGAGGAAGGTTTCGCAACCTTGGCAATGATCTCACACAGTTGGGAAATTTGCTCGTGAAGTTTGGCTTTCTCTTATTTCCCTTTGTCAAGCCCGAGGAATAAAGCGTTTATTAGTGTATCTGTGTATCTTGCTTTAATCCTTTTGTGATAGTTTGACCTAGTGGCACTTTTGGTTAATGATATGTTTGCATTGTGAGTTCTCCCTCTTGCTTTCCTTCAGCTAGAACTGACAACTCAACAAACTTCTGCCCTGATTCTTCAATAATCAACCTTGAAGTTACCTTGGCAACTTTAGGTCTTCTATCTTTTCCGCCTAAACTCATGAGCAGCTGCAAGTCATGTTCTTCCAAGTTGATCTCTTCTCTAGCTTCTGGGACTATCTGCAAAGCCCACCAGGATGAAAATTTACTTTCTCGGGAATGAGAAATCACCGAGTGTATCGTCATCTCATGCTCGGACTCTCTGCATTTGAATTTACATTGCAGTATGTGGCTGCCACCCTCCGAATTGTCCAAAGACAATGTTTTTTCAAACTCTACCATTTGTGCTTTCACTTTCTCTGTAGGAGGTGGTAAAGACACGAGTGGTGAGGAAAAAACAAACGATCTTTGGATTCAACGAGAGGAATGATAACATCCGCCCGAGGTTGCAGGGTTGCCAAAGTGTTGTGAGTTAATCTTTGGAGAAGCTTCGTTCGAAGGTAGTACTGGCACGATTGCTGTAGACTTAGCCTCTTCCAGTACCTAAGACTTCATGTATACTTTGAGTTTCTCTAGCCTCTTGGTACTTTCACCTTCATGCTTTCTTTTGCTAGAGTCTCCTGTAATAAAGTTACCTGTGATCTGATTCATCAAAGCTTCGTCCATGCAATACCCTTTTTGTAAGCAACGGTTTGAGGTGTTAACTAGAACTGCGGAATACCTTTCCTCAATTGTCTGACAACTACCTACGCTTTCTTGAAGAGCAGCTCTATCTCCTCCCATTTGATGGTATGTGTCAAGTACCACAAGCCCATCATCCGCGAGATCTGCAGGTATCTGTGCTAAACCATAATCAGACACTTGTTGCATTGATAACTGCGTAAATCTTTTTTTCGACTTCATACTACGCTTACGCATTTCATCCAAAATTCTTCCAACGGAGGTACATGCAAATATTCCTGGGAGATTGTCTTTTCGCTATCCCATATGGATCAAAGTTCAATCATGCTGGGAAGAACTCATGCTCATATCCAGAAAACATTTCTGCTTCGATTCCTCTAGCTTTATGGATGCTCTGGCAGCTGTAATAACCCATTGTGATCGGAAAGCAACTTGTAGACTTGTGCCGCTTTGATTGTAAGTCATGCATCTCCACGAGCTGCCTGCACAACTCCATGATGACCCATTTGTCATTTGGATACCTCGGCAACTTAATTGGTTCCCTTGAAAAGCCACTGACTCTGAGATATGTGAAGTTTACAAACTGGATGAAGATACAACCATGCTGGGACACAACTTCCCAAGCTTCTTTGCTCACCGGTTGGTCTTTAGATCACTATTTATTAATTTGCAGATGAATCCGTAGAAGAACCCATCGTTGACTACCCGTAATCTTTGTGGCTTTCACGAACTGTCAACTGTGGGAAGCACTCAAAAATAGGATCTTTCAACAGTATGCCCCATCTATCCAACTTGGAAAATATACCCTACGAGGCTGCTGCATATACCAGGTATGAAGTCATTTTGAAGCTAAATGTCCGCCTCACACTTCATAGCTGCTCGCCGATGTTGTCACTGATGATCTCTGCCCAATTGATTATCGAATCAACTCTGTTGATCTCAATGGTTCTCAAAAGCATACATCCATGAGCGGAAGTTATGGGTATTGGCTTCTTCGTTTAACCTACAAAGCAATTTAGTAATATCATCAACTTCCTGCACCAGATTGGATCTTGGAAGAGTCCTGGGAACTTTGATGGAGATCTGGGCTTCTTCATGTATTTTTATTCATTATGCCCATGGAATCTGCTTTGTGCTTCTCCCATCTATTGCCAACATCCAACATACTAATTGCAATAACCACTGGTCGTGTCGAAATCTTTAGACAATAATTAATAAATTGTGCATCCATCCCGATTATTATCTTCCCCATGACATCTCGAATTGTTGGAAAGAGGATGATATGACCTAGCACACTCTAGAACAAATTCAGGCAATTGAGCTGTGATTGGAAACGCTGAAGCTTGAATAATCCCGCTACTTCTAATTGCCCGCATGAGAGAAGTCCTTCGGCTCTAGATCTGTCAATTAAATCAGTGATGGGTTCAGGGCCTATGTCTGTATCATTGATGTCATCAAATCTGGAAGCTATGCATGATTCTGCTCATCCTTCTCTTTCATCAAGCTTCATCATGGCTGGAACAATCTTTGTTTGAGCTCTTTTTCTTTTAATTCTGCTGGAATCCTTTGTAATTGGATCAATTTGTGCAGATCTGGCAATTTCTTGATTCGGAAGATATATTCAATGTATCTGACATTGATTTGGACTTCCTTTCACTAATATGAGCACCTGTGATGAATACTGCAATTAATTCAGACAAAGATGGAGTCCATGGCATGAATACTTGATTTTTATCACCAAAATTTGCATATAAAGTCTGCTGCCCTAAAATTTGAGGCTTTGCTTGCATGCAAAGCAAACAAAAATATTATTTAATTCACTTGGGCACATATACCAACATGCAAACACTCAGAATGATAAAAATTAGGCTATTCCAACCCTAGGCGCCAAAACTGGAAGCTTCCCGGCAATGGAAAATAATCTTTAATGCAAAATCCTCCTTCCTTTGGCGCCAAAACCTATCTGGGCTGCAAACTTCATCAAAAAGAATTAATTGCTTCTCCCTTATGGCGTCCCATGCTTATATAACCATCTACATGCTATTTTTAATAATTGTCTTTCCCTATTTCTGACAATTTAATTAATTAAAAGCCATGCCTCTTCATCCAATTTGGGCACCCAAGTATGCATGCTTCTGATTGTTTTTTTATGAATTTATTTTATTTATTTTTAGCATGCATCCTTGACTTCTCTTTAGCTCATCCACTTGCATTGACTTTCCTTCTATTTATGGCGCCAAATATGGATAGAAAAACAATCAATAAATATCATTAAATGCATGGTTTAATGCCAAGGTTGGTCGCACTTTTTGGCAAGGGAAACAGCTAAAAATAAGAAGTCAACTTGATGGGAATTTCCACCCTGCACTGCAGCTCCAAAAATCCCATCTTTCACTTAAGTGATTTGTCCATCATGGGAATTTTTATCGTGCAAGGCAGGTAAGAAATTCCCACACTGCCCGCCACCGCCGAAATTCCGTTGGCGGCAACTTAAATCATTCCTCCCAAAAAGTGCGATTTGCATGGAAAAGAGCATTCTTCTCAAAAATGCGACTTGCATGGGTGAATAAACTTCTTTGATGGGAAAAGTTAGCTTGCTAGGCAGGCAAGAAATTCCACTTTGGTGCTTTAAGTGATTTTTTTTTATAATGAGAATTTTCACCCTACAAGCGGTAAGTAAAAATTCTCACCTTCCTGCCACCTCTAAAATTCCCATTGCATCTTAAGTGATTTTGACTTGATGGGAAAAGTAACCTCCTTAGGCGAGACAAAAAATTCCGCTTGCCTTCCACCTTTGCCAAAATTCCCATTGCAGCTTAGATCTATTTATCCCAAAAAGTGTGACTTGCCTAGGAGAGGCTTTTTCTGCTTAAATTCATCTTTTTTGGTCAGAAGTTTTCCTTCCGAGATTGACTTCTTCCATTGTTGAGGCCATGGATGACTTCCAGTTGTTCCAAGCAATTAAACAGGCTATATAGAACAAAGAACGGATCAAGGGGAATTTAACAGACAGACCGCGGAGAAAACCGAAAACAAATGCAAAAAGAAATAAATAAAAATGAAAAACGTTGCCAGAAGTTGCAGACAATCACTCTGAATTCATTCTGGTGGAAACCCTATTGAGATGTGAGAATACTGGCATGACAAACTTCAACAGGGTTCAACCGGAGCACAATTTACTTTAAACGAGACTTTATTTATTTAATAAATAATTAAATAAAATTCTAGCAAACAAAAGCTGGCGGAGGGATAAAATGAGTTTTAGCATCTGGGTATTTGCCGAAATTGGCTCATATGATTCACTGGGAATATCTTAACGTAATAGAATCAACTTCAGGCAATAAAAACACAAAAGGACCCGTTACTTTAAAAAGAACGAAATTTGTTTAAAGGGTAGTCCCATTTCAGGGTGAAATTTGGGGACACGAGACCCATTCCCAATTCCATTTACGGACTATATATTGGAAGAAGTGGTATGTCACGAGATCTACTCCTTCATGGATGGATTCTTGAGTTACAACTAGATCAAAATTACCGAGAATCTTCCTCATTAGCCATTAGCCATTCTAGCTTTGAGATCTATAAAGTCCATGTGGTCGCCATTATTGTCACCAATGTTAAGAAGATTTGTGACCAAAACAGAGTTTGGATCATAGCCGGAGTATTTGAAATTCATTGTGCTAAAGGTTTACTCTCACACTCAATGGATGTGTTTTGAAGTTCTTTTGGTGGGAAAATAGTCAATTCGGGGTTTGCAAGGTCTAGAATGGCAAAAACCTCCAAAAACCAAATGTGGCCAAAACAATGACCCAGAGGCAATGAAACTTGGCAAAATTACAGTCAAAATAACGACGTCACTAAGGGGGTGATGAGAATTTTTTAGGAAAAAGCAGTTGGATGGAATGCAAGATATGAGCAAAAAGGAGTCTACAAAGCCCTGTTATGGTAAGGAGGGAAAACAACTTTGTTTTGATGACAAAATTTGCAATTGAGTCAAATAGTGTTTTAAAAGCACTTTATAATATTACTTGGTTGTTTTATAAAGTGCAAGTAGGGATGATAGACCTGATCAAGCGTTTTAATGAAGGTTGGAACAAGTTGACATATTGCCATTGCGCTTTCAAAATGCCGCGGAACTAGACCTAATGCGGCCTGGTCGAGCTTGGGGTACCAATGTGGAACCAACATTCAAAGCAACGATCCATCAACCTATCACCCCATCATGGAATAACACGCAAGGTAGAACTGTTCTTAGGTTCCACATACCTTACTGGCGCGATAAGCAAGGAGGCAAATTTAACACTTGAAGGCTCAAGACACAGTCGAGGCCTAGAAGCTAACTTTGAACTCGAAATGAAATGTGACCTAATTGGACTTGGCGGGCCATCAAGGAACTTAAGAAACTTTGGAGCAATTCCTTAGTTCCAACAATGGTGCGACAAGCCGATGCCAAAGTAGATAATAAAAACACTTAAAACTTGTTTGGAGGACTTGCACGCCTTCTTTTTGGAAGACCGTCGACCTTCCACCACCAACACAGTAACAAAGGAATTTTTGAAATAGCTCCTATGTTCTCACCAGGAACTATGTGGCGACAGGATATAGGAACAACCAACATAGAAAATAAGCTTAACAAACAAGGTTTTTACGTTAAGTGTTTCTGATCGATTCTGAGGTTGACTCCACATAACCATAATTGGGAATTTCAAAATATGTGTTTTTCATCATAATGATAGAGGTAGAGGAGAATCATCGGCTTTATCACCCCACCCCTAATCGGACCAAAAAAGCTGCGGCGTCGGGTATAGGATCCTATCCATCATTCTCCTTGATCTTCATCTTTAGCATTATCTTGCATGTTAGGGGAAATCATAAGTGCTAAGGGAATTTCCCTTGTGGTGATGCCATCCACCGATAGGATCTAAGAGGGTGTGGCTCCCACCACCATTGCCACTAGTGTGAGTGCTATGATCTAGGGACGGAAAACTTCGCCTCATAAAGCCACTATGGCATCGAATGCGAGACCGACTCCTCCCACACCGACCAAATCTATAGTCCCGTGGAGGAGACCAAAGGCAAGGTGAGCCGGAGGGACTTTCTTTACCTACACACAAGGCACTACTCCAATTATCAATCAAAGTCTTGAGGCGGGTCACCTCCATACCAACTTTTGCAGCCTACACTTTAATTTCAAGCATGACATTAGAGATAACATAAATTTTGTTCATAACGAGAAAAGCATACATTGTCATGTCCCCTTTTCGGATAAAGTATGATAAATTAATAATATAACTTAAGTGTCAAAAAGTAACTTTATAAAAGACACTTATGTTTTATTATTATAAAAGTAGCTTTTTAATAAAGTTCCATTATTATAAAAATTTAATTTCGAAAAAGCAAGTCATAACAAATGAATAGAAATGGAAAGTTGCGATTGGAGACTTTTCCTTGGGAAAAGTGAAAGTAAAGTTATAAAAGAGCATTGAGGGGTCATTTTTTTACTCTCATCTATTTGGACATTGAAGGTTTGAGCTGCTGCTTTATAGCCTCTGCATTTGAGAACGAAAATCCTCCTTTGCAATCTACATCTAAGGACAAAAACCCTTCGATGTATTCAAATTTATGGACGAAAACTTATGTTACCAAGGTTCCCCCCACACCCTCCCGTACCCCCTAGATACATACCCAGTATGGATACGTCCCTATATATGAATATTATATTTCTTTGTGTTTCATCCATTTCCTTTGAAATATTTTTTTTTGTTGCGATGATGGCCATAAAAAGATGTATATAGGGAGCTCTTGAAGGACCTATTTAATTAGGTTGACTCTAACTGCTTGATGATAATTAAAGAGTCCGTCTAGTGGTTGGTTTTTGCATTCATATTATCCAAAATCACCTTCTAATCCTCCTTAAGGATGCGGGAAGGAGTCGATGCCATGCCTTAATAGTTTTGGGAAAGGCTTTGAAACTTTAAGCTATACTGATTTGCGGTTCCAAATATTTCTATTAGTATTGATTCTATTGAAGATCACTTGAGATTTGATCTCATAAATAATTTGTACGGAGGCTCAAATATATGTAGAAATTACTATGAATAGCTTCTTTCCTTGGCAATATTTGACGATCCTAAATAATTATGTCAAACATTATTGATATCGTTTAAATATTTTTTCTCTGATAAACTAGAGGGATTTTAAACAATCTCTAGGTTTCTTTGTGGTTGCCATGCCCTCTAGTCTAGTCCTCAATAAAACTGAAGTTTGTTTGAGTCAAAATAAAATAAAATAAAATAAATTTAGAGCCCCTCCTTTGCCCAATGATATTGATATGTCCGAGTGCGCCCCGAGTGCGTTTGGACGTATCCGGACATACCGGGGCGTATCGGTACCATTGGGCGATGGTGGAGGGCTCTAAATTTATTTTATTTTATTTTATTTTGACTCAAACAA
The DNA here is from genome assembly GCA_018340775.1 of Taxus wallichiana var. yunnanensis. Lineage (NCBI taxonomy): Eukaryota > Viridiplantae > Streptophyta > Pinopsida > Cupressales > Taxaceae > Taxus > Taxus wallichiana. The sequence continues at coordinate 351,661,949 of CM031237.1, forward strand.
ACTTCAGTTTTATTGAGGACTAAACTAGGAGGGCATGGCAACCACAAGGAAACCTGGAGATTGTTTAAAATCCCTCTAGTTTATTGAAGAAAAAATATTTAAATGATATCAATAATGTTTGAGGTAATTATTTAGGATCGTCGTAATGATGGCCAAGGAAAGAAGCTATTCATAGAAATTTTGACACATATTTGAGCCTCCGTCAAATTATTTATGAGATCAAATCTCGGTGATCTTGATAGAATCAATACTAACATAAATTATTGGAACCACAAATTGCATAGCTTAAAATTTCAAAGAGCATCCTTTCCTAGAAACTATTAAGGCACGGCATTGAGTCCTTCCAAAGCATCCTTAAGGAGGATTAGAAGGTGATTTGATAATATGAATGCAAGAACCAACCACTGGACTAACCTCTTTAGTTATCATCTGCAGTTAGAGTCAACCTAATTAAATAGGTCCTTCAAGAGCTCCCTATATACATCTTTTATGGCCATCATCTGCAACACAAAAATTATTCTCAAAGGAAATGGATGAAACACAAAGAGATATAATATTCATATATCATAGAAAATGTAAAATCTTAAGTATATTGAATGTTTTGAACATTGATCGTACTATATTTTTCGAGTTTTGTATTTCTTATGGACTAAAAAATGAGTAAAATGAGTATATGAATAAAATTTATATATTTTTTTAATTTTTTAATATATATGTATAGACGTATCGTACCCAAGGGTTTTTTTGAAATCTGTGTATCCGCGTATCAAACCCGTACTCGTACCGTATTCGGCAACATAGGCGAAAACCCACTAGTTTTCCGAGGTAGTTCCAATCAGGAGCTACATTTGGGCTTACAATCAACAAATTTGCAAGATCAAATCAGAATTATCAGCCAAGGCACAATTTGGATCAGATTTCAGATTTGGACAGCTAGGGCACATCTTTTGGACAGATTTTTCCTTAGGGGGTTGACATCACCCTTGGGGAATACTACAAAGTAATTTCTAGCCATCTAGAACAACTTGGACAGCCATTTCCAGCTTGGGCACCCCACCTGGGAATTTCTTCAATTTGCCATTTAGCGTCTAGGGCATCTTTCAGGTTGGTTTTTGCATTTCTTATCAGGCAAATATCTGTAGTTTCAGATCTGCAATTTATTTGTAAAACCCAACTAGGGTTTCAGCTTGAATAAATTTCATATTTTATACTATTTTGGCTACAAATTAAATTATATAAAATTAGATTTTGTTCTACATATTGTTTTATCCTAGTTTACAGCAATAAGGAATATTTTCAAAAAATTTGCATAAGTGTTTGTAGGAAAAACCAGATTTCTTTTATTCATGCCCTAAAGGGACATTACAGTGGTATTAGAGCACAAATCTTCCCAGCCTGTAGGGTAAGAGACAACACAATTGTTTTTGCAACTTGTGGATCTAACAAAAATCATAGACTTAAATAGTAAAGATGATTTGAGAACAAATATTTATAGAACAAGGAAGAAACTTGAGCAGCCACCTCATTCAAAAAATGTTCTACTCAATATTTTGGAGGAAGTGGCAAACTGTTTGTCCATGGTAAGACAATCAGATTTTGAGTCTATGTTTTGGGCAATAAATCCATCAGTGATTCATTTGGCTAAGCCCAAGCTTTTGAGACACCCAAATCTAGATGTGAGACTTGTAGTTATCACTTGTATTAGTGAAATTACAAGAATAACAGCTCCTGAAAAGCCATACAACAACACCACCATGAGGGAGGTATTTCAGTTAATTGTTGAAAGTTTTCAAGGTCTAGAGGACATCAAAATCCTTCTTTTGCTAGGAGGGTCACAATTCTAGAAACTATGGCAAAAATCAGATCTTGTGTTCTAATGTTAGATCTTGAATGTGATGATCTTATTCTCCAAATGTTTGAACATTTCTTTGCTACTATTCATAAGAATCATGTAGAAAATATTATTGCATCAATGCAAACAATTATGTCATTGACTTTGAATGAGAGTGATGATATTTTCTAGCCACTTCTAACAATTTTATTGGCCAATGTGAGAAAGGAGTGGGAAGTTTCGCCGGCAGCGAGTGCACTGACTAAAAGTGTGGTTGATCAATGTGAAGAAAAGTTGAAACCATACTTAACAACAAAAATGATAGCTGAATTGCACAAGAACTCTCATAAAGAGGACAACAAAGAACCTTGGGAGCCAAACCACAGTTGTCTAGGAAAAGGACATGGAGAAGTGTTGTTAGATGAAGAACCAAAAAAAGAGTTAGATACAACAAAACCTCCAAAGGTCAAGGAAGAAATTGTGTTAGTGGAGCATGAGAAAGAAGAAAAATCAGAGTTGCAAAGAACTAAAAAAGAAGCAAACCATGGAGGAACATGCACCATCCTTTGAATTTCCAAAAGTTGAGCTCCTTGTTGGCAATCTAAGGTATGGAGATGATGATCATAATTCAGATTTGTTGTTTCATCCTATGTCGCTGCAAAATCTTTGTTTTCACGAAAAGCGTGCTAAAATGGGTGATAGAGTAAGGGATACAATATGCAATATGGGGCATGTGGACTCTTTGATCCAAGATTTTTTTTTGTATATGGGATCCGGGTGATCTTTTGAAGGGTACAAAATGAAAAGAGGATCTTTTCTCTCAAATCCATGTTGTTTGGACAGCAAGTTGCTTTGTGGTGGAGAGCATGCAAACTATTTCATCTTTTGGTAAGCAACATAGTCTTTATGTTGATATTCAAAGGCTTCCAATACAACATAGTTTGGTGATCAATAATATGTCCCCGGGATAGCTATTAGATAGAGGTTTCCAATATGCCAAAGGGTTGAACATTGGCTGTAAGCATTCCATTATTACTCCCAATTTCTCAAAGACTGATTTGAGATCTAGCAACCATCAGATTTTTGTTTGCAAGGATTACGTGCACAAGACAATTTTTAGATGTCTTATTGGACACTGATTTCTGGGTCATGCCATTCAACTTGACTTATACACCAGCCACTGTCCAATCTATGGTAAATCAGGTATTCAAGGGTCAGTTGAGACAATTTGTTTTGATATCTTGTTGAGAATATTTTTATATGTAGCCAAATAGGGAAGGATCATCTAAGGCACCTAAAATTGATCATGGGAATTCTAGAGCAACAGGCTCTGGTTGTAAAAGAATTTAAGTGTGAGTTTGTGGTCACAAAGATTCCATCTTTGGGCCATGTCATTAATGACCAAGGTATGCAGGTGGATGATAAGAGGATTCAAGTTTGTCTAGTTTGGGCATCCGCTATCACACTAACTTTGTTGAGGAGACTCTTTAGCTTATGCAGCTATGATAGAAAGGTTGTTAAGGGATGTTCACATATAGAAGCACCCTTAACCAAAATGACAGAGAATGGAGCTCATGCATGGAGGGGTAGAACTCAAGAAGCTTTTGATAAGCTTAAGAAGGTTTTTAGCTCATGTCTTGTATTTTCCATTTCAGATTTCTCACAACTATTTGTGGTAGAATGTGGTGTTTCAAGAGGAGGTAATTTAATGCAAAATGGGGACTCCATTAAAATTAAGGGCATAAAGTTGAAAGATTCAGAAAATAGTTTCTCTATGTATGACAAGGAAATTCTTGCCATCATGCATGTTTTGGCAAATTTTAGAAAACATCTAGTTTGTGGTGGATGTGTGGTTGAGATAGACTACCATGGATTGAAGTTCTTCTTGGGACAACTTGACTTGCATGATCAACAACATAAAGGGGTAAGGAAAGTCCTAGATTATGAATTTGATATAGAGGGGAAAAGAATGTAATAGTTGATGTTTATATCATAAGGGCTAATACAATTCAATAATGGTCAACCTCATAAAGTAATTTTAATTATCTAATTTGTTTTTAGAGCCTACATGCTCCAAATTACTTTATATTCTAATTAAATAAGTTCTTCTATTGGAGTGCTTGGCTTCCCAATAGGAATACATGATAATAATGAAAATATCTACTTAAAAATGTCATTCGAGAAACCAAAACAACAAATATATAGATATATTAAAAGGGATTACTACAAACAACACATATAGTAAGAGCGAACTCCATTACTATATTATTCTTGCATACAATAAGACTACGGACCAAGAAGAAGGAATGCAGTAACTGTGGGCAGTATTACTGAACCCACGCTACACCTGAATCGAAGTCTTTACAATCACACTAAAGATATTCTAATACCTTAAATTGGCACACTAGAACCCGATCCTTGAAAACCTGATGGTAGTGAGTGAAAATGTCACCTCTATTTATAGAGTTGAGATAAGCTTTTCCATGGGTTACCGGATCAAAATCTAGACAAAACCTAGAGAACCGGTAAAAGGGCGGAGTGCTGATGACAAGGAAAAGATTCCAATTTGTCACAACAAAGGCCCATTACAAAAGTGGTGAAAAGAAGTGTCAATCCCGCTAGTCTCCAAAAAGGGACATGACTGTCCCCCTTCCCAAGATTGTTTGTGCCCAAGTAATTAAAAGTACCCAAATCCCAAATAAATCTCAACTGCTCTTTCTTTATACATGTCCCCGCACATGAAATAAATGGGTTAAAGAAAATATGACTTTCCATCCACCCTTCTTTATGCCATATTAGCATGTTGGCTAGCTCCTTCTCACTCCCATTTTCTCTTTTTGCCCCTTGCTCGGCTGATATGTATCAATGCTAGCAAGATGACAACTACAACTAGACCTTTTCTTCAAGAAGGGGCAAATGATGACCTGGAATCCACCCTTTAGAAGTTGAGGACAAGTCACTATCCAAAATGGACTAAATGTCCCTCCACCACACTGCTGTAATGTCACTCTGAGTTAAGTAATCAGTAGCTAAACCATCCCAAAAAGTCCCAGCAGCTTCCTCCATAGCTTGAGCTTCATTGGTATCATGGTGGCGTGTTGCCTCCTTCCGGAAAGTGGAAGGACTGAAAAATGCAATGACTATTGGAATTAGAAATAACATTTTGCTGAGATCTTTTTCTTCTTCCTCGATCCCAATCATCATGTACAAACAACTTGGATTATGTATGAGGAGATCTGTGTTTTAGGCCCTTCAACATGTTCTCCCAATGAGCTGATATATGGAAAAGGGAACCAAAACAACATTCCTTCTTCCTAGCTACCATGTTCCCTTCATTCACTATGCCTTGAAGTCTGATTTTTTTATTCTAATCCAAAATTTCAGTCTTCTATTATGGTAGTTGAGGGTGAATTCCCCAATGATTGCAACCAATGTATCCCAAGAATAATCTTTGCTTCAGTTAGCTTCATTAAAGAAAATTCATGACATACTTCATACCTTTCTATGAGGATGAGCAGCTGGAATATCTTCTTTGTGCATAGTGCATTCTTCAGGAAACATGGACCATCAATTTTCCTTGTCTGAAATATGTACAGCTGCAATTCCATCATGATGGCTCCTCTTTTCCACCTTCTTTCTAGTCCTTCCATGGAACCATGGGTTAGCAATCTATGGAAAGGATAATCAAAATTTTCATCATGTCCTAGATGCCCAAAACATACCAGGATAAGATTGTTTCCCATACTGATTTTGAAATCAGCAATTACCTTTTTTATAGGGCCCAACACATCACTTATATTTCCTGTGTGAAAACAATCTTGAGAATGAGTCCAAACATCCATACATTCTTTGCCACAAGAGGTACTTCTTACCTCACCATCCCGTGAAGTATGATGTGTATGACAATATCCAATCAGCGGTGACATAGGAGGACACAACATGCATGAAACCAGCTGTCCATAGTGACAACAAATCTGAAACGACATATTGGCAAACAACAAAACTGAAATATTCTTATGCCACGAGCTGCCTATAACCCTCTTTTGAATCAGAATTTCTGAGTTAGGAACAACACTCAGAAAATAATCTAATAGTGCCCTTATCTCATGCATAATATCATCCCCATAGGCCCTTAGTAAATCTGATTCGACTCCATTATGTGACTGTCCTGTATAACCATTAGAATCCAATAAATTATCATAGAACATCAAAGGACCTTTACCTTTCTTTGATTGATGACAAAATTGAAATTATTCTTTGTTGATATCCCCATTGTTTGGCTCCTTGGTGGTGGCTGTTTGGGATAGTCTAGCAAGCTGAATGTTATTAAATCCACTTCCCAATTTTTGTATACCAAGCTCTTTCTCTTCCCACTTGGTACCCTTCATCTTCACAAAGTGGTTAGGATATTCTTTATGATGACCAAAACATAAAAAGGATATAGTATGTAGCAAATCCTTGCTAGGAAGACGACAAAATGGCTTACCATAGGTCGCTGTCCTCAAATTTCCAGCGAGTTGAAGATTAACATGAGCACCAAAAGAGGCCCTCATTACATGGGCATGTCTCCCAACAAGGTCACCCGGAATGCTAACTTCATTAATCCCATGCAAACCTAATTTTCCTTCATTCTTAGCACCATGAGGATTGCCCCTTTACCATGAATTGTCATGGAGCATCAAACTTGCCCCAAGGTCATCTTTTCCAACAAATTGCCCATGAGTATAAATCTGAAATGGCATGATAGAAAGCAAGAAATCTGAATTATCCTCGTACCTTTGGTGGTTTTCATGAGAAATTGTTGTAGTCTTCTCCTTACCCTTTGGCAATTGAGCTTCTTCAATACCTTGCAAAGCTGATTTTTCTTCCTTCTTTGCCTTAGAAGGATGACCATCCTCTCCATCATGTAGCTGATCCGCCACATGCTCTTTTACTTGTTTCTTCATGAGGGAAGGGTTTTTCCCTTCTAGGATTGAGTGGCTCCTTGGTGTGGTTTGGTTCTTAGGCTTTGTGTCAATGCCCACTCTCTTGTTCTCTAATTCCGTGAATTTCTGAAAGGAAAGGGCTTGATATTATTTTGTCAATTTGTCAACCCTTGAAACCCTTTTCTCCTTGAGCAAACCACCACCCTGCATATTTTGGATGGCTAGGGTAAGCATATCCAGTACATCTGTTATCCTTGTGTTCTCACGATCCTTTCTGACTTGCTCTCCATGCTTCACAAGCTAGGAGAGTGATGCTACGATACCATTGTAATGTCCCTTTTTACGGGACTTAGGAAATTACCAAAAAAACTTAAAAATCATATTTGAGTTGTTGTAGATGACTGATATCAGCTCTGCAACCTACAAATTATGCCCTTCCTAGGGCAGCGACCTCCTTGGAAAAGTTAAACCCTTCAAAGGTGGGTTAAACCTTGTTAACACACTTTGATTCTTATGCCAAAAATATTAAGAAACCCTCAACAAACACAATCAGCTGTTAGAAATCAGAATTGAGCTTGGAAATAATTAATTTTGGAAACCCTTAACCAACGAACTTCAACAAGCTTGGAAAAATAGTAAATCACCTCCAAAATTCACAAAACTTGGGATCTTGGGGTTTAAAAATATGACGAATGCAAATATCAAATCAGCTTGCCCAAACATCCACCAAAACATGTCAAACCTGCCTTTCAAGCAATTCGCCCCTCTTGGAAATGCCCTAAAACCATGCAAGATCACTCCAAATATATTCTGAAATTATTATTCAAGCTCAGCAATCAATTGGTGAAGGAATTATAATTTTTGGAAGCCTAGGAATGCTGGAATGAATTTCCTTCAAACCCTAGTTGCAGAAATAAATAAATATTTTCAGATCTGATTATGCATGCCAAAACCCTCCAAATTTCAATGTAAAACCAGATTTCACCCTTATAAATTATATGCAATGAGATGATGTAATCCAAACACATAGAAGACCCTTGAGTACTTCAAAACACCATTCAATGTTGGTCACCCTTTTAGAACAGCCAAATAATGTACCAAATCACTCCACAAATGAGTCGCTCCACTTTGAAGGGAGCCAATTTTGCATCAATAACAAAAGGAAAGCAATATCTTCAATATTTGACCCAAAGAGCTCCTTAGGGCAACTCGCCTAAGGCTGAAATTAAGATAACAGCAGCAAAGAAATCCCTCAAGGGGGTGGAGACTCCCGTGTTGAAGTCTTCCCTAGACTTGGTGAAGGGTTTCGTCCTCACACAAGACTCTCCAAGGGTTTTCGTCCTTAGGAGAGGTAGAGAGATGCTTCACAAGCAATCTTTCCAAGAGATAATAGAATTCACATAATGATCAAATGGCCAAGCAACCTCCTTTTATATCATAAGGGGTGCTACAATTCAATAATGGCCGACCTCGTAAAATACTTTTAATTATCTAATTTGTTTTTAGAGTCTACATGCTCCAAATTACTTTATATTCTAATTAAATAAGTTCTTCTATTGGAGCGCTTGGCTTCCCAATAGGAATACATGATATAATGAAAATATTTGCTTAGAAAATGTCATCCAAGTCTTCCCCTTGCTTCCTTCATTGAATCCATGGGGAGGAAGAATGGGTTAAGGTATTCAATTCCGCTAGTCTCCAAAAAGGGACATGACATCCAGCTTTGCAATCAACCTTCTAGCTTCTCAAAATCAACATCATCTTCCAGATTAATGAGATATTTATATTATATCACGTCTTCCCTTCAATCATATTCTATTTTTAATTCTGCTTCAGTATATGCAATTTTTATTGTGCTAAACATTCATGTAGTGTCATGGTCTGGTCTTTTAAATCCCCCTAGTGCCAATCTAAACATGATTTGTGCAAGAAGGGTACATGTGAAAGATCTGGATTCCTTTGCTTTGCACTTGCATTTGTATAATGAAGTCTTGATTTTAGAAGCAACATACTCAACCAAACTATACCTTGTGCCTTCCATATCTCTCTTAATTCATCGAATTCCCCAGAAGGTCAATTCAATGTTCCTATCAGTATACATCAATCTAGATAGAACAAACCTCAGGTCCTACTCAAAAGAAGAACTCTCAAATATGAGCAACAAAAATTCATTTTTCCCACACTATAACTGTGCAAGCCCCATTCCAATGATCATGTAACAATTGATCTCTTTCGTCCGGAGGAATAGTTATGACACTTACCCAATAAACATCCTTTGTTATTTTTTCAAATTAAAAGGTTACTTGCTTATGTCATGTATCCACAAATCACTGACTACACAATATTTGATGGGAAATTCCTCTTCTTTGTACCCTTTGGTTCTGCAGTTTAGGCACGAAATACCTGCTTTCCCAGTTTGAGCTTTTTTCTGATCCTTTAGCCACGAAATACCCTTTGGTTCTGCACTTACACTCATTTTCTTCTTTGTCTCCTTCTGTTTTGTAAGTGATTTCGTTGTTCCACACCTTGCATTCTGTGATAAGTATCCTCATACTTAGAGATTAATACTATTCTCAAACTTTCTAAACGCTTTTCGCAAGGCATTCATGTAGTATTGCTGCTTTAGGTGATTGTTAATTGGGTTATCTACCATGTACAAGGTTTAACATGTTTTTGTTATATTCTTTTATGGGCCCGTCTCTTCCTTGCTTGATACTTGTTAACTCGTTAAGGATTCAGGCATCCGTATCCCAATTTTTAAATTATTTAGTGAATGCTTTTTTCGCTTTCTGCTATGTATTTTTCTCATTTTCTTTTAATGGGTAAAACGATTTGATAGCATAGACCTGTAGGGTTCCTAGAAAATAATCCAATCTAGCCTTATCCTCTTTAATACCATTTGCTGTCCAGTATAATTCCCAATTTAAGCAGTAAGTGGTCAGATCTTGATTTGGTTCACCATCAAACCTTGTTAATCTGAAAAGTAACAAAACTTTTGACCTCCATCCTCTGCTTTTTCAAAGGTATTTCATTAAACTCTACAGTTTTTCGCTTCTGCAGACAAAGAACAAGTACAATTGATTGCTGCTCCTTATTTTACAGATATAGACAATCAGAGCCAAATCCTTCCTAGCAACTAATGTCACTTCTTCCCCTTCATCTTGATCAGCCCGTGAGACTTCAAACTGTCCAATCTGAGCTAACAATGAATTGATTTATGTTTCAGGAATAAGAGTTAGACTGATATTAATATCAGTTGGATGATATTTCCTCCACAATTGCAAATAGAGCCTCAAGTCCCTTACTTTTTGCATATTTTTCCTCTTACTCTGTGGTGTAATATTGCTTTTTGACATTCCCAACTGTTGGTTACAATCTGTGACATAAAACTGCTATGTCAGGTTCACCAATGAAGACATACATGCAGCCTAGAGTGTTCTTTACAGCCTTGTTAGGAAAGCATAATATAGCAATATAGCAGAAGAAATGAATAAAGGAATATAACAGCAATGAATAGTCAGTCATGTCTGCAAATAACAGCAATAAATGCCAAACACATGATACCTTCCAATTATCAAAAGAGTGAACATAAATATTACTCTAAGGTTATTAAGTTATTAACAGATTTGAAACCTTTGCTAATAACTTTTCAACATTTAATTTATCTTAATTAAGTGTATCTTTGGCAGGTTACGGATAACAAGGTTACTTGGTGTTAACTATACTCAACTCAAGTACCCTCTAAGCTGCTTACAGCGGTATTTTCTTTCTTAAAAATTTTCTGCATGCATCCCCTAGTTCTCTAAAGGGTGATCTTCTCTTCCATACGGGTAGTTTTGAGACCACGAAGGAGCTTGGTTAACAAAACGTTCTGGTCATGGAAGGAGGAATGAGCCTTGTACCCTGAAGCATGTAGGTTAAACTTGATAATAAAAGCCTCAAGTGCATGTTGTGAAGTGTAGAGAGTTGTAAAGTGAGCTACTCCTTGTAGTGCCTCGATGATTGTAAATGAAGACTAACTATATGGATTATGGCTGTTAAAGAGGTTTGTTGATGATAATAGCACCTTCTTATTAATACAGGTTTTAGAGAGATTATTAATTAATGTTGTTTTGTTAGCACGTACACCAATGGTTTGCATATGAATGCATCCTCAAACATGATAAACAACATGTCAAACTATATCTTGAGTTAATCCCTTTCAGGTACAAGATATGAATTTCAATGTGCAAATACAACAAGAAGTATTAGGTAAATTAGGATGTGTGTTTGATTGAAAATACTTCCTCAAAATCTTAATAAAATCCAAACAAAATCAAGAATAATTGAAAAAAATTATGTGAAGTTCAATGTTCCAATTGACAAATTTGAAGTCAAGCATATGACAAAAGGATTGAACATTAATTGTACATTTCATTAGACATTTTTTTGTGAAGGCTGGTAAGAGAATTCCACCTCTCTTCTTGGGCAATCCAATCCATAAATTTGCCTCTTGGGATGAGTAGCACTAGGAGAATCTACCTGCATAAAAGTGAAGAGAAGTTAGTATGTGACAAAAGCCACATGTTAACAAACAAGATTGTAATGAATATGAGGGAAAATATTCGGTCCTCCTAATAGGACACAGCTTGATTAGATGCAACTTTATTTAACCTGATGAACATAAAGAGAACTAATAGATGTAGCATGCACGATATGTAAAATAACAGGCAAATTACAAATGGGTTGGGGGCATCTGCACACCCAACTGTTGGAATGCCCCGATTTATAGCACTCCAAAATTAAAAATATTTTTCTCGAGTAAGATAATGTTTCATACATAAGAGAGTTTCTAAAAGCTTTTGGCACAGATTACCATAAGGGATGATTAGGCCCTTATTTAGCATAACTGGTTCTATTAGATTAATCTATTCCAATAAAAGTATCTATTCATTGTGATGATGATGACTTTTAATGTCCTTGAGACCAAATTGGTCTGTGCAACCTATCAAAGCATATCATTCAAATATAGATCCTATATTGTCTTTAGCATCACTCCACTGTAGTAGTGGTGCGTATATTATTTATTGATAATTATTATGCGTGTTTCTTTTTGAGAAGTTTATCAGAAGATGTGGAATAAGATAGGCATGGTGATGGGCTTCAATATCTTTTCCTCAGTTTTTAAGGTGATAATATTGTGATCATGTCCTTTCAATGGAGGTTCACTTTGGTTAATAGTTTATATTATTCATTACGGTTATGTTATGTTGTTTGGTTAATGACTGTCAAATTCTTGAATGAAGATGCTAGAGATTTATCGATTTACTGTTTTCAGCTTTGTTTAAAATTCCATTGTTTTTAGAAGAATATGGGTTTGAAATAATTTATGGGTGTTATGTTATTGAAATAATAGTTTATATTATTGATTACAGTTATGTCAGCACCCTCTACACTCTATAGCACATCCATAGAATCTACATGGGTCCTATCTCTCTATGGGGGCATGCCCTGATGTCGCCTATCGATTGGGTGCCGACTAGAGATAGTCCCCCTCGACTGTATAGATAGATGGCCCCATCCCCATCTATCTATAGAGATCTGGGCGCCATATATAGATATGAAGGGACCCTCAAATCAATTGAGTGAAGGCCCTCTCCCCCTCCCCGATCGGGGGTGCGGGCCCATCCCCCATAGAATAGAGAGTTGGGGGTGGGCCAAATAAGATATATAGATAGATAAGTCCCAAAGAGTTCAGATAGGGTCCTATCCCAACCCCCCGAGCAATGAAACCCTCTATATAGATATGGCAGCTAGCCCCACTCCTCTATATAGATATGGGGGAGGGGCCTATTACCTAGTAATGTAAGGGGGTGGAATCTGAACTTTGGGGTACCTAAATGGCGGCACCCCCTCGCCCTCCCCCATATATGGATAGGGCTAAATCCCCATATATAGATAGGTAGGGGTCAGACGGGGTTGCAAAGATTAGATAGGGGAGAGGAGCCCTGAACTATTATCCCTAAAGATCAGATTCTATGGGGCCTACTCTCTATTCATATTCCATATAGCATAGCTGGGCTGGGGCTACTCTCCCAACGCCCATCTAAAATTCTTTATATCGTGTGTGGGGGAGGTGGCAGAACTGATGTATGTTGACCGGTTAGTGACTGTCAAGTTCTTTAAGGAAGATGCTAGAGATTTATCGATTCACTGTTTTCACTTTTGTTTAAAACTTCATTGTTTTAGAAGAATATGGTTTTGATATTATTTATGGGTGTTATTGCTTCGCCGCTTGGTAGTCTAGTGATGGTATGGTGATATGACAACATTTATTGGGGTATTCCTACTTTTTTTTAGTTATTATCTAGAGATATGTAGATAGATAGAAGGATAATATTAAATTCCTATGGCAGAGTTTTATAACAAATGACATCATTAAGATATCTTAACATTTTGAGATGGAGATCTACTTAGAATCCTAAACTCTTGTTTTTTTGGAAGGGTTGCATGGATCCTAGGCGCGTTGCTAAAAATAATTGTTTGTTTGTCAAGATCATGATGATTAAATTCAAATCAGCCATGATGTTGTTATCTACCTCTGTTTTTCTTCCTTTATATGGTTTTCTTGTGTTTGGGGGCAAGGTTGCTCCCGAGCTTTGTTATGGGTTCGCTTTGGTAAACTAGCTTTCCTTTGTAGTGGTGTCTGTGTTATGTGGAAGGTTTGCTTTATTACTTATAGCAAATTGTGAGTTCATTCAATATATGCAAACAATGCATGCATATATTGTACTTTTGGCCATTGGTATATGTAAATACTACAAGGTCTTCTTAAAATAGAATAGACTTATTTCGCTAGTTAATGTTTGCAACCTTTATTAACTAGCATAGATCATAAATGTCTCTGTTTTCGTGTCTGCGAAATTTTCTATGTAATGGCTTCAGACAAGGACTTGAAATCAGTCACAAGTTCCAAACAATTTGCCCACACTTTACACCATCCTCTATGGACATCACAATCTTCCATCATTAAGGAAATAATTCTACTCTAGTTTCTAGATCTCTACACTAGAACTGACGATAAGGGTTTAACACAATGATAGTATTTCTGCAACAACCTCGATTGGTTTTTGCTCACATGAACTGCACAAAATTTACCTAGAGGTCCTCCAAACATGAAATCGTTCACTACAATTTCGCATTGAATGGCAAAGAACTCTTGGGCAAAAACTTTTGGCTTTGAACAAATCTTGGCATGGTTCTTGATGGCATCTTGATGCAAGAGCATCCCTAAAATATCATGGCTCTCCTACACAACCAAAAAGAAATTGTTTTTTTTAGTCAATAAGCAAGGAAATTGGAGCCCAGGTTTTAAAAATCCAAATTTTAAGCTTGCATGGGGTGGCATGGGTTCTTTTGTTTATATCAGGCTTTTGTCTGCATTGTTTACCCGAGGTTTCAAGTCGCGGGTTTATCCCGGATATCCCGGCTTCTCATTATCTCACTTTTATCCTCAAAACCTCGAAGGCGAGGAGGAATGGTTAAAACCATTTAGAGCCTACATTATCTACTTTCTATGATGTCTCAAGTTCTATGTTATTTTCTCTTCTTTCCAGAGGCTCCCCACAACTCACCACGTGCCTTAACCTTGTGGAATCTTCAATTGAGTTTCTTCTTTATGTTTTCATGTTACTCCGTGAAATGAGAGGCTTCCAAGTGTCTCCCTCTCGTGAACTCTGTGTTTTGATTATTTTCAAGTTCTATGATCGAATAGGCTTAGCGATTTGATATCTTTCTATTTGGCATTCACTCGTGAAGTTGCTCAAGATTTGGTTCACCTTTGGGTCTTCAGTTTCCTTTTCCTCTATGCAATGACGCTTCGACACGTGTTGGTTTCTCGTGAGCTCCCGAATGTTGGCATTTCTCTACGCTTGGAGGTTTAAACAAGTTCCGTGCAATGAGATTAAGATACATGTCCTAATCGGTGAACTTCACTCACATAGGTCAGCGCATGTCGATATTCTCATCTTTGCTTTTGAAAGGTTCTTTGTGCAGCAAGCATGTGACAAGTGTCACAATCCTTTGATTTCCATGTCTATGGTTTTCCTCTGCAATTGATGTATTTTGATTGCCCTATGTTACGAGATAACAACACATGTCATGATCTCATGAACCAATCTCATGGATGGTTATGTTGTCGTTGTTCCTTGTGTTTTTAAATTGGTTCCAAGCAACAAGACGTTGCCATGTGCCTTCTCTATTGCTCAATTTTCCCTATGTTTTAACTCGAATCGACACGAAACTCTAGGAAAAGCCAAGGAAATCGAATTTGGATGATGACAAGGGAATGAACCATATAATATCAAGTATCCTAAATGAATGCATTGCAAGAAAGAAGGGAGACGATAGTTACATGAGGATTATCTCTATTGATAACCATGGGAAAAGGCATTACTCAAAAGAGGAAACCAAAAGAGAAACCAATCTTTACTTGGTTTCCCGGGCTCTTTCGAAATTAATTTTTCGTATTGTCCTGAGATAGAGAAGTGAGAGGAGAAAAATCAATATTCACCAGTTTTGATCCATAAACTAAGTGGTTAGAACACACTAATCTTCATCAAAACAAATCCTGTGCATTCCTCACAACTCCCATCCTTCATCAACAAACTACTTGCTTTTAATTTGCACCAATAGTCATTAAATGTGATTTAAAAATGAACTAAGAGTGATGCTTAATCAAGGAAATAATGAGAAAGGAAAGAGAGCAAACACAATGAGAGAGACACAAAATTACCATGGAGAAACTCAAATTGAGAAAACTCCAGCAAGAGTGAAGCAATGCTTCCTCATTTCACTACCATGTTTTCAGTACAAGCTATCTTGCCTTCCCAAGGCCTCCATGAACACTATGATGTTCAAACACTCATACAAACTTTGCAACTTACTCACTCACACCTTCCTTTCACACTCCAATTCAGAAAAACCACATATGATCAAGAAGAAAAATTTCTTGTAATCTCTTCTATCTTTCCTTCAATGCATTACAAAGACCTTCCTCACATATATATACAAGTTTGACACCAAGGAGAGCTCGAAAAAGAAGCCCAAAAGACTCAGAAGTCGAAGAGGAACCATCTGCCGTTTACTTTTCTAGATTTTCCCGCGTGATAGTGACCACCGCTTTACGCAAATGCGGTGGTTCGTGAACCACCATCGACAATTGCATAACCTTCGTGGTGGTTATGAAACCGCCACGAAGGTTCTAAACCGCCGGGGCGGTTGCGTAACCGCCACTCTTCATTGAGTGGTTATGTCACCATACAAAGTCCGCTACCTTCCGGAGGTCATAACTTTTGCATATGAACTCGAAATCGGGTGCCTTTTTTTTGAACTTGCATAATTTTTGAGAGGAACACAAATATGCAATCAAAGTTTTGATTTTGATGACATATTCATAGTGTTTAAATCCTTTCACCGAAAACTATCTTCTTTGAGGTCTCACGGTTTCACAACTTCATCTTGAACCCTATGTTTTGTGGTTACATCCAACAAGAGCCATAGAAATAATGTTAAGTGATAAAAAAGTTACATAATCACAATGGTGATTTTATTAGCTCATGATGCTAAAATACTGATCCAAAATTTGGATCATGCCTCCCAATTAGAGGCTTTTGGTCCCCAAAAGCTTAGGAACTCATATGGTGAGGAATTTTCTCTCCCCACTTCTTGAACCTCTCTTGTACCTAGAGGTGCATATGCTGAAATACATTCTCTATCATGTGAACTTCTTGGTCCACCTTTTCATTCCCTTGAGGTGGGTCCTTCCCTTCCTTCCATGTGTGGAGATAACTGGTGGAAATTGCATCTCATGCTCCTTGTCAAAAGAACAACTATGGAGATCCTTACATTCTTGTTTATCTTTAAAAATCAGAAAAGAAACCTTCCCACTTAACATTAAACAATTGGTTACCTTGAGTGGAACTTACCAAGGAGAGCTTAGATTTTCCTTCATAGGAGTTTATGGTGTAATTTTTCCCATCTTTAACCAACTGGTATTGATTCAATCTCCTCCTGAAAATAAGCATCTTTGACATACATATAGGGGCTTCCAAAAACTATACCACAAATGTCAATAGGTGCAACATCCACAACAACTTCATCAATGAAATGTTTATTTATTGCAAACTTGACTTTGCATTGTTTAGAAACCCTTATCTCTACTCCTTTTTCACCCATCCTAGAGCATAAGGATTAGGATGATCATACATTTCCAACCCAAGTCTATCAACCAAATCTTTTCCAATCAAATTTACTTGTGAGCAAGAATAAAAAAGAGCATCAACTTTTACCATCTTAATTTGTACCTTGATATGAAAAATATTAGAAGGTTCACCTTTGTTTTGAGTATCTTCATTACCCAAACATACCTTTTTCTGAAGGCTTGGTACAACACAACGCTCATCCACCTCTTCTTCGCTGCTCTCAAATGTTCTCCTTGAAGTGATGGCATGGACTTCTTTTTCTTTTTCTTGTTCTTAAATGGATGCAATTCGGATGCAACTTCCAACAAGTCTCATCGGTGTGACCATCAACATCACAATTCCCACAATGCTTGGTTGAATCTTTCTTGAACTATAGAAGTGGCATTAACCCCACCTTTCTTCTTCGACCATAGAAGAATTTGAAGAGGGAGATGGACCCTTTTTCTCATCCATCTCAAGATAATGGGCTTGAGAACAAGCCTCATCTATGTCCTTTGGCTTTTGTAAGAAGCATGGGCCTCCTTAAGTGACTACACACCCTCCAACATACTTCATGAGCATCTCACGGTCAAATGTATCTTTTCCCATTTGGACTTCCTTTTCCGAAACTCACTTGTATAGACCTGCACACTTTGACCTTCTTTTTGCCTCAAATATTGCCAATCAATAGACCTTTCCTCTTCATAACAAATAGGATAAAATTGCCTCTTAATCAAAGTTTTAAATTCATCCCATTTAGTAATTGGGGTAACCTTTTAACAACCAAAGAATTAAGATAACTCTCAAACCAAGTTAGAGCATGACTTGCTAGCTTCAACCTTGCAAAATAAATTTGTTTCTCTTCACTAACTTTATGCAAATGAAAGTATACCTCTAATTGAGCTAACCAATGATCAAGCTTATCCGCATTCACCTCACCTTCATATGGTTGAATATCAATTTTTGCCTCTACTTTGAATGGAGGTGGAGCTTGGTTGGAATGGGGCTGCTCTTTCTCATGGTAGGAAGACTCACACTCCTCACTTGCTTCAGAAGTATCCATAGAAACTCCCAACTTTGCCATGACAACCTTCATAATCTTCCCAAGCTCATCCATGGAGTGAGATATGTGGGCAACATCCTCCTCCAATCTATGAAATCTTTCTTCACCATCATCAGATCTTCGCTCATCTTCATGGGCCATACTTCTCACTTCTCTCTTCCACTTCCTTGTGGAGATGTCTTGTTGCAAAGAGACCAAATCACCTTTTCCACTAGCACTTGTTCGCTCTTGTAATGGGCATATATCTACAAAATGATCACTAAACAAACCACACACTATGGAACATGAACCAACTCTGATACCAATCTGATCCGTAAACTAGGTGGTTAGAACACACTAAGTTTCACCAACATGGATCCTATGCATTCCTCACAATTCCCATCTTTCATCAATAAACTACTTGCTTTTAATTTGCATAAATAGTCATTAAATGTGATTTAGAAATGAACTAAGAGTGTTGCATAATCAAAGAAATAATCAAGAAATGAAAGAGAGCAAAACACAATGAGAGAGACACAAGATTACCCTGGAGAAACTCAAATTGAGAAAACTCCAGCAAGAGTGAAGCAATGCTTCCTCATATCACTATCATGTCTTTAAGTACAAGCTTACTGCCTTCCCAAGGCCTCCATGAACACTATGATGTTCAAACACTCATACAAACTTTGCAACTCACTCACTCACACCTTCCTTTCACACTCCAATTTAGAAAACCACATATGATCAAGAAGAAAAATTGCTTGGAATCTCTTATATCTTTCCTTTGATGCATTACAAAGACCTTCCTCACATATATATACAAGTTTGACACCAAGGAGAGCTCGAAAAAGAAGCCCAAAAGACTCAAAAGTCGAAGAGGAACCATCTGCAACCGTTTACTCTTCCAGATTTGCCCGCGTGATCAGAACACTTTACTTTTTGACAGAACGGTCAGTGCAACCACCACCAGGGATGCAATTATGTAACCGCCGGGGTGGTTACGAACCACCACCAAGGTTACAAAACTGCTGGGGCAGGGTTTGCGTAACCGCCACTCTGCATTGAGGGGCAGTTCGTCACCATATAAAGTCCGTTACCTTTCGGAGGTCATAACTTTTGCATACGAACTCGAAATCGGGTGCCGTTTTTTTTTTAACTTGCACAATTTTTTAGAGGAACACAAATATGCAATCAAATTTTGATTTTGATGACATATTCATAGTGTTTAAGCCTTTGCACCAAAAACTATCTTCTTTGAGGTCTCACGGTTTCACAACTTCATCTTGAACCCTATTCTGTGGTTACATCCAACAAGAGCCATAGAAATAGTGTTAAGTGATAAAAAGTTACATAATCACAATGGTGAATTGTGAAGCGGAGAGTGAGAGTTTGAAGCCGTCTTGTCTATGTGTTTGACAAAATGTGTGTGAGCGTATTTCTGCTGTAATAGTCGATAAAATTGGTAGCCCGTGTTGTTTGTATCTTGCTTTTGAGTTATTGAGTGGAGAACATCACAAAGTAGTGTTAGCTCATGTTCAGATGTATGTTGTTTCATTTTGAACAATAAAGCAAGCTCAGTTTGTCTGCAATTTCAAAATTTAGCATGATTTGGGGTGGAGTTGTTTACTTTCCGCAAGGACAAAGCTGTCGTTAATTTAACCCCTAGACTGCATCACATCTGTCAGTAATCTTTCTTTGTCATGATATAAAAAATTAAAAAGAGGCTTTGTGATTTAATCATGGTTTTGTACCTCCAATGATATTCAATGGTTATGGTTCACACAAGCTTCATACAACGCATTCAATTCATGCAATCTTCACATTTACACTACAATGCTCTTTGCAAGAAAACAACACGACTCTGCACAAATGGTACTCGTGATCAAATCTGAGTGTACAGAGGCAAGATCTGATACCATATTATAATAAACATTGTATTCATGAAAGCAAACCAATTGTATACACACTGTTTTTTATTTGTGATCATGTGGTTATGATAAACACTTTATTTCTAAACCCTAACATTAATTGTTAGGTCGTAATATTTAATACAACCTAAACATTATTATAACATGTTAGGTCATGTAACTTAACAAGGTTTTCATGTTATTTCCTACAATATTCCAAATGAAATCCTCATCCCCTCTTATCTTTGTTGCAAATCAATTGCAGATCCAGCATCCTTTGTGAATTTAAGCTTTCTTTCATGAGAATGAGTATGGCTACTTCTTTGGTTAATGTAGGTGTTTACACCCTTTTTAAGTTTATTATATTTGTTATGGAATACACAACAATAAAAAGGTATGTAAGGTTAGGAAACTAAGAGTTATTCTGATAAATTAACTTCCAACATTAATTGTACAAAATTAGAATAATGTATTGGTTCTTTCAATGCATGTATAAGCTCCAAATACACGAGAGAGGGACTTAGCTATACAGAGTCAGACAGAAGAATCTGGGAAGACAGGCTAGAGAATCTGGAAGTGCAGAGCCTAGAGAAATTTCATTGCTGAAACTGTAGCTTGCAAATCTCCTGGTGTAGGACCATACGATCTAGTCAAAATGTATAAGCTGGTCTTACCCCTTCTGCACGGTCTTGGACGCCTTCAAAATTAGGTTATGTGCCTTTCTAGGTCCTTTAATGGCTTGGAAATGTACTTTGTTGTCAAACCCTAGTTGTCACACAGTCTCGATATCATTTGTAATCAACCGAATCACTCCAAAACCCTAACCATGGGTAGAAGACCCTACAAGAAGGTTAGTGTTTGGGTTTTGGTGCACTTTGTGTACCACCTACATCGACACTACTCGAAGAGGCATCAAACCACACGTAGTTCACCTAGCATGTAACATTTATATGAATGCAGCTAGTTGGCAACTTGAACCTCTTCGATCATGCTTGATTGGATTGTGTTCTTGCTAAGACTTGGAAATGGGAACTTGGTGTGCTTGGATTTGAGGGAAGCTAAACTCCTTGACTGGTTGAGTGCTTTGAACACTAATAGTGGTTTTCCTAATGGATGTGCATCAACTTTAGGAAGATTTAGGGAGCCTTAAGTGCCTTTTGTGCTAGTATTTGCAATGAGATCTCATGAGAGTGTCGTGTTATCAAATGAGGTGAGTTTAACTTGCTTATATAGGGTTCCAAAGGTAATTTATTATAATAAGGCCAACCCAGGAGGATAAAAAGACCCAACAAATGATAGTGCATTGAAAACAATGTTGGAAAATGTGTCGATTCAGGACCGTACACGTCGGCCAAGACCGGATTATACTGATCCCTGCTGATCAACCGCACGCTTTTGGACAGACAAGCTCGGTGAAATCTGAAAATTGCATCTTGGAAAGCAGAGCTTGAGAGTTGTTCTTGTGTATTAATATTCAGAATTTGTTGACACATGGGTGTATGGAAATAAGCAAGTTAGACAAGAGATGGCAACATGCACTGAGTGGGAATAGAATATGGGTGTTTGTCTTAGCAAAGAAGCACAATTGCAATAAGTAGTGTCATCGCGGTAAATTGCCAAATTTGAGTGTCTATGAGGGTTGTTTTATCTATCTCCAACATTCTTATTGCGTAGTAGTGGTTTAGTATTTACTATGAACTATATTGCTAAATGTTTGCAATATGGATGGAAATTCTAAACACGTGACAAATGAAGTAGAATGTCAATCTTATAATTAGCGTCCATAGCTTTTTGTCTTATTTCATGGTTATCGATTTACTTCTAGCTGTTCTAGAAATGGAAGACTTTTTATCTCAGTAAATTTCATAATTTTCTTTGTACTCTAATATTTTCTCTTCTTTGTTTATCAATAGTTTATTGTAATATTGATAATATCTAAATCAGAAAGAAGATCATGGTAACTAAGCCCTAATCCGTGCCAACTTTGTCCATTGATGAGGGATCCAAAGGACAAAAGGTTTGTTCCTGAACTTGTACTCCTCATAGTGAAGCCTAGAAAAGGCAAATGCTAGGCAATAGCCTTAGTATTTATGTTTTCTACTTGGAAGGTGAATATGAGTGCATCCAAAATGATGCTTCATTAGCTAAGAGTGATAGGATAGTAAAGTGTCACTTTATATTTTTCTTGAGTTGTTAAACGGACTTGACTAGATTCTTCAAATCATCCTTAACCTTATATATTAGCTAGATATAGTCTAAAAATTCAGAATGTACTTATTAGCATCTTGCTCACGGTCTTCTATTTTCTAACCTTCTATACTAATGTTCCACTCCCTTAGGGAAAACCATATATAAGAATTCACCAATATATTTTGAGGTGTATGGCTCTATCAGCCATATTGTTTCAACACAGACATTTCTAATAGAAAAATATGATTGATATGATGGTAATCTAGAAAGCAAATAAAATGGAAGAATTAAAGAATAGGGAAGGGGATTACAAAAATAAACACTATATATAACCCAAAATTCTTTACCAAACAATGGCAAAAAAATGTCATTACCTTGCCACTTATCTTCAAGAAATCACGCACAATTATGTTGTCTCCAAAAGGAACCCCAGTCTAATAACACAATTCACATGCAAATGTGAAATCAACATAATGTTTTTGGACAATATATAGAAGTAAAAACATAAAAAAAAGAGTAAAAGTCAATCCAAATAAGAAACAAGGGAGCAAACACATCAAAACCAAAGATAGTGTTGTAGGATTTACGTGAATACATTATTACTCAACCACTAAGAATATCTAATGCTTAGATGTAGCCTCAATATAGTGGAACCCTGTTGTTAAGTCAAAAATTTAGCATGAGAAAGCCATCTAAAAGTACTTGAATTAAGTGTGAGTATGAGTATATGGGCTATATAAGAAATACAATCAGCATACGACATCAAAGTAATCAAAGCACATATCAGTCCACAAATAAATATATGAAAGATAAGTATGAGTGCCTCTTATCAAGAGCTAAAATTAGTCTTGATAACATCAGCAGTTAAGGATTCAAATTGTGTGATGAACTCGTAACTGACTCAGCACAAGGATTCAAATTGCATAATTAACTCGTAATTGACTCAGCACCTGTCAATACATGCCCATGTCATCTATCCTTAAAATGGATGACCATCAACGGGCTGGTCATTATCATCATTCTATCAGCATATCAATACAACCTACTGAAAATGTGGATCGATTAGTATCGACGCATTGATATTGACCATAGTTACGAGACTCGGGACGGCGGACGGCGGGACGGGGGGACGGGGTTTCCGGGACGGCAAAAAATTTCTAAATTTTGGGGACGGCGGGGGGACGGCGGGGGGACGGCTAATTAAAAAATATATTAATATTTAAAATATAAAGATATAGTGACTAAATTATATAAATAAGCTGAAATAAAACCATTTGAGATTTAAATAAGGTGAAACTTGAACTCATAAACATCAAATACATTCCTTAATACTCATGATTCTTTCAGAAGTTTGCAAGAAGTTGCTTGGTCCAAAAAGGTGCAAAAATTGATTTTATGAAAATAAGAAAAATATTGCCATCAATGCATAGAGCTCAAGAAAATATGCACTTTTAGAGAAAACGACACCTGAAACGGAGCCACAGAATGAAAGTTATGGCACATGCAAGTTTTTGCTGCTACATCTTCCCGGACCCTTTCCAAAAATGGCAAATTTTTTTCTATACTTGTGATTTTTTCACCAAAAATGAAAAAATTGCCAAAAAAGGAAATAAATTCATGGGGGACGTCTGGACGTCCCCCCCACGTTTCCCACGTCCCCCCCACGTCCCCTCCACGTCCCCCCCACGTTTCCCACGTCCCCCCCACGTTTCCACGTCCCCGGGACGTTTTCAACGCGTCTTCGACGCCCCCGGACGTTTCCTAGAGAAAAATAAAAAAGGAAACGGGGGAACGCTTCCCCACGCCCTCGCGTCCCCAGGACGTCCGGGACGTCCCGGACGTGTCAAAATAGGGGGACGCGCCCCGCTCAAACACCGATATTGACATGTCAACCATACAAAATATATACATGCAACACCACTCCACCCAAAACTATTCTCTCACTATCAAGGAATGGGAGTACTTTGTAGGCAGCATTTTATAGTATTATTGTGGTCTGCCCCAACCATAGTTAATAAGAAGTATTTATATGGCGGTTAAAACATTTGCAATTCATTTCACTTTATTACATCAATTGATAATTTGTGAACTAATTTTCAGTAGTTTCATGCATTCATGTTGACAATTGGCTATGACATCTGCAATTGTTAAAGGCTTGTCATAAAATCAAAACCTTAATTGGGGACACAATTCACTCAATTGATTGAGGTGCTAATGCAGAAAATGAATCAAGAAGTAGAGTTTAAAAGGTTAAGAGATGAGCAGGAGAAATTGCAAAAAAGGGTGAAAAACTCAAGGAAGAAAGAGAGGAATTGCAGAGAACTTTGCAGGCTGTCAGAAGACCTATATGGCAACCACTAAAAAAAATTTGGAGATGAAAAAGTTGTGAAATCTTTGGCAGTTTTGCAGGAAGAGATTGACAGGTTGAAGGCAGAAAATGCATGATTACAGGGCCAGGAAAATGCAGGAAGAACTTTTCAAATGCCTCCTCCAATATTGGACCTGCTCAGCCTTCCACATCCACACGATGAAGTACAAAGCATTGAAACTGCTAACCCTAATTATTTCACGTGTTCAGTAGGGTCCCTTGACAGGGTATCTGCTAAAGCGCAAATTGGAGGTGCAAAAACTAAAATAAAACAACAACAGCAGCCTATTTTTCATCTGAGAATCCATTACCTGATCAGACTGAGCATCAGGTGGACAATTTTGTAAAAGAGCTAGATTCATCCGCAAAACTAGCATTGGTTGCTTCATCTTCAAAGTACTAGAAGGATCTCTACTTCCGCAGTAAATATGTAGAAATGGTCTGGAGCCTGGCATTTTCCTTTTGAGGCCATAGTGTAGGGAGGAAAGTCAGCTTTTGTACATTTTTCATGCTAAATAGTACATGATTACGAAGACTTTTAATACGTTTTATATGAGGCTATAAGTTTTCCTAGTTCGCTACTAAGATTTGCAAAGGAGTCAATAAAAGTTTTGGTTTATAACTCTGTTGTTATATAAACTGAACTTTTGATATCAATAGAACCATCGCTTGCATATGTTCTATATGATTATAACTTCTCTTGTAGTGCCCACATTTTTATAGCTCCAGTTATTTGTTGGTTCCTTTATGCATAGACATGTTTTGACTGAGACTTTGATATATTTTGGACATTATGCTATGTTATTTATCCTCATGGACATTATGGTATTTTGGGCACGTAGCGCCAATTGGACTAGATTAGTATATTGATATATTCCTTATGATGTTGATGACACTAACAGAGTTACATGATAGTGAGATTTATTGGTTAGATGTTGATTTCTTGTAGTCGATTTAATCAATGATATAGTCTTCTGGATTTAATAATGGTAACTCATGCTAGCATAGGTGTATGTTGTTGTAATTATATCTGTGGATGATTCATGGTGAATATGTGTATAATTGTATGCGTTGCACTATCAATTGTATAATGATGTTAGGATATTATAGGTTTGATTAATTTTGTGATGAGTAGATGATGTTTATTGTATTGGACAGATGCGGTTAATGTGTGTAATAAGTGTGCAGTGACAAAGTTATAGGAGAACGTGGGTTTCGTGGCGGCTACGCAATTGTGCACAAGCAGCCCACAGACTGAGTCCTAACCATGCTAAATGTTTGAGGCCTTAGAGTAGGTGTATTAATTGGGCACCATGAGTGAACCCTCAATTGTAATGTATTTATGTCTTGTAAAATTAATTATGTTTAGGGTGTGTTTTATTTAAGTAAACTAGTTTAGGGGTTTAATGATCTCATTTTAATTTAAGTGATGGTTTTGGGTAAGTGTGTGTGTGTTGGTAGAAGGGATTGGGGCCACATGTGAACCTTGGGTGGACCCCACACCCTCTACCCTTGTGCCCAAGTGTGCCAAACCCGAAATTGGGCTATTTTGGGCATTTTTAGTGACCCCTTTTTAGTTTGGGAGTTCACTTAGCATGAAAATGGGCCCTTGGACCCTACCTAATAGGTAGGGGGCTTATTTCCAAGGTTTGAAGGAGTTTCCCTCCCATTTTGCCTTCCTTTGGTCACATCCATGTAAGGTGGATGGGGAAGTGTGTTTTGTTAAAAGTTGCTCCACTTTGTTTTATTTACATTTTTAGTATTTTGGGTGATAAGGGCTAAAAGGTGAGTTTACTTTTACTTATTTGGTTTTGGGAATCTTTGACTTGAGGAAGGAGGGGGTGACACATGTCATTTTCCTATTGGTGAGGAAACTTTTGGGTTCCTCTTGATATTCTTCCTCATGGGGAAGGAAGGGGACTTTTTCCTCATTTTTTTGGACTTGGAGAATTTTTGGGGAGCTTGAGGATTGCTTGGACAAAGTGGAAGAGCTTAGAGTCTTGGAAGCTTATAGAGGTAGGATTCTTAACCCCTCTTTCCTTGTTGTTGCTTGTATTGTTAGCTATACATTTGTCAATAAAATAAAGTGTGTAAAATTTTATATTGTAAAGCTTGTATGAAAAATGTAGTCTTGGTTGTTTTTTGTTGTTGTTTTTGTTGTTTTTGTTTTATTCTCCACCATCATATGGCTTGATGGTTTTTGGAGAATGTAGGGGAAGAGAGAGAGATTTCCCTCTCAAACCTCATGACTCGTTGGTCAAGCCATGAAGGTTCCTTCTCATCCCCTCATATGGTTTGAGGTGGGAGAAAGGTTCATATGGCTTGAGTTTTTCCCCATTCTTAGAGAGAAAACCCATTGGGTTTGAAAATCCTCCCAAGAAGGATTTCATTGACATAAAGGAGAAATAAGGAGGATGAATGTTGGGAGAAATAAGGAGGTTATAAAATATGTTTTTGGTGTATCCTATGGTTGGACACCTTTGTTTTTGGGCATCCTATTTCTTCTCTTCCCCTTTTGTGAGGGTGAACTTGTTTCTCCTCATAGTGTTGTTTCACCATGTGTATTTTGTCTAAGTGTATGAAATGTTTCTATGTATTCTTGTTGTATTTATCCCCTTTTACTTGTGCACATTGTGGAAGCTAGTTCCTCTCTCCCATGGGCTTGGGGGAGGCTAGCATGACTTCCAACCATGGAAAGGCATGTGATGATGCCTATTGGTTGGGTGGTAAACAAGCCATGTCTCTTGATTCAGCATTCTTAGAAGAACATTCAAGGTTGGAGACTCAAGGATGAAGTTTAGTTGGAGTTGTGACTTTTGTTTCTTTTATCCTCAAAATCATTGTAAATATTACACCTCATTGTAACTATGTTTTATATGGCTGATTTTGGATAGCCTCATCTTGTAAACTTATCATATTGTGATTTGAAAGTCTTGTAATACCATGTCTCTTTTGTTTTGTAACTCTTCTCTATTGTAAAAAAAAATTAAAAGAAGGAAAAAGGAAAGATTACAATATTAAAATCATGAGTTCTTTTATTTTTACTTGTCTTCATTTGAAAGTTGTTTTGTGTGAAATCTGCAATATCTAGTTATGCATTACATGTTAAATCTGAAATATTTAGTGTGTTTACTTTTAAAATGAAAATATATATATATATATTGATGGCACTACATCTCTATATTGTAGATGTATTTTCGATTTGTCATTTGTGTGTATGCTGAATATACATCATTATTGTTAAACCTGATATGTATGTATAGAGAGAGACTCACATGCACAAGCATGCGTGCACACCCACTCACACGCACAAAGACAAGCACGTGCATGTGCACAAATAAGTGCATCGGCACACACATGTGCATGAAGGCACACACACACACTCCCACACATGCACACCCCACAAGTGTGCTCGCACACACACCACAAACATGTGCGTACACTCACACATATACATATACACAGGCCACACGCCCGATTGTGTACGCGTACACACACGTACGCATGTAGACACACACACCTAGTTAGAAATCTAACAGTTGCGAGTCAACTAAAAACATATCTCGAATCTAGGCTTAAAAATTCATTAAAATTCAGCACCTTTTCCTCTTTTTGGGGTTGAAGGAAAGGCCTTTGAGAATTACCTCAACAGGTTGGGTAATTCTATGTCCCCTATTTTAGGGAGACATTTCCTGCCACCTCTGCTAATGTCCCCAAAGTCTCTGGTATATTGCAAATGTCCTTGTAATATCCCTACTATCTCAACAACACTAGGAATGCAAGGAAACTTTCCACACCTGTGACTACAAGTGCTTATGTAACAAACACTATTTTTTGAGTAAGGAATGTGGAAAAACAGATTTCTCTTGTAGTTGTTTTCTTGTTTCTTTGTTTTCTACATAGCTAAATCACTTTCAACTTTGAGATAAGAGATAGTGAAATATATGGGTATCGTTAGTCCTTGAATTAATGCACCTTACTCTATAACATTATTTTTCGTTGTATGCATCAAATAACATCCCCACCTACTTCGTTTGGGCTCCCCCTCAAGATGTCATCAAAATTAAGTTTTAGTGCATTTTCCCAAGGGTGAATGCACCACAAACCAGCTCTAACAGCTTTTTAAAGAGGATTTTGTTGGTGTCCATTTTGATCTTACACCATTTTGCCCTAATTTTCCTTCACTCTACGTATTCTGAAACGTTTTCTATATCTTGAACGGGTGAAATGAAGTTTCTACCTCTGTTTCTATGCCTTGATTCATTTGCAAACTCTTCATCATGCCCTATCTTGAAAGAAGTCCCCAAGTTGCCTTGTTTTTGCCCTAAATTTTTCAAATCCGCGGGCTCTACCGCTTTTTTCCTATTTTTCTCGATCATGGAAGCTCGAAAATGATCGATTTATACTTGTATGCCTTTGAAAATCCATCCCCATGGTCGAAAAATGCTTGGAATCATGTTTCACTTGGTTTTGTTTCAAAAAATTTCCATCCTTAGCGAAAAAATCGGATTCTGGGCATAATTGGCAAATTTATGTGTTTTTGACGGTTTGACAGGGCGTCTTTTACCCGTCAAATTATTCCTAAGCATTGGGCGGTTACGTGGCTTCTTCTAATTGGTCAAGGGGCGGCGGGCAAATGTTTTAACTTATCGCTTTTTTTTTTGGCAAAAAGGCATTTTTGGTCCCATGGCTCCGCTTCTTTCTAGATGCTTACATGGCGCTTTTTGATTGGCTGAATTCAAGCGGCAGAGAAAATTTCTTAATTTTTCCCAAAAATGTACACGTGTCACATGTTGAGCGATTGTGGAGTAGTGGGTCTTTTTGTGCTCTAAGGCATTTTGGAAAAAAGGAGTTAAAGTGAGAAAAATCCTAAGGCCCATGGGAGGACACGTGGCGGCTTCAGAATCAAAAATGGAATTGTGGGTTGTCGGGTTCCTTTAAAGTTTTTGACTTTATTTTGTAAAAGGATTAAAGTCACAAAGTGAACCGAAACTCTGCCTCCAATCAGAGAAGGGCACGTAGCAGTTTGAAAAGTCAAAGGCAAAGGGGATGCGGGCCAATGGAGAACTTTGAATTTTTTGCCTTCTTTTGGAAAGAAGGGAATAAAGTATGAAAATGGGCCGAAAATCCGCCTCCAATCAAAGAAGGACACATGGCTTTGAAAAGTCAAAGCGGGAGGCGAAATGTCGGGTTACTTTGAAGTTTTTTAACTTCAAAAGATAAAGGTTAAAATATGAACCGCAGCTCCGCTCCAATCAAGAGACATGTGTCATTGAAAAGTCAAAACAGAGAGGCAGAGAATGAAGTATAAAAGGAGAACTGCAGCTCCGCTCCAATCACTAAAGAACATGTGGCAAGGTCAGAGGCGTAAAGGCGGAGATGCGGGAAAATTTGGAAAATTTTCTTTTTCCAAAAAAGAGGAAAAATAGTAGAATCGAGCCGCGATTCCGTTGGGACCCACATTGGGACACATGTCAAGCCATTTTTCAAAGGGCGGAGGGGCGGAGAAAAATGTCAAATTTTTACATTTTTCCAAAAGTGATAAAATGTCAAAAAGCGCTCCCAAGCCCGTTTCCAATCACGTCTTTCCACGTGGAGGGCTCAGATTAAAAGATAAAGGAAGATCAACGGTAACTGAGCATTTCATCATTCTTCCGCCATTCGAGCTCCAAGATGTTTGGAGATGAAATTTTTGCATCAATTTTCATCGGATTTTTGGCAAATTTGTGTCGATTCTAGTCTGCAATGATCAATTAAATCAATTTGATGGTTCAAATTGTGAATCTGAGGTACTTTTGAAAAGGATTTTTGCTCGGGCTCGTGCAAAAACATGAAATATTAGATCCAGAAGTTGCAAAGGCAAATTTGGAAAGGGAAAAGATGAAATGATGAAAGGAAAGGGGTCTGCGTGCACCAAGGATGAAAAACGTGCCCCTATTGAAGTAATGATGCGGATTTTTGCAATGATTCACCTTTTGAGGCACTCTGCAACTTTTTGAATGTTTTTCTGTTAAACGTCCTTCTCTACGAATCATGATGGAATTTTTGTAATGAACTTGATGCTTAGGATATCCTTTTCTTGGGAGAGAAGGCTTGGATGTAAACAAATGATATATAATGCATGTTTTAGACTTGCAAATGGTCGGGAGTTCATTTTCACGAGAAAATTTTGAGAACAACTCATCTCTCTCGATAAACCATTCGAGAAACCAGTTAACTTCCTCTGTGTTAGATTTCCATTCATGTTGAGTTGGTTACAAGTGTATGACCATCAACAAGCTCTGAGATTGTTTGAATAACTCTCCCCTGCTGAATAAATCTGATAAACTTTGAGTTAATTTGTGTTAAATCTTTGGCAATTTTGTGTTTATTTCATTTCAGAATGTCTGCAAGTAGTTCTTCTTGTTCCTATTGCAATCTTGTATCAAAATCTCTCTCAATCACACAGATCTCAATCCTTGTGATAGTTTAGTGGCATCTGCAATTTCAATTTTCAGAAGAGCTTTCATCTGGGAATGAAATAAGCGATTTAAAATCACTTTTCTTTCATCTGTTGACAGAGATTGTTTGTAAGCCTCTGGGTGTACCTTTGGCCTGATTGATTTTAGATTTTGATGTTTTATTGGACCTTCTAACTCGAGCCTTCGTGCTAGAATCTCAAAGATTGTGTGAAAAAGTGCAAATCTGGGCCTCCATTGATGCACACCTTCTAGTTGAAGGAATGTTTTAACTATTTTGAAGTTTTTTGTTGCTTTGAGTTTTCCATCATTGTGAAGTTTCTCAAGGATCTGGCAAAGTCCAATTTGTCTTGTTGATCTCCCACCAAAAAATTATTCAAATAACCAATCCTACCCTGAACTACCCCTGTTTTGTCCTATATATCCACAAAAGAACAAAATCCATTTGCCAAAGTATGCAGAACAGATCAGGTTTCCAAATGTCTTCAGTAACCTTAGCCTTGTGTTGAAAATATCTCCATATTCTGGGAGTGACAACTCGTGAGAGTCAGATTTGGTGTGTTGATCATATTTTCCCAAGGTCTTCTATATAAAATTTGTGCAAAAGAAGGATATCACCATCTCCTTTACCATTTGAAGGTTACAAAGTAGGTTCTCTTACCTTGGTTGAAAGGCACAACCAGAAATAGTTAGGATAAGATCACATCCTTTTAAGGTGCTACCCACTTCTTTCAAAGCCTGAGTGCTAAAAAGTCAGATAAACTCCCTCCCGGCTACAAAACGACACACAATTGTTTATCTACCTCTGAGTGTCTTGTTCATTCCTTGATGCTGCTCGGTTCTTGAGGAAGGATTAAATCTGGGTACCAACAGATTCTTTAGAGTTAATAGAACCTCCACGAGTCTCTTCAATATGATCTAAGATTTTCATCTACAAGATTTCAATTTTCATAGCATTACCTTTTACATTCAAGCATTCCCTTCTCTCCATAAGAGCTAATGTATGAGCTTGCATCCCAAGCTTCAATTTCAGTTTGTTCTAAGAGGACCCATGAGGCACTTGCTAAGATAAACTAAATCTCCCACGAAATTCAAGGAGCACCCATTCCCAACAAAACTGAGCTATGAATTTTAGACCAAATCTCTCATGAAAAGGAAAATGAAAATGTACGTGATCTCTCGACTTTTGTTGCCGTATGACAAAGTACACATTTAGATTCTTGAATTCCTCTTCTAGACAATTGATCGGAAGACAAAATTCATATTTTAGGGGCTAATCACGAAACGGATTGGATTTAAACCATCGTTATGTCCATATTTGTCTACCAAAAGCAATCATCGTTTTCACACGATAAGTTTTTAATCAAATGCAAATAGCAAAATTTGACTAAATATTTCCTGGATTTGTTTTTCCTCCTAATGATTTGATTGTTCCCTCTACCAATAGGAATTCTCCAATCATCAAACAAAGATTGGAGTTTCGCATAGATTAACCTCTTGAACTAGGGAAAAAAATAGCCAAAATTTTCCATTTCTTTCCCTATATTCATCTACATTTGTTTCCACATAGTAGTCAAAGGCTTAGTGTCCTAAAATTGGAAGTAATCTCTTTTCATGTAACTCCTAGATATTAGAGAGTGGATGTTCCGAATCAATAAAACTCTCCCAAAAAAATTATTCTCCTATCTTCGAAGTCCCAAAGAAGTTTGGGAAAGAAAGTATCTTTGTACAAAATATTAAATTCTAGATGGTTGAGCTTCAAGGAAAGTTAATAGCGAAGATACAAGTCAGATGTGAGGAGTCCAGTTATTTTGACCTCAAGACCTTATTCCATAACTTATCAAAATCTGACCTCATTCTCCAAAGAACCGTGGCTCCTCGAGAAGGTTGAGTTGATCACAAATGCATCCGAACTTCCGATTTTGTTACTGGTTTAAGTAGCTGATCATTGTCTTCTTCTGTTAGATCTTTAGGAATATTCCTCAAGAATTTCTTGTAATGTTCCCTAAATGGGACATAATGAGAATTGCATTCATGTTTCTTCTAGTTCCCATTATGTCTTTGTTTGGGTCAATATTGGCTCAATGGATGATGAATTCTACTTGATGTAATGGCGTAAAAGTATTTTTAAATACTTTAATGGCGAGTTGGGCATGAAGGCCTCTTATTTGGTTCAAAAATGGTGGAAGGACTTCTAATCCTTATGGGTCGGCCTTGATTGGAGAGCCTACATAGAGGTTAATGAAGAAATAGAATTACTTGAAGGTCGGCCTATGCATTGGGCTTCTATTTTGATGTTGGCGCCACTTGAGGATATATAAAGACATGAAGGTTCATTTGAAAAGGGTTATGCATGTTTATTTTGAAGATTGATATCTTGAGTTTGTGCACGGTGTGCCCTACTCTCCACTAAAGACGAAAACCTTTAGTGTGGCTCAACTTTGGGGACAAAAACCTCCATTGTTGGAAGATTGAGGAACGAAAACTCCTCAAGCTTGAGGGGAATCCCATATAGGGGTTTCCAAAGTGCTTCAAAGTGGTTTATTGCTGAGTTTTCCCCCTTCTTACCCTAGGCGACTTGCATGGGTGGAGGGTTTGGTATGTTCTAGGGTTGATTTCACTATTTTGGTTTGATATTCTTGTTCGGCATAATTTATAAGGTCGTAATCTGAACTTTGGAGAATCTTGGTGAGGATTTGCTATTTTTCCTAGCCCTTGGTTTGGCTGAACTGCTGCTGTCATAAATATTTAATTTCAGTTGTGATTATCAGATATTTCTTCAATATTTGATGTATTTGTGATGCATAAATATTGCCGTGGCTAGATAAATTATTTCGTGGCATTCTACATTGATTTGCATAGTGAAAAGTGGATTCGAATCTCATAGGCAGTTCGCTGCCCTAGGAGACTGCAGATTTTGTATTGGTTGATCATTTTAAGATATTCTCAGCTATTTTCAGTTGTTGTGTGTGCTTGAAGGTGTTTTCAGATCAGATCAATTCATGATAGCCAGTAAACCCCTTTTCTCTTTTCAGCCCAAAAAGGGACATTACATTTCTCCTGTGTATCCTGGCAAGGATTGTTAACTTTTGTCAAAACAATCTCGTAGAAAAACATCAGCTTCTCTGCAAACATCCTATGGAGTGTGCAAAGCCTTCCATCATGGAAAGATAAGATATTATCTGATTATCATCTCAATGTTTTGGGGTGATCCAATAGAAAAGCATAGCATTGAAGTCACAATACATAACTTCGATCTGGAATATGCTGGTAATGCAAAACCATAGAGAAGATAATGAACAAAGACATAGAAGTATTCAACGTACCTGGGCCATTCCAAAAGGTCCTGGGTTCATGCCAACCAAAAGCACCTCCACCCTTCTCCCTCCTACAAGATAAATATCAAAGTTACCATATGAAATCATTAAAATGCAGTTTTTGATAGAAGACCTGAAAGTAATTCATGGTAACTATAAGCAATTGTTATTTCCCATATGAAAGAGGCATTGGTAAACAGAAGAATTAATTGATCTTAACTTAATGATGTGAATGACTTACAATATCTCGATTAAAAAATAATTTTCTTTTTAATGGGAATGTGGTATATGTTATTTTTTTAAAGGGGTTTCATTCTTATAGGTCTTAGACTCTTATGTTTAATACATTATTACGTTTCGCAAGACCATCCACAAATTTAGTTTCATAGCTTCATACATATAAAGAATATAGACTTTCAATTGCTTATAACGGCATTTACTCTCCCAATAAGATTCTTGAGAATACCCCTGATCAAAAATGACAGATATCAACACATTAGTTGTCCCAATCATGACATGAGGTCAGATGGATGGCTTGGTCGGAGCCAAGAATCAGTGAGCCCAATACCAAATGTGATGCCAATGTAAAACACCAGATGGCACCTTTTGAGGATCACCCTGATAAATTTGGTAATAACTATGCTCTAGTCCTCACCTTGAGGGTTCAATAAGACATCTTGTATATCTGAATTCCTCAGTACTTGAATAGATTGCATTGCTTCACATTCACACACACACACTCTTGTTTCTCTTGGTATACATCTAGCTATGTTGAAGACCATCCATTACACTTTCAGTGCATATTTAGTTACTTATATTGTTTCCAGAATTGATGTATTTAGAAAAGATATTAGTCCTCTAGACATAAGAACCAAGGTTGATATGTTAACTCTCGTAGCTAATCTTAGCAGACAGCTCAAGTGTAGATGCTAAGATGATGGTTATTCTATTATTTGGTTTACTCCTATTGTTCTAGAATTTAATATAGGAGTCATTGAAAAAAATCGAAGTGCATATTTCTTGCCCTGATGATGATATGTTTATACTTGTAAATCTTGGTTATATTTTTTGTGCGATGTATCACTTTAATAAAGTTCATTGAGGGCAATAAAATTTTACTTGATCAGCTGAATTAGTTCAAAGAGTCGTCCCCTTTATAGTGGTATCATAAATTTAATCTGGTAAAAGCAGTATATTACATGTTAGGCTTCAAAAGTGACTACATATTATTTGAATCATAACAAATCAGAGTACAAGTCCAACATTAATATTAAATACTGACCATACTTCCTCACGTATTGCTCATGCATTTCCCAAGCATATACAAGTGGATTATATCTGCAAGACAAAATCAAGGATCATTATCAAGGTATTAGGAGGTAATATCCTTGAAGAGATATATACAAGAGGATAGGCCTTCCATTTTATTTTTCTCCATATGGGGGAATGATTATGGGAGAGAAAATAAAGGCCTGAAACATGGGACCAAAAATTAATTGGCACTGCATCTTCTATTGCAACCATCTTTAATCCATATCAATATCCCCAAATTTTTCTTATCCTTAGTTCTAACTATAGACCAACTATATAGGATATGAATACCAATAAATTTGTGCACAGATGGAATCGTACAAAATATGAATTTCCCCTCCCACAACTTACAAATGCAAGTATCAGTAACAAAGTACCTAATTTCCAATAAAACCAAAAAGTTTCAGAACGGTAGATTTTGCTCTGAAGTGCAAAAATAGCTCACAGATTAGCTGATTTTTTCTGATCAAGCAAAAATGAAAATTTTTGATAGTAAGACCACAAATTTCCTTTGCACTAGCTGGCTACCTGGAGTTGACAAACTGGCATAACAACCACCTTAATCAATAACAAAATTGTGTGCAACATTGATGCATTCTATCATGTCTAAACTATAATCCATATTAATGTTGGAAATGTCGCCTTCATGCTAATAACATTTTATGTTTGTCTATTTACTATGGGTGGGTAGCAGAGGTGTTGAAAAAGTGCTTGGAATTGTAAATGAGGCACACTATATGACTTCAAGGCTTTTGGGAGGATATCTCAATTCATATCGGCCACATCAGTTGCCGTTAACCAATGCCTTCGCCATATGCATCTTTGGTATAAACATACCCTCTAGTTATGGTGATTACCTTTGTGGCAGAAACAAGATAGCTGGCATGCAAACTACACCATTTAAAACATCAGACATCCATTCTGATAAATATGGAGCAAACCCGAACCATTTATGAGGGGCAGTTCAGATGCCAGATATCCTGCCCTTGTGGAATATTGATCTAATGACTAGATAGCATTCATGTAATGGTTGTTGCAAGATAGTTTTCTTTCAATTTTGTATGGTTAGCAATATATTGATCCTATCCATGATCTAAAATTTTAAAACTGAAGCAGGACTAACATCCTAAAAACGCTATGATGGCCCAACCCAGTTTAATACTAATCATTAGGTCATCCAGTTCATGTGACCATAAAGCTACTTTGATAGAATAATCAGTAAAGAAGACTAATTTTGAGCAGCCAGGACGAAAAACATGTCATGATGTGGTTTCTCAACTTGTGTTTGCACTAGAGTGAAGGATTGGAATCCAAAGTCTGCTGTCTTGGCCATAGTGCATACCATGGGTAGCTGGCCTCCCTGCCCATTTTGGAATTTGAGTGTGTGCTAAGTGGCATGAAAACACTTCCATTGGTGTCTGATGAGGCAAGACCTGAACATTTTTTGGTGTATGAATAACTGGCATTCCTGTTGCCTGTCAAATTGTGGCCTTTTGTCACAAACGACCTAAATAGTTGGCTTGCAGTGGTTTGGGGCAGTGGTCTGGGTACAGAGTACTGTCCAAAAACTATCGGTATAACTGTACTTGCTAGTTGCTTTAACTGTACTTGCTAGTTGCTTTATGGAATAGTCACCAGGAGACTTGGATCATCGTTTTAAAATAGAGTATGGGAGTATATGAACAAGGTATCAGTCAGTGAACCCGAGATTGTAGTTAACTATGCCTTATGGTAATCTCAACTCTTGCAATGAATAAGTAGGAATGCCTTTCTTGTGCAACAAGCCTAATTTCCTCCATTTGTAAACCTCATCTAAAAACGAACAACCCAATTTTTCTCAATTTGTAAACTTAATCCAACAATGATCCCTGATCCTAACCGAACCATAATCTTAGAGACTCTAACAAGGTTTTATCAGGCCTAATTATCGGATTTATTAGGCCTAATTATTAAATTCCAAAACAAAATTAACAGAAAATCTAGCAGGCCTACTGAGAGTCTTGTGAATTGAACATAGTTATTGGCTGCTTATAATGAACCCCAATGCCACAAAGTGTCAACAAGACAAGAAAGATAACCTGTTGGTAATGAAGGAGAAAGATCAAACACCACACACTACTTATGGATGATTCACACCAAGGGCAGAATGAAATTTAGTACATAGCTCAAAAACAACATAACAGAAGAGACCTAGGTTGAATTTGTACAGTAGAACAGACATTTACTGCAGTAAGTCAATATAATCTTCTTGTTATCAGGCAAGGGGTAGGTATAGTTTTCATCTATTATATATTTTTTTAATTGAAAATAAGCATTTGATGAAAATGGGCAGACTTACACGTAAGCGACAGGAAGTCCGAAATTGAGAGAAGAAAGATCTTGTACCAGATCCTGTTCAATACCCAATATAAGATCACAAGCACCCATTATAATTTCACCTCCAATCCAACTATTGATACCATCGTTTTCTTCTTCCTTTTCATGAACCTCTGAAGTAGAGAACTGTGTTTCTCTCTTCCTTTTCATGCTCTGCCCACCTTCCATGCGCTCCTGTAATTACTGTCTCAACGAAACGTGCATTTGCATTCCATTTTAGTTTTCTGTTATTTTCAGTTCAAATTTTAGAAATATCAATGTGTGTATGCATTTGGGCCCTGATTTTGAAACAATTTGCTTGTTTTGTCCCTTGTATTTTTTGTCTGCAACCTACCTTGATTTAGTGCCCTTGAAATTAAACATGTTTGAATGAAGGAGTGTTTTTAATGATGTCCACGAGACACTATGGATTTTGATCAAGAAATTTGATGTTTTTGCCACCCTTTCCTCTTCAAACAAAGTTGTAAGATCACCCAAAGTGTTAAAATATCCATTTCAATTCCACCGAGCGCATAACCCGACAAACCCTTTCCCCGACCACCCCTCTTTGGGCATTTTCCATCTCCTGGTTTCACACCTAAGATGATGTGAACTAGTTTTTAGCTGCACAATTAACATTTTAGCTTTCCACTTTATCATCGCTCCAATATAGTGTTTTTGCCCATGATCACATGTGGGATTAAAATTCTTGACATAGTATTCTCTTTTTCGTCCAAGTTGCTTATTCCACATAATATTTCTGAATTTCTCTCTCACATAATTTTTTATTTCTTCGTTAGTGCTAGGACACTCCTGTATGCTAATGCCCCATTTGCTCATCCACTTGCCATTTTGCTTCATCCAAGTTTTCTTCCTCCTATTTAACTTTTCCTCTATTGCTATTTTAGGCCAGGAATCATCCATGTTTTCCACTTTCTTGAAGTATCCTAATAGTTGGATCATCGCCGCCACTTCCACCGGAAAGGCTCGACTTCACTAGAATGACTTCATATGGAACCGTAGTTTTTAATTTCAAGCTGCTTGTAATTAGATGCTTTTGAATTCTTTCTATCTGTTTCCATTTCCCCACGGACGTATTGCTGCCCCAAATCTCACACCCGTATAACACCACTGGGATTACCAGTAACCCAAAAAGGTTCAATCTGGTCTTCCAATCCCATAGCTCCATTGTTCTACGTCTATTTGATTGAAATAAAATTGTTCTACTTATGTCCACGAGATTATGGGATTATTGAAAACTCTAATTGCTTAAAATTTGCATGTTTTATGTTATATTTTAGAAGGATGTTTCTCATCTAGTTGATTTGAATCAACATCTTTACCAAACCTTTATTTTGCTTTCCTTGAATAATTCTATAATGGAACCAACTCTTAAAATTTCTTCATACTTGGCTTTGATGTCCATGTACTTTGTATATTCAAAGATGAAATACTTCTCCGTTTCGACTTCCCCTATCTGCAAATAAAACATAAGTCCTCTCTTCATATGGTTCCCTAGTTGTCGTCCATCTTCATATCTCAAATTTAAACATGTGGAAGCTAATCCTTAGTGAGTAATGATTATCTTTCCCCTCCATTTAATTGCAGCCCATATATATATAGAATGTTCATACGTTTGGTTCAACTCTATAATATAATGTCAACACTTCATACCATTTCCTTCCTCCACATCACCATTCTAAACTTTTCATTCACATTTCTTTTGTCTTTGTTAAGATTTGGGCATTCATCTAAGTTTATATCTCATTTACTTGTTTATTTGTGATTTTGCTTCATCCACGTGTTTCTTTCTTATATGTGCAACTCTTAGCCTCTTGTAGCCCTAGGTGACATGTCAATCTTCATGTTTTCTATTTTTAAAGTAGTAGTTGCCTCTAAAGGGAAGGTTCATGTTTCGGCGGGAGAGTAAAGATTTCATAGGGAAGCTCGTAGTCTTGATTATGAAATTATTTGTTAGTAGTGGATTCTAGATCTTTTCTTATTATCTTCATTTTGAACTTCTTGTCCCACCAAAATTTATAACTCGTAAATCCGCACAACATCGTCGGGATGACAAGTGACCTAAATAGGACCTTGGTGGTCTTCCAATCCCATAGCTCAACATTCCTGCACCTATTTTGGAGTGTATAAAAAGCTCTCTATCCTCGTATTCTCTTCATCCTACAAGTATCTCAAATGAGCTTGATGTGAAAATGAAGCCCGAGATATTTGTTTTTTGACATCACTTCAAGAGAATCTATGTAAAGTGATAGTTGAGATGTTGCTTCTTCATTTTCACTGAGAAAATCATAATTTTGGTTACTTCCATCCCCACTTATTTACAAAAGAGCTCTAAAAAATGAAGGTGATCTCTTAAATATTGTATTGTTTCTGCTATTATAACTTTAAGTCATCTATGCATAGTAGGAGTTTCACCACATATTTGGCCAAGTGGACCCCTTTCGCTCCAATTTGTTTATCCACTCCTCTAGTTTGTTAATATAACCCAAATAAAGTCAAGGAAATGGGTAAACCTTATTGATGCTTATTCTTTCCCAAAACACTTGAACAACCATGCTTTGCGTTTTGATTTTAGCTTTGACTTGCTCATATAATTTTGTAAACCGCTATCATATATTGTGTTGGAACCCCTAAATCTTCCATTCTACTCCATAATTTGCTCCTTGGCATTATGTCAAATGCCTTTTGAAGTCTACAAAGCAACAATATGCATCCTCTTTTTTTATCCGACCTTTCAACTACCGTATAAAAAGTTAATTAGATATTAGTATTGGACAAGTTAATTGTTATGATATTAATGTATTTGTATGTTTATTATTCCTCTTGAAATTTGTCAAATGTCTATTAGATGTAGTAATTTCAAAGTTTTAATTAATCATATGTTAGTAATTCGGTATGGCTTAATAATAACAAAGTTTGACACTAAAAGAAAATAGAATATTCCTCAAGGTGTTATTGTGGAATATTCCATTTATTATGTAAAAAAATTATAATACAAACACACAAATAAACTAATACCATAATAATTAACTAGTCTCATATTAATTATTATGATATTAGTATATTTGTGTGTTTATTATTCTTCTTAAAATTTGTCAAATATATATTAGATGTAATAATTTCAAGTTTTTAATTAATCATATATATATTTATATATATATATATATATATATATATATATATATATATATATATATATATATATATATATATATATATATGTCTTGATAATACAAATGTTTTTTTTTACTATTGATCCCTAGGAGAAGGTCTACTTGCAAAAAAATACATTTTCGTACCATTCCATGATATACATGATCATCAAAGGACTCTCTAATAAGTTTAAGAACTTATCGTGCACCATACAAAACATAAATACATATATACATAGGATACAAAAGCTACTACAAGGGCCTTACTGTAAATTGCCCCTTAATTTGTGCATTTATAAAAACCAGTGCACAAATGCCCCGCCACATAACCATAACCTACCACGACCCCAACAAAAGAACGACCAGGCACGAGCAGATCGAACCACCGCTCCATCTTCTTGTTGGAAGGAATTTCAACTAAAATTTCCACGCCGTCAGTCGCTCTGCATGGTGAGAAAGAAGGAGAACCGTCCCACGCAACATTCTAACATCTTCGCTTTGGCACATTCAGTGAGCCGCACACCCCGATTTTCCACTTAAGTTTCCAAACCCCTGAAATAGCCTAGACCCCGGCCGATGCATGAATGTGGTATTGCATGCTCACTAGCCTATCTTCCAAGCCTTCATGCTTTTTGTGGAGGATGAATTGGCCGAAGAATTTGAGAGAATATTAGCATCGCTCAAACCCTGAGCAACCTCAAAGACATTCCTATGGCCACCAGTTGGTTGGGATCCAACATGAATTTTCACATTTTTTCAGAGATAT
This sequence comes from Taxus wallichiana var. yunnanensis, assembly GCA_018340775.1. Taxonomy (NCBI): domain Eukaryota; kingdom Viridiplantae; phylum Streptophyta; class Pinopsida; order Cupressales; family Taxaceae; genus Taxus; species Taxus wallichiana. The sequence continues at coordinate 351,703,812 of CM031237.1, forward strand.
ATCGGTCTCCTCCATCTCCTCAATGCTCTCAACCACCAACCAAACTCCGCTAGCCACTTCTCTCGTCGCAGAATTTTTATCTTCCCTTCCATCCAGTCTCAAAGGAATCCCCAAATCCTCCCGTCCCGAGCCCGACAACGCGTTTTTGACTAGGACTTGTGCTCAAATCATTTGCATTCCCCATGCATAAGAAACTCAAGCCAAACCAACAGAGAACCAAAACCACAGTGAGAGAGGAAGGAAAGCTAGAAGATATAAAAGAAACCATCCCGACCTACCATAAATATACTCACCTTCACCCAAATCTCGAAATACTTCCACACGCACCAGTACTCGAAATCTCCATTAAAATCCACCACATTAATTATCATCAAAACACAAGAAATGAAATAAATAGTCGGCGGTCTATTCAATCATTTCCCCCTCCCTCCCACACCATCCATGCATCCCTTACCACAAGGGGCATAATATCATCGAGAAAGAACATCTCCCGGATTTGGGACAAAGTGTGATGATTGCCCCATAATTCAACACCTCAATTGGCTAATCTGTCATCGCCACCGATTTCCTTCCCTTTTTATTATGTGAATTTGACCTCGTAAAGGAAGGAAGAATTGATTTGATTTTCTCCCAAACTGGTTTCAAAATCCAAACCTTATGGGATTTCCCATTCGCTAAACCGATGATAGTTTTCGAATCACCCTCAATCCATAGGCATCTCCAATTTCTCTTATTAGCTTCTGATAAGCCAAAGAGAATATCCATCCTGAACAACATTATTTGTAGAAAGACCACAATCAACAACCATTGCCAACATAAGTTGACTAAGGGAATCCCTAAAAATGCATCCGCAACCCACATTACCCGGGTTGCCTCTAGAAGTACCATAAAAATTTAACTTAATCCACTCCTCGAGTCGGGGCTCCATACATCCAAATTCTTTTCCTTGCTCCCCTTATCGGGAGGAACAATACAAACATTTGACATTAAAAGAAAATGGAAAAATTCTTGAAGATGATATTGTGGAATATTCCATTTATCATGTCAAAACTTTTAATACAAAAACACTTATTGTTTTTGTAAAAATAGGTATATATAATAATTGTAACTTTTTATCCAATTACATACTTTGATTTTATATGTTTAAACAATTCAAAAGTTTAACATTAAAAAGGAGTAGAATATTCTTTGAAGTCTTATTCCAAAAATATCGCATTTATAATGTCAAAATTTTATACCACAATATCAACCATGATGATAAATAATCATATATAAACTTCATAATATGTATTTATAGTTAGTAATCATTGTCGAAGACAAGGTATTATAAAGAATCAATTTTATTTAACTATGATTAGTTGATTATTATAAATTTCATACTTTCAACCAATCAATAAATTAGTATGAAAATTTTTATGCTTTGAATTTCTTATATCTTAAAGTTTGGGCTAACGTATTTTTAATCCAAAAATACTTAAAGAAGTATTTATCTTCTTCCATATTAGTAGATTCCTTTAGGCCTTTTTGCAAAATATTTTCTTAAATTAAATATATAATAATCATTCACTACTTTTGTTGATTTTAAATATTTTTAATTCACCTATTAATACTACCAAAAGACACCTCAATATATACTAATAATTATGATATGACATATGACATGTACAATTTCTATACACTTTATTCGACATGACATATTTACCAATGTTTTTTTAAATATTGTCAAATGATAATCTTGTCTGATGGAAAAGTGACAAGCGAGCGTGGGAATCTACAAGTAACTCTTCCTTGCACCCGACCTCCCGAGGTCGTGCTTGAGACAATGGTGGGGATGGAATATGTGTGAGATGCAGACAAACTAGTTAAAATCTAATGTCTTCAATACACACTAGCGGAATTTGTGAATCTAAGGCAAAGAAAGCCCTCCTAACAGGAACGGGTGTGATAGATCGATCGGAAAGGATGCTGGCAGAAGGCTCCAATCAATATCGAGCTCTGGCGTGATTCGATCTATAGGTTGTGGAATACGTGGAAAATGACCCGGGATAGTTTCGTGTATTTCTCCAGACAAGGTCATATGGTGGATGGTAAATGTAGTCAATTCTATGGACGATTCTCTGGCCTAGTCCAGAATTCCCTAGCTCATTATGATGTGTCTAGCAAGGATAATTGTTCAATGATGATAGGCGAAGTGGAGTAGTCTCGGAATACTAGTGTCGCATAGGCCGCTGTGTCATGTCTAATTCTCCTATGGATTCGTTGGGCTGCGGGATTTGTGGGTCACAACCGTAGATTCTTAGTTGTTGTGGACCTATTATGGTCATGCGTGAAATCAAGTCCTAATCCCTAATATCCAGTAATCGTATGCTTTCTCAGCGTTTATATTTAGGATTAATAACTGTGTGATTTTCTCAGAATACCCTACAGGCATTCGTGCAACTTGGATTCTTAGGCTGGTATCTATATCTAGAAGAGTGTCTCCTGCATCTGGTTGTGGGACCAAAGGATCACAACCAAAGGTTTGTTCTCTTTCGAACCCTTCTAAAGTCATATGAATGTTGCCTAGGGTAATCTGTAGTTTGGTTGATTTGACCAAAACGTGTGTGCTTGGTCGTCTTCTACGTTTAACCCACTCAATTGGGAATTGATTTCTTGCAAGCTTACCGTTGTTCGGAAGACTTGAATCCTAAGATTTTGATCTATATCAGTTATCGCTGTGATGAGATTGGGTTGAGGCACGATTGGCTCGAATACGTATTCTCTGGGCTCTCTAGGTCCCGTGATTGTCATACAAAAGCAATAATGTAAAAAGAACTACAGTAAAATGAAACTTAACTAAATATATAATATATATATATATATATATATATATATATATATATATATATATATATATATATATGATTTCTCTATTTTTTGTGTTTTTACGGTGAACTTTACGAATTTAAGAAAGCGGCTATTTAAAATATCTAGAATTGATAGCCAAAATAGTAACTTAAAACAAACAAAATAACCGAGTGTAGCTATCTGTTTGTGCAATTTGTAGACCTATTCTAAACAATAAACTAGCTTATCTAATCTATTTGCAAGATTCTCGATCCTACCTCAGAAGTGAGGAGTGAATCATAGTTTCTCCGAAACTATCAATCCCCATGACTTCCCAGCAATATCGACAATAGAATTTTGAAATAAAGCAATTAACTACTTTATTTGATATGATTCTAACTAGAACTTTGAAAGCTAGAACACGGATTCTGCAGCGGTGGCGAATCGATGGTGTATGTGATCTTGTCCCCTCGGTGTGATCTCCTTGTTCCTTCGTGTTCACGTGGATCTAGAAAAACGTGTAATGTTAGCATTAACGTAAGTAGATATTGGGACAAAGGTAGCTCAAGACACCCGAATACAAACTATAAACAATGGCAAAACACTATTCCAGGGAACCAAAATCATAAATGCAAGCTTATGGCAGTGAAAGAAAGCTGGTAAAACATTGAATTTACATGAGTCGTGTTAAAAGAGCTTTCTAGAAAACGCGTAAAGGATCGCTGCCCTGAGTAGGGCGGCGGTTTCGTCCTTGAAGAGAAAAGGCTAAGAAAAGAGGGGAAAAGGAAAGAAATAAAGCACGCGGGGGCTAAGCGGGGCATGCGGGATGTTAACGCACACTCGAAGAGATTTTCGGATCCCGAACACCTTGCGAGGAGACTTGTATCATCATTGGGGAACGTGTCACGTTGTTATGACAGTACAGTACCTTACAATTTTGGGTACGTACATATTGCCCCCTCGGAGAAGCATTTTAGCCATGAAGAGGCGTAAAATGGTGGGTCCGAGTATGGTGGTCCCGAAATGGGAAGTTAGAAGTTATACCTGATACATCCGTGTGTTGAAATGATGTCGTCCAAGATTCCCGCTACCTGCAAAACGAAAAGAGAACTCAAGTGCAGATAGACACAATAGTTTGAAAAATAAATGCTAAAATAATAGGGAATGAGAATGTACCATTTGTGCAGGGATAGGAACTTACCTCCGTCGGCGCTCCAAACCTGTGAAAAAGTCATTTAAAACGAATCAGAGCGCTATATATATGAAAGTGGGCCCATTTTCCTATTCATTTGCGTGAGTCAATTTGATTGATTTTGAGCTTTGGGACTGTTATCCAAAATTCACCCCCAAGGGTCAATTGATAACATACATCGAAATTCTCAAGTCCTGCAGGCACATTGATTGATTCAGAGCAAACATCATGTTTCTGAGGTTCCCTCAGATATTTTTCTAACTCCCCTGGCCAAAGAAGGAAGGAGCAAGCTCTGAGAAAATGCGAAAAAATTGCAGAAGGCAAGTAGGTTGATCCAGAAAAAATTGTGAAAATTGGCTAAGTCCTAGTCCTAGGGGCAGTCGGGACATTTGGGACAAAAAGGCGCGGATCGGCCGAAAAGCCTCCAGCAGCTGCTAAGCATTTGGGACAAGTGGGGACAAGTACGCGGCAATGGCGCGAGAAGCCGATCCGCCGTAGAAAAAGGAAGAAAACGACTAATCACTTGGCGGGACGATTCGGGACAAGAGTACGCGAGACCGATCTTACCGCTTGTTCGGCACTGAAATGAGAACAGACGGTCCAAAGCAAATGGGACATTTGGGCCCGAAAGTACGTGAACCGCCGAACCGGTGAAAAGAGTCGAGACAGTCAAACAAAGTGGGACATCTAGGACAAAAAAGACCGAACCTACTGGATCGGCCGAAATGAGGAACTTCATCCAAACAAAGTGGGACATCTCGGGGACAAAATACCCGAACCGCCGGATCGGCCAAAATGAGGAACTTGATGCTACTCAAACAAAGTGGGACATCTAGGACAAAAAGACTGAACCGCACGGATCGGCCGAAATGAGGAACTTCAAGATTTAAACAAAGTGGGACAAGTGGGACAAAAGATGCGAACCGGCCGGATCGGCCGAATCGGAAGAATTTGTCCCACGGCACCGGGACATCCGGAAAATGGACGCGAAGGCGCGAAGGAGCCAAAGGGCCGAGGACCAACCAGATCATGACACATGTCACAAGGGAAAAGGTCAAAAGTCAAAGGGCGGAGTTTTCGAGCACTGATCCGAACCAATGAAATAGCGCCACGTGTCCAAGTTTAAGGGGCCCACAAGGAAATTTCAAAAGAAAGCCCGCCGAAAGGCAGAGGAGAGAGAATCACGCGACCAATCAATGCGTGCCACATGTCATCCAGGTGGCGAAGCGCGGGAAATATTTCAAAATCCGTTTTGAGTACTTAGTGCCCTAAATCTTCGGATCGTCATATCTTTGATCCAGAGTTTCGGATTTCCACGTTCTTTATATCAATGGAAAGCTAGTGAAATCCTCTACATGATTCTGGGATCAATCTTCCATTTTGGTGTAGTCTAGAGAGAGAAAATTCAGAAACTTCTCTGGCGCGTAGTAATGGCCAGAAGCGACGTTTCAACAACCTGTTTTAATGCTAATGGGTCGCATTCTTCTTCAGCACGGCCAGAAGTGACATTTCAGCGGCCAAATTAATGCAGAATGGGTTGCATTCTCCTCCAAATCGGTCAAAGATGGCAGGGTATGGGTTGGTAAGGTATCCCATGCCGTTTTAATGCATTGGCATTCAATGAGGAATGGGCTTGCATGTTTTCCCACGTTTCTGTCCCCTGGGCTCGACCCATGCAATGTAAAAAGCCAGATTTGGCTCATAAAATAGCAAGTTGTTCATTCTTTCTGCTCGGCCCTCCCTTCTTTTCTTCTCTAGGGTTGAAAATGGAGTTCGAGCCTCCTCCCTTGCTCTGTAATGGCGTTTTTGCCTTTTACTATTGAAATGATGTTCTGTGCAAACTTTTGGAGCAACAAAACATGTTTTGTGATGCATCTGTCCATCCTTGCTCGTTTTTGCTTGTTTTCTTCTTGCCTCTCTTCATTGCAGGTATTTGTGCATGTTTGAACGTTCATTGCAGATCTGGAGCCGTGTTCATGGAGTTTTGGGACATTTTCCGTGTGAAATCTATCCTTGGGCTCGTGATGCGTCTGTCCATCCTTCCCATTGCTCACCTCTTCTTGTCCCATGGCAGTTTTGATAGATGTCCAACATTCTCCTTCTCTGGTGTATCACCGTTTTAGTGTAGGCTTTTGTTGTTTTTCCCTTTTCTCTCCCTCCCTGTCTCCTTGGCATGGTTAGATTAGGATTAGATTAGCTTGCCTGCACTGGAATAGCTTGTGGCAGGTAGTTTAGGAGCAGGAACCAACCTTCTCTGGAGATTCTTCTCTCAGTGTCACAAGTCCCACACCTGGAGAGAGGTTTCCATGTTGTGCAATCACACTGGATGCCCGAGTGATCAACCTAGAAGCCCGATCTCGCATCCGGGGTGCTTTGTGATTTGCACTAACAGTTTTGGCACGCGGGTGGGACCTTTGAGGTCTTTCACTTCATCTTTATAGGTTGGTGTGTTCCGTGAAGATTTCAGGCTTTGGAGGCACTTGTAAACACATCCGCGACTCCATCCGATCGAAACCCATTTCTCTGAGCTTGCAGACCCGTTTCCATCCATTTTCATCCATCTTTCTTTCCATCCCTTTCATTCTTTTCCATTCCATGAAGTTGTGCAATCATGACTTCATTTCCATCATGGAATTCACATCAACAACAGCAGTATATTCCACCTCCAACATGTTTTACAAATCCTCCAAATCAGCATTTTGAGCAGATTCAAGATCAGTATGCATACCCATATGAGCAGCAGTGCCAAAGTCAGTTTGGCTATGGAGCTTTCCAAGAGCAAGAGTATGCATACAATGAAGACCATCGAGATCTAAGATGCCGGTTTGTTGGAGAAAATCCAAAAGATGGAGGTAAAGATCTTTGCATAGTCGGAAGAGCAACACTCAAATGAGAGCTTTGAATTGGTTGCAGGACTCCTTGTCCATGGGGAGGCCCTTTTCCAAGACACTTCCCTCTCAGAGAAGTGGACTTCATGATAAAGATGCTGCCCCAACTCGCACAATGGACGGAGAAATAGAGGCCTACACACTTGTTGTTGAACAACCTTGTCAATGGGTAAGTTCTACACCATCATCCGGTTTTTCTCTTTCCATTACTCAAGCAAAGCACCATCTCATTTAAACTCCCCATCTATCTGTCCCAAGTGTTGAATCCATCCCTCCATCCCCTAGCCTTCCACCACATCTCAATTCTTCTTTCCTTTTTCCTTCCAAACAGTCATTCCCTCCACAAGAGCTAACAAAAATACCCCCTCCTCCAAAGAAACAAGAGGTTTCACCTCCTCCACCACCACAAAAATTGTAAAATCGGTTTAGTTTCAACCCTTTCCTCCTCTTGCATTCCCAAATCCATGTTGGGAGGATAAAAATCAGAATGCCAGTCAAGATAAACAACAACAAAAAGAGAGGCCAAACAAAGATGAAGAAATTCAAAGTCTGAAGAGTTGGGCTCTTGGATTTGGGATGACAAAGATCCCCTTGATGGTTAATCCTACGAGAAGAGGCCAGGGTTGAACAAATGGTGGTCAGGACTGATTTGGTTCAGCAGGAAGAAGAAGATCTGCAGCCCCAACTTGTCCTCTGAGCAAAGTAGATTCAAGAGTTTGACTGACAAACTTTATCTTTGGAGGAAGAGTTCAATCAAGAGCAAGATTGTCTCCAAACTTTTGAGAAAGGAGAAGCTGCTCCAAATCCAAAAGAAGAGGAGTACATTCCAACTGTGGGGGAGAAAAGTGCAAATCCAAGGGCTCTGAGCACAAAGCAGGCTACAGGAGAACCTTCAGTTCTTCTTTCTACTTCACCTCTCTCAAGTTCCAGTGCTGAAGAGGAGTTTGATCTCTCAAACTCAATATTGGAGAGTGAAGGAAACCATGGTGGTCAAGTTGCAGATCAAGAGGACACCATGGAGGAAGTTGAACACGAGCACAGCAGGACAACAATGAGGCAGTTTACCTGTCGATTTGGAGGACTGTTTTGATGGAGAAGAGCCGGTTGAGTTTTCACCATTCTCTCTTTCATCATCCACATTCCAAACACCAGAGCTCTCTGTCATGAAGGAGAGCTTTCATTTGCAGCACTTTCCGCATCTTATAACACTCTTCGGAATCAAAATTGGAAGATTTTAATCTTCCATGTTCTTCATTAGAGGAAGAGAAAGGACGGAAGGATTCCACCATTTCTTCCACATCATCCATTTAGGAGGATCTACAAGAGAACTCCATTCTTGGAGTAGAAAATCAGAGCTATGGGCATATCAAACTAATCGACCTTTCCCAATCGGGTATTTGGCTTCACTGGAGCCAAAGGAGAAGCCACAACCAGTCATGCTTGCTTCGAGCATGAGGATGAGCTACAAAGTACCAAGGATCAGTGCCATACCTCTCCAATCCAAATGCAGAGCAACTAAAAGAGGTATTGGATTTTGATTGATACCTTGATGATTTGGATAGAAGACCGACTTCTTGTTGATTTTCCATCCATCCAAACAGCCATGATCAAGTGCCAAATCAATCGCATGGCTGCCAATTTTGAAGAAAGGAAGCTATTTCTCACAACCAAATTGCAGTAGGTTTGTTTAGCTTGCCTTTGCCGATTAGAGTAGAGTAGAAGTAGCTAGGTTTGCTTTCAGCGAGAAGAAGTGCTTGTGCACACTCTGCATGTTCCATTTGGGGCATGTATGATTTTCGATTTTGTACATAGTTTTTGGTGTTGCTGGTTTTGCTCTTGCACGTTCTTTTCAAAGTGGTTTTGGTGAGAACAACTACATGCCCGGTGGGTTTTCAAGTGGCTCGAGGGAGATTTTCAAAGTTCGGGATCGGCCAAAGCTTCGCTTATGACTCCATGCCCAATGGATTGCTTCAGTTACCGATCATTCATCTATGAGCAGTGATGACCCCACCGAGTCGCCAAATTGTTATCCAAAATTCACCCCTGGGTCAATTGATAACATACATCGAAATTCTCAAGTCCTGCACATTGATTGATTCAGAGCAAACATCATGTTTCGAGGTTCCCTGAGATATTTTTCTAACTCCCGGCCAAAGAAGGAAGGAGCAAGCTCGAGAAAATGTGAAAAAATGCGAGAAGGCAAGTAGGTTGATCCGGAAAAAATTGTGAAAATTGGCTAAGTCCTAGTCCTAGGGGCAGTCGGGACATTTGGGACAAAAAGGCGCAGATCGGCCGAAAAGCCTCCAGGCGGCCCGCTAAGCATTTGGGACAAGTGGGACAGAAGTACGCGACGGGCGCGAGAAGCCGATCCGGCCGAAAAAGGAAGAAAAACGACTAACTGCTGAGTGGGACAGTTCGGGACAAGAGTACACGAAGGACCCGAACCGGCCGGTTCGGCCGAAATGAGAACAGACGGTCCGAAAGAAAATGGGACATTTGGGCCGCGAGTACGCGAACCGGCCGAACCAGGCGAAAAGAGTTGAGACAATCTGAAATAAAGTGGGACATATGGGACAAAAAGACCCGAACCAGTGGATCGGCCGAAATGAGGAACTTCAGTCATGAAACAAAGTGGGACATCTAGGACAAAAAGACCCGAACCGGCCGGATCGACCGAAATGAGGAACTTCAGTCCGAAACAAAGTGGGACATCTGGGACAAAAAGACCTGAACCGGTCGGATCGGCTGAAATGAGGAACTTCAATCTGAAACAAAGTGGGACATCTGGGACAAAAAGACCCGAACCGGCTGGATCGGCCGAAATGAGGAACTTCAGTCCGAAACAAAGTGGGACAAGTGGGACAAAAAGACGCGGACCGGCTGGATCGGCCGAACCGGAAGAATTTGTCCCACGAAGCACTGGGACATCTGGGACAAATGGACGCAAAGGGCGCGAAGGAGCCGAAAGGGCCGAGGACCAACCAGATCATGACACGTGTCACAAGGGAAAAGGTCAAAAAGTCAAAGGGCGAGTTTTCGAGCACTGATCCGAACCAATGAAATAGCGCCACGTGTCCAAGTTTAAGGGGCCCACAAGGAAATTTCAAAAGAAAGCCCGCCGAAAGGTAGAGGAGAGAGAATCACGTGACCAATCAATGCGTGCCACGTGTCATCCAGGTGGCGAAGCGCGGGAAAATATTTCAAAATCCGTTTTGGTCTGTTCCGTGCCCTAAATCTTCAGATCGTCATATCTTTTGATCAGAGCTCGGATTTGCACGTTCTTTATATCAATGGAAAGCTAGTGAAATCCTCTACATGATTCTGGGATCAATCTTCCATTTTGGTGTAGTCTAGAGAGAGAAAATTCAGAAACTTCTCTGGCGCGTAATAATGGCCAGAAGCGACGTTTCAACAACCTGTTTTAATGCTAATGGGTCGCATTCTTCTTCAGCACGGCCAGAAGTGACATTTCAAAGAGACTAAATTAATGCAGAATGGGTTGCATTCTCCTCCAAATCGGTCAAAGATAGCAGGGTATGGGTTGGTAAGGTATCTCATGCCGTTTTAATGCATTAGCATTCAATGAGGAATGGGATTGCACATTTTCCCACGTTTCTGTCCCCTCGGCTCGACCCATGCAATGTAAAAAGCCAGATTTGGCTCATAAAATAGCAAGTTGTTCATTCTTTCTCGCTCGGCCCTCCTCTTTTCTTCTCTAGGGTTGAAAATGGAGTTCGAGCCTCCTCCTTGCTTCTGTAATGGCGTTTTTGCCTTTTACTATGAAATGATGTTCTCGTGCAAACTTACGGAGCAACAAAAGCGTGTTTTGTGATGCATCTCGTCCATCCTTGCTCGTTTTTGCTTGTTTTCTTCTTCGCCTCTCTTCATTGCAAGTATTTGTGCATGTTTGAACGTTCATTGCAGATCCGGAGCCGTGTTCATGGAGTTTTGGGACATTTTCTCGTGTGAAATCTATCCTGGGCCTCGTGATGCGTCCGTCCATCCTTCCCATTGCTCACCTCTTCTTGTCCATGGCAGTTTCGATAGATTTCCAACATTCTCCTTCTCTCGGTGTATCACCGTTTTAGTGTAGGCTTTTGTTGTTTTTCCCTTTTCTCTCCCTCCTGTCTCCTTGGCATGGTTAGATTAGGATTAGATTAGCTTGCCTCGCACCTGGAATAGCTTGTGGCGCAGTAGTTTAGGAGCGGAACCAACCTTCTCTGGAGATTCTTCTCTCGATTTCACAAGTCCCACACACGGAGAGAGGTTTCCATGTTGTGCAATCACACTGGATGCCCGAGTGATCAACCTAGAAGCCTCGATCCGCATCCAGGGAGTCTTTGTGATTTTGCACTAACAGGACCCATGGTGACGGTTTCTTGCGTGAGTAGAGTCAAAACGTCCGCGACGAGATAGCGATCATGCCTCCACGTGCGGAACATCGACCCGTGAGATCACATGTTGGTTTTCTTCAGTTTATCCTTTTTACCACCTTAAATTTGAAATGCTAAATACTTTGTCATGGGGGGGTAATTTTTCAAAATGTTAGTGTTAAAAGGTCCACCTTAGGGGGCGCCTACTAGGTAGGCTTTGTTTTTAGGTAAAATGGTCATTTTTTGCACTTTTTAGGCCTTTTAAATTTAAAAACCCGCGTGGGTTTTCGGACCACGACCGCCGCCCTGCCCAGGGTGGTGGTTACATGACCGCCGCCCTGTTCAGGGTGGCGGTTACATGACCGCCGCCCTTAAGGCGGCGGTTACAAAACCACCTCCCTGCTCAGGGCGGCGGTTTTGCACAGAATGCAAAAGGAACATCTATTTGAGATTGTGTTTGTATTTTTAGCATTTCTACGTGCTTTCATGATTTTTCTAGTATTACTTGGATGCTAACTTGCTTTGTTTTGTGTGTTTTTGGGTGTATGCAGGCGAGGGAGGAGTATATCCGATGGAGTAGAGAGGGGGTGTGATTGGCTCCGGGGTATTAGATGCCCTCTCACAGGATGAGGAGGACACCCTTCACCGGGCTAGGATACTACACATTTCACGCGTGCCCCACGTTACACCATCTAGTCACATCCTTTGTGACTTGTTCTCATACTGGGATGCAGATCGGAACACCTTCCGATTGCTGGGGGTCCACGGTGAGTGGACTATTACATTGGAGGACGTCTATCGCATTCTGGGGGTCCGATCATCGGGAGACAACTCACCCTAGAGACGGCAGGCTCACGGGCATAGATTGCACAGTGGGCCACATATATGGGAGATGCAGTCATCTCCACGGGGTCAAGAAGGGGGTGAGAGTTCGATCTATTCCTTCTTTTCCCATCCCCTTACTCGCCGCAGCCATCATGGGGATCCTTACCTTGAGACTGATCGGGGACAAGGGAGGAGATACATTATTATACTGCTGGTCCCCCATTATTGCATAGATAGAGGGGCATGGTCGGATATATGCCTGGGGAGCAGATATTCTTGGGACCACCTACCACAACTTATACAGGGTGGTCCGTTTATAGGGGCAGTCATTGAGCCACCCGACCCTAGTCATGAGTTGGGTCTATGAGCATTTCATCCCTTATGGCAGGGGTGTGGAGGTGGCAGATCCTAGAGCTATGAGGGCAGCCAGATGGACAGACATGTCGGTGCTTAGAGCACCTCATCGGCCCGATTGCCTGCCTCCATGACTCTCGCCGACATGGAGGCCACACCATACCAGACTATGGCAGGCATATGGGGCGAGGAGGCTCTTACCTTGATCTCCTGCTCCACGACAGGGAAGCTTATTGATAGAGTGGGGCAAGTGGAGATGCACCCCTTTCGCCGAGTTCCTCAGCAGTTTGGCCTACCATACATGGGTATGCTTCCTCCAGTGGCACCAGATACGATCACCCGAGAGGAGGCGGAGGGGGCCACAGAGGCCGGGGTTGGGACAGTGGTAACTCCTGGCATTCCTATTGCAGTCAGGAGGATAGTTCGTGCCAGAGGGAGAGCCGGTGTGCCTTAGGCACCTTTACTTCAGATTGCCACGGGTCCTGCCCATGGCAGCGATTACCCCATTGAGGTAGACTCCGAGTCTGAGGAGTTTACGAGGGGGAGACAGAGGAGGAGACCGAGGACAGTGATCCTGAGTGGCACGATACCCAGGATATCATGCAGGCGGAGAGGGCCGAGTAGAGTGCAGAGAGGGTGACTCTTGTTTCAGAGGAGCCACTCTCCCAGGGCCATGGGGAGGATGAGTCCGTTGCGGGGTGCTACGTTGCTCCAGCCACAGGAGCAGCCCCGGTCAGCAGTGGCATCCGTGGCGGGCTGATCCCATAGATCCATCTTGGAGGCCTGGTGATCCGAGTAAGTTACCTTCTCTCCCTTCTAGTGTTTGTTTAATTTAAGATCATTTTAGTTGCTATCTTGTATCTTTTAATTTCTTGTTTGGTTTCTAATTTGTCTCCTTGGTTTGCAGAGACCGCCGATGAGTGGTGGGACTTGATTTGCAGGTATGCACTGATACCCTGATGATTCCCATGGAGAGAACCTGCGCAGAGTTGTCCGTGGATGCTGGGGCCGACGTCTTCGCTCCGGTCTGCATGTGGCCAGGATGGTATCGACCCTTCACACAGAGTTAACTGGGTAAGTGAGGCGGGTGAGCACTTGATGAGGAGCCATTCTCGTGGTGAGGCTGGGCGCCCCTCCAGATCCCGAGCCCTCCGTGCATTGAGCACCGGCGTAGCTTGAGTCCTAGCGTGGGCGTGCACCTTCAGAGGGGTCTCGTAGGGATTGAGAAGCCACTTGGCTCTCGTAGATTTTGTACTATATATTCTTTTGTATATCCCGGGCTCTTTGAGTGTTTTGACCATGCTTAGTGCATGATGGCATTGTATATAAACATTGATTATTTATATATATGCATTCGATCTGGATCAAAATCTTGGCATTCATGGCTTTCTTTCTATTTCCAGTTTCCTATACTATGATGTATGTTTATATGCTTCTTTTTAGAATATATGCAATGGTGAACAAATGATGCAAGTGTTTTACTTTCCTTTTGTGTTTCATGATGCTGATATATGATAATGTAGATATAATGTGATTTTGAATCTTAGTTTCTGTAAGCAATTTTGGATACTTCATGTTTGTTTTGGCAAAGTGATGAAAATAAACCGGTATGATGAACAGATAAACCTGCCCCTACCCCCAACTCCACGCAACTAGTAAGATGTGAGGGCTTATCACCAAGAGTTGGGAAGGGCGCAAGTTATGAGGTGTAGTGAAATGATAGTGATGGAAGATAGACAAAGCTTTGGTGGAACCAAATTAGGACACCACAAGTCTACTCCACTCGAGTGACTTCATAGTTTTGGATGCAGCTTGCTTTGCGGTTTATCCAAACTTAGACCCGTAGATGGCCACATAGTAGACAAAATCTGGGTTTTTAGGATTTTAACTCTCTTGGGATTTTGAACATCTGATTCATTTGTTTTTGACTCAAAGTTTTTAAAGTTTGATTTGTTTTTGTATGACCTTTTGCATTTATTTGTCGAGAGGACCCCCTACACTTTACCCCATGCTACTAGTAAGAAGTGTGGGTTTATCACCGTGGGCAAAGCATAGGTGAGTAAGGGCATTTCCATCCTTTCCCAACCCTACGTCACTAGTAAGAGACACAAGCTCATCACCAAAGGTTGGTGGGGCAAGGAAATGTGTAAATTTAAATTTTTCTGTTTGATCAATGTTTGACTTGTTTGTTTGAGTAAAATGTCAGTATGTGTTTATTTCCAAAGAGATATACATATGGGATAGATGTGACACCATGAAGCTTCTAGAACAGACCATAGGCAAGACACCTACCCTAAGAAGAAACCAACAGTGAGAATAAACTTGCAGATCTTGGTATGGTTACTGTTAAGACTTCGTCATGTCTAGCTTTATTTGATAAAATGATTCTGAGATAATTTGATGATATCATGAAAATGGAGAAGTATGATTAAAGAGTTTATGCCAACAACATCATGAGTTTGTAATGAATTGCTTTGAGAATAGATTCCTTGATCACCATTTGTGTATGAACAAGCGGACAACATGATCCTAATCTATATGAAGATGCAATGTAGATATATATATATATATATATATATATATATATATATATATATATATATGCTAGGCTTGCTTATGCGTAAAAACGCTTGAGGTGTAGGGAATTGACTATTTCACCAAATTCCTCACCTTCTAGCGTACATAAGAGGTATGCACCATTCCCATAGTCTTTCATGACTCGGTATGGGCCTAACCATTTAGGCCGGAATTTCCTTCCTTCAGCTGGTCTTCTTGTCGATCCGGCTATCTAGTCTTAGAACTAGATCACCTTCATATATGTCGCGTTCATAGACTTTCTTGTTATATTGCCGGCACATCCGGTCAGCATAGACTCTATACCGTTGTTCAGATCTAACCTAGTTTCATCTAGGCTTTCTAGTTGGGAAAGACGTGCTTCCCTGTAAGCATCTTCATCCAAAATCCCTTGTAATGAAATGCGGAGACTGGGTATTTCAACCTCGAGTGGGAGAACTGCCTCTGCCCCGAATACTAGTGAGAAAGGAGTTGCTCCCGTTGGTGTTTTTATTGAGGTTTGGTGGGCCCATAAGGCCGGATATAACTTCAAGTGCCAATCTCGTTTGTTTTCTTTCACCATTTTAAGGAGAATGGCTTTTAGTGTTTTATTTGTCGCTTCAGCCTGTCCGTTGGCTTGAGGGTAATACAAGGAAGCCGTATGATGGCTTATCTTAAATTTATTGCATAGTTCGCGAACCTCTTCATTCTTAAAAGAAGTTCCATTATCGGAGATAATGATTTGGATACCGTACCTGTAAATGATTTGGTTCAAAATGAACTTGGCGATTACAAAACCAGGTACAGTAGTAAGAGGCATAGCCTCTACCCATTTGGTAAAATATTCGGTGGCCGTGATTATAAAACTATGGCCATCTGTGGACGAGGGAGAGAATTTCCCTATTAAATCTAGGCCCCATGTAGAAAAGGGCCATGGAGTAGCGATTGGTTGCAGAGCTTGTGCCAGCATATGGATCTCATGGGAGAATTCTTGGCACTTATGACACCTGCGTACAAACTCTACTGCGTCGTGTTCTAGAGTAGGCCAGAAATAGCCCATTCGATGTATTTTACGAGCGGTGGCATGACCACCGAAGTGGCCTCCACACATTCCACTGTGGGATTCATGGAGAATCTTCTTGGATTCTTCGTGTCGACACATCTTAGGAGCATTCCATCGAACGCTTTCCGATAGAGCACTTGCTCTATAATGATGTATTTAGCTACGATAATACGTAACCGCCTTCTTTGTTGCGGTGTAGCTCCTTCTGGATACGTATGGTCCATGATATAATTAATGATATCAGTGTACCAGGGACACTTAGAGATAGAGGGTTGGGTTTCGATGTAGTATACGCACTCATCTGGAAAATCTAAATCTACTAGATCACCTCCATCTAATGGGTTATCAGCTAACCAATCTGCGATGATTTGTCCTTTAACCGACTTCTGATTTACAAATGTTAATTCGAATTCCCCCATTAAGGTTATAAAATGTCTAGCCTTTTTAGACAAGGACCCTTGTGTGAGGAAAGTTCGTAAATGGTCCGTTTTTACCATGACCCTTGTTTCTTGATTTAGCATATAATGTCTTAGGTGTTTGGTTGCAAAGACTATGGCGAGGCATTCTTTCGCTTGGGTATAACGTGTTTCATAGTCGAGCAACATTCGGCTAATGAAATAAATCACGTGTTCTCTCTTGTCATCGTCTTCTTGAGCCAGCATGTAGGCTAGCGAGACATTGGTAGCTCGTGAGTATAAAATTAACGGGCGATCTAGCTTAGGTGGCATTAGCGTAGGTGGTGACAACAAGAAATGCTTAACTGCGTCGAAAGCTTTATTGCAATCTTCAGTCCAATCAATGCTATAGTCTTTCTTGAGTAAATTGTTGATTGGATGTATGGCAAAACTTAAGTCCGGGATGAATCTTCGGATTGCACCCAACTTTCCGAGAAATGACCTGATTCCAGATTCATCCGAAGGTGGAACCATTTCGAGGACAACCCAAATTTTGGTTGGGTCAACATCTATCCCTCGTGACGATATGATGTAACCTAGGAGCTTCCCTCCTGTTACACCAAAGACGCATTTTTCTGGATTTAGCGTGACTCCGTACTCTATCAGCCGTGAGAGAATGATGCGGAGTACTTCCGGATGGTCACAACACTTCTTGGCCTTAGCCAACAAGTCATCTACATAGGATTCCATGATTTTATGAATTAAATCATGAAATATATATGTCATAGCTCGTTGGTATGTAGCACCAACATTCTTGAGACCAAATGGCATGACAACATAGCAATAAGTTCCCCAAGGAGTTATAAACGTGGTTTTAGCTTGATCTTGTTCAGATATTTTAATTTGATTGTATCCCGAGAATCCATCCATGAGAGACAAAATTTCAAACCCAACTGTTGCATCAACAATGACATCAATGGATGGCAATAGGAAGTCATCTTTAGGACATGCTTTGTTGATGTCTCAGAAATCTATGCAGATGCGTATCTTTCCATTCTTCTTGAGAACGGAACGATGTTAGATACCCATTGGGAGTAATCGACTGGCTTGATGAATCCTACTTGGAGGAGTTTTATTACCTCCTCTTTTACCATGAGAGCTACCTTGGGTTTCATGGGTCTCGATTTTTTTTAACTAGCTTTGCATCAGATTTAGTGATGAGGTTGTGCACCGCGATGTGGGGTGCAACTCCTGTCATTTCCTTATAATTAAATGCAAATGCCTTCTGATGTTCTTTGAGGATCCGAGTGTGTATTTCTACTTCCTCTGGGGTTAAAGAGGACCCTAGTTTCAATATCTTTGGTTCGTCTTCCGTTCTGATGTTAATATCAATTGTTTCTTCGATCAAAGAGGCGTTACCCTCTTCAAACTCAAGTGGCGCTGGAGGTAAATCCAAATCATCCCCATTTTCTACTGTGCATATGCTAGGTTCCATTTGTGAGGGAAGATCCACCATGGGATTTCCGAAGTAGGAAGACAAATGTGGGATTAAGGACAAATCTATCATATGATAGGAGAGATGTAGTGCCGCATAGGCATTTAAGTAATCCAAAGTGGCCATATCACTATCAACATGGTCTAGGATAGTAGATTCATTTCCGTTTAAAAGAGAATTTGTCATTGTCTTTATCAATGGTTCATCACGAAGGGATACCATGAAACGGGTATCCTCTAACTCATTGCTTGGAGTAAAACGTGACGCTGAAGTTGCTATTGAATCAGCGAGAAGATTTTTCTCTCGCGGGATTGCTTCAATTGATATGAAGTCAAACTCCTTGCTTAAATCTAATACAGCTTTTTTGTAAAGTTGTAAGTGCTCGGCTTTGGTTTCATATGCCTCAGAGACTTGGTTTGCTACTAATTGCGAGTCTCCTAAGACTCTGATGTTATCAACACCAATTCTTTTAGCTAAGATGAGGCCAAGGAGGAGGGCTTCGTACTCAGTGCCATTGTTTGTGCACTCGAAATTTAGTTTAAAGGCAAAAGGTAAGACTTTTCCTTCAGGGAAGTGAAGATTACACCTGCCCCCACTCCGTAACAACATCTAGCTCCATCAAAATGGAGTGTCCAATATTTGACTGGGAATATGGACACTGGGATATCTGTTGTGTTTGCATATTCTACTTCTACCATACAGAGATCCTCTGCTGGAAGAGAGCCAATGCCTAGGGAATATCCTATGCCTATTGAATCGAATGGTAAGAATATTGGTAGATCATTTTCTAGCAGTTCAACGATCTTTGCAGTAGTTCCTAATGATACTGCTTCTACAGTTTTAGCCTCACCTTTGGGGGATGGGGTTGCTTTGGCTAGGCTCATAGTTTCAAGATCTGTCGTAGGTACCAACTTTTCTTTTGTTTTTGCGTCGGTAGGTTTATTAAGTTGATTTGTTGGGAGTTCAAACTCCGAGTGTACGCTTGGTATTTTCTTTAAGTCAACTAGGTTTATATCAAATCGTTTTGGATCACCTTTGGCCACGAATACCTTTCTTAAATGTAAAAACCTTACTTCTTGAAATAGTGTAGAAGGGATTGCCTTGCGGTGTATCCAAGGCCTGGTCGAGGATCATATTATAGTTAGTCTCCCGATCTATAATATAAAACTCAGTCAAGATGGTTTTGGGTCCTAAGGTGACCGGTAATATTATAGTTCCAACCGAGGTGGCTTTAAGACTATCATAGCCCCTTAGTGTATTTCGAGTTGTGGAACAATTGGTTTCTCCATACCCTATCTTTTGGAGGAAAGAGAAGAGGACTATGTTAACTGCCGCCCCATCATCAACCATTGCACGCTTTACATAGTTGTTGTAAACCCATACTTGCAAATGTAAGGCTAGATCACCTCGGCGTGTGATCTCAGCATCTGTCGGCATTTTTTTATCTCGAATATGAATTCGACATCCCTATCTGCCTGCCCTGGAGGATGAACATCAAATTCCACATGATTTACCTGTGTTTCAGGTGGTGGAGTGATGTTAATTAGATGACCTAAACCTAATGCTTCTAAAAGAGTAGCCCTATGGGCAGGAGAGTTCTTTAGTAAGTCTAAGAATGAAATGTGCGAGAAGGTTTTTGTTAGGTCGTTAATCAAATCATAGGCTCCCACAGGTTTTACTACGATTTGTTGGATGTCATCTACCTTTGGCAGGTGGCTTGGACTTGGCTGAGAGAAATACTCTCACGTCCTTGTTATAGCTTTGATGGGTAGCTCAGCGTCTAACTCCACTAAACCGACTACCTTAGGTCGTGGTTGACTTCCTAGTTGCGGCGCAACTAATGGATTTAGCGAGGTCGAGGCTTCATGATCATTATTTCCTGTCATTACACCCTTGTTCATCCCAGTTAGATTTATCCTGTTGTTATCGTGATTTGGGAGTGGATCATTAAAGATCTTCAGGGGTGCATTTTGAGGGGAAACTGCCCTTGAAAAGGTATTTGACATTGGTGACGTAGGATCTGCTAAGAACATATCCATAAAAATTTTTCTTTGTTCATCTGGCAAGCGTTGCATGAATTTATTGTAGTCACGGCACGTTCTAGTGTCATGGCCCCAAATTTTGTGGAAACCACAATACGAATTAGGATTGTAATTCCTAGTTTGTTGGTTTGTTGTGTATTGTGGCCCAAAATTTTGATCAAACCGTTGTCTATTTAAATTTTGTGTTTGTTGTCTTTGGTTTGAATTCTAGTTTTGGTACCTAGTTGAATTTTGGCTTGGACCCTGTATGGGATTTCACCGTTGTTGTTGTTGTTGTGGATGATTAAAATCCACTGCATTGATTGTCGAGGTAAAGTTGTTGTTTCGTTGGTTGTTTATTTGTGATGGAGTATTGACAACATTTACCTTCTTAGGCTGGTCGGTTACTCCATCTGTTGTTACACCCCGATTTTTGTTAAGGATTTTAGGTCCTTGATTGACGTTCGTAGTAGTAGGATAAGTTGTAGTGTTCTGGTTGGGGGTGATTAACCTCCCGTTTGCTCCATATGTTTTGTGACCACTATCAATTGCTGCTTGATCTATTCGAAGAGCACTCTCCAGTACTTCATCGTAAGTTCTTAATGGGAACTTCTGGACTTCTTCCTTCACTTCTCTGTTAAGCGAATGAAGGAATAAATCGCATAGTTCCATTTGATCCATATTTGGAGCACTTGCCAGAAGAATAAAGAACTGTATGCCACCTTTGGATGAAATGGGCGACAGATTCGTTGTGTTCTTGTTTGATGTGTAAGAACTCTCTGATTCCTGTTCTTAATAATTTGTTCATGTCGAAGGCCTTGATGAACTCTGACACGAGTTGTTTGAATGAATGTATGGAAGCCTCAGGTATTCTATAATACCAATCAAGAGCGATGCCTTCCAAGGTTTTTGGGAATATTTTAGCAACAACCCCATCCCATGGGAGTAGTTCTTGAATGGCCGTAGCGTAAGCTTTGATATGCGTGTTTGGATCTCCCTCTCCTTTGTATTTGGGAAAATCGGGAAGAGGTCTTGGAAGCATGACACTTCGTATGGTGAAATCCAAGGGCTCTTTTAAATATTCTGAGTACATACCTATCACATATGTTTCGACCATTGACGATGCCTGTTGAGGGAGCGGTGGTGGGATGGGTTGTTGATATGGCGCAACATATGCATTGGCAAGGGCATAAGGAAGCCCCTGTGTTTGAGCAAAAATGTCGGGAGAGGAGAACATATCCCCTTGTGGTGATTTGGAGTATATGTTTAAGTATGAGGGTCTTGTCCATGAATGAATTGTTTTGTACTAGACCGGGAGGAATAGTGTTAGAGATGGTGGGTCTAGTTGGCGTTTGTTGTGAATACTACGGAGTCATGCCTAATGTGCCTACTCCTGTGAGGAGATCTACTTGGCTAGGATGGTGTGGAGGATTGGAACTTCCGCTTGTATGAATTGCGAATTTTGGTGGCTTGGGCAAGTTCTAACCCTCTAACCTTTTCTATTAGAGTTGAAATGACTTCATTTGGTGAAGTCACGGTGTTTTGCCATAGTGGCGTTTGTTGTATACCATGGTTTTGTATAGGCATGTGATATCCTGCTATGAACTGATCACTATCTTGCCAAGTTTCTCCAAGAGTATTTCCTATATGTAGTGGCATAGAGGTATTTTCTTGAAAAGAGACCTCAGGTTGTGTTTGTAAACCTCCTACAGGTGGATACATACTTCGAGAATGTTGGTCGTTCCTGGCATAACGTACCGAATATTCATCATCTAAACCTCGGTATGAGTCTGATTGTCTACTAATTTGTGGTCTAAGTAGCATCTGAGGAGATGAAGCAGATTCTTCAGTGAACGTCATATTGTTCGAGCCTGAAGGCTCTGTTTGTTACGTTTGAGCGAGTTGTTCCAACTCCTCTGTTTGGAAGGATGAGATATATCTAATCTTTGGAGTTTGTGTTGACAAATAATTAGTTGAATAGTTGTGCCGCCCACACCGAGAGCGAGGGTGATGATTGTCTATTACATTGGGCATAGTATGCCTCAAGACCCAAGAGGGTCTCGCCATATGTATGTCGAATCCTGACATATTCGGGGGGTATATGAATACCCGCAGAATAATGGGAAGGGGCGAAGGTGATGGTGAAAGCCAATGAGGTGGAAAAGATGAAAAGTATACTAACTTGGAAGAACATGTAATAATATGACTCCAAACTAGAAAGTAGGAAGTTTCACGTTGGGTTCACCAATTTTGTACGATGGAAAAGTGACAAGCGTGGGAATCTACAAGTAACTCTTCCTCACACCGATCTCCCAAGGTCGTGCCGAGATAGTCGGTGGGGATGGAATATGTGTGAGATGCGAGACAAACTAGTTAGCGGTCTAATGTCTTCAATACGCACTAGCGGAATTTATGAATTTAAGGCAAAGAAAGCCCTCCTAACTTCAGGCTCGGGTGTGATAGATTGATCGGAAAGGATGACTACTCGAAGGCTCCAATCAATATCGAGCTCTGGCGTGATTCGATTTATAGGTTGTGGAATACGTGGAAAATGACCCGGGATAGTTTCATGTATTTCTCCGGATAGGGTCATACGGTGGATGGTAAATGTAGTCAATCCTATGGACGATTCTCTCGGCCTAGTCCAGAATTCCCTAGCTCGTTGCTTCTTTGTTTAGCAAGGATAATTGTTCGATGATGATAGGCAAAAGTGGAGTAGTCTCGGAATACTAGTGTGCGTAGGCCAGTGTCTATGTCTAATTCTCCTATGGATTCGTTGGGCTGCGGGATTTGTGGGTCACAACCGTAGATTCTTAGTTGTTGTGGACCTGTTATGGTCATGCGTGAAATCAAGTCCTAATCCCTAATATCCAGTAATCATATGCTTTCTCAGCTTCTATATTTAGGATCAATAACTGTGTGATTTTCTCAGAATACCCTACAGGCGTTTGTGCAACTTGGATTCTTAGGCTGGTATCTATATCTAGAAGAGTGTCTCCTGCATCTGGCTGTGGGACCAAAGGATCACAACCAAAGGTTTGTTCTCTTTCGAACCCTTCTACAGTCATATGAATGTTGCCTAGGGTAATCTGTAGTTTGGTTGATTTGACCAAAACGTGTGTGCTTGGTCGTCTTCTACGTTTAACCCACTCAATTGGGAATTGATTTCTTGCAAGCTTACCGTTGTTTGGAAGACTTGAATCCTAAGATTTTGATCTATATCAGTTATCAGTTGTGATGAGATTGGGTTGAGGCATGATTGGCTCGAATACGTATTCTCTGGGCTCTCTAGGTCCCGTGATTGTCATACAAAAGCAATAATGTAAAAAGAACTACAGTAAAATGAAACTTAACTATGTCGAATATATCTATATATGATTTCTCTATTTTTTTGTGTTTTCTGATGAACTTTACGAATTTAAGAAAGCAACTATTTAAAATATCTAGAATTGATAACTAAAATAATAACTTAAAACAAACAAAATAACCGAGTGTAGCTATCTCATTTTCATGATTTGTAGACCTATTCTAAACAATAAACTAGCTTATCTAATCTATTTGCAAGATTCTCGATCCTACCTCAGAAGTGAGGAGTGAATCATAGTTTCTCAGAAACTATCAATCCCCACATGACTTCCCGGCAATATTGAGAATATAATTTCTGAAATAAAGCAATTAACTACTCTATTTGATATGATTCTAACTAGAACTTTGAAAGCTAGAACCTAGATTCTGCAGAACAGTGGCGAATCCGATGGTATATGTGATCTTGTCCCCTCAGTGTGATCTCCTCGTTCCTTTGTGTTCACGTGGATCCAGTAAAAGTGTGTAATGCTAGCATCAACAGAAGTAGATATTGGGACAAAGGTAGCTCAAGACACAGACTGAATACAATGCGAGTATGAGAGGGATAGCACAAGAGTACAGAGCTTGGATTATGCAATTCCTAGCGGGATCTATTGTGAGTCATGCAACATAAAGCGTCTAGAAATTGAAACTATCCTATTTGAGGAGCAATACCTGCAACTTTAATGGATTCCTAAGCTATTCTACTCCAATGGATTGGATGAAATAACAAAGCATCTTTGCTGACAAGATAGATTTGTGGCTTACAACAGCGGTAAAAGCAATGCTAACTAAGCATACGAATGAACTAAACTATGAATCCTAAGCAAAAAAAAAAGACTGAATTACTAAAATGAGAAGATGAGAAGTGAATGAGGGGCCATTTGCTTGAGCACAAGCCAACTATTTATAGCATTTGCATTTACCCAAGGTAAAATCCAAATAGAACTCTTAAACTATAAACAATGGCAAAACACTATTTTAGGGAACCGGAATCATAAATGCAAGCTTATGGCGGTGAAAGAAAGCTGGTAAAAATTGAATTTACGTGAGTTGTGTTAAAAGAGCTTTACGGAAAGCGCGTAAGGACCGCCACCACTGGCAGGGGCGGCGGTTCTGAGGATCGCCGCCTGTTCGGGCGGTGGTCACGAGACCGCCGCCTGCGGGAAGGGGGCGGCGGTTTCGCCACCGAAGAGAAAAGGCTAAGAAAAGAGGGGAAAAGGAAAGAAATAAAGCACGTGGGGGCTAAGTGGGGCATGCGGGATGCTAACGTAAACTCGAGAGCTTTTCGGATCCCGAACACCTTGCGAGGAGACCTGTATCATCATTGGGGCACGTGTCACGTTGTCGACGGCGATCTGATACCTTACTGATTTTGGGTACATACAAATACATCAACCAAGTTATTAATAATTACAATATGACATACACCATTGGATTATTAGTACAAAATGACATATCAACCTATAATGTAAAAATAAACTATATATCACAATTATGATGTGGCAAACAACATTGATTTTGAAAAAAACTGGAATAAAAAAACTTTAAAATTTTTTATTTCTCATATGCCTTTCAACAATCAAACATACAACAACATAGAGAATTAGGATATTTATTTCTCAACATACCGTCAAAAATCCCTCAAATGATATCAAGAATGCCATCATATGACATTAAAAAATACTACATTCTTGACCTTTCACAATAGTTCAAATCAACAAGGAATTCCTTGTAACAGTCATAAATACAGTCTTCCAAAATTAGTTTAACAAAATATATTGATCATACCAATACAACATTAAAATAGATAAATAAAACCATAGACATTCATCATCACCAAAAATAAATGATCACAAAAAGAGAGAGGAATCAAAAGAAAAGATTTGGATCATATTTATTGATGTAGCCTAGATTTTACCACCAATAGGCCAAGGCACGTTGGCACATCACTTAGCTTGAACTAAGCGCTCACCCAAAGTGCACAAGGGTACTAGGTCACTTTTTTATGTCAACTCTTTCAAGGAGTTAGCATGTTTATGCATATATTTTAAATCCATTAACAGATAAACAAGCATTCCACAAGACATAAACCATATCTAGTTCTTAATCATATAAAAACTAGCTAAACAATGACTATAATCAGGTTTACCATACAAGATCCATGCTCGGTTACATCCAACACCAATATCCAACCAACAAGATTCATTATATTAAATACTACAAAAACATAAGCTTCATGCATACATAACTTGATCTTCCATAATCATGTGCACTAACAAACTCATAGCATAACACTACTGATAACATCGACTTGCCCTTCACCGCCATGTACCTTCCAAAAATAGGTTGCATGCTAATAATAGCCATGCAACCTTACAAGAGAATACAAAAGTATGCAAGCTTGCTAATAATAGATCATATACTAGAATAATTGTTGTTTAATCTTATTAATATCTCTAAAACTCTGCATAGTGCTTAATCTTACGCTTTATCTAAAATATCCTTTTCGTGGCTTACAAGTCTCCTTCAAAATGTGTTATGCACTCTATATCCAAAATTAGCCTCAACCTGCAAAAACGGATAAGTCCTTTTTCGAATCTTCCCGGGCGCGCCCTAATTTGCTATACTTTTGCATGCTCCTACGCGCCTATGTCTGTCCGTGCGCCCAATCATACGTGCTTCTATACTTAAGTTGTATTTCATTAGGTCAACATTACCCCACATTAATTTCATTACGGTCCTTGAAAATGGGTAATTAAAACTTATCTCTCCATAAATAATAATGAATAAAGAATGAAAGAATAAATAAATTCCTTGAAAAAATAATAAAGAGACTACTCAAAGGGTGCCCTTCTCTCTATATGAAGGATTAATGTAGTCATTGTTTACCTCTAACTTTTCTTCAAACTCCAAGCATGTAGACATATCACCCGGCCTAAACTGGGTGCTCACCTAAGGCATGCAAAGGCACTAAGCCCCTCTTTTATGTGGGATTTGTAATAATGCTTCATCATTAATGGAGGAATGTTACAGAAACAATGATATATGCATCTATTATAAGGACAAACATAACTGAGCTAGAACCATACACCGATGCACCATAACATGAAAGAAAACATCACAATAACATAAGAGGATTGAATCTAAACCATTATCAATGTAAAACATACAAGATTTTAAACCCTTAGACATAGATATTCAAGTATACTCCATTATCTATTACTTCACAAGTGTTTATAATAGCCAAGACACATCAAGAGATCCATACGTGGACTAGATACATTCACATAATTTAAGTGCTTCTTACAATGGTTTCATCACAAAGGTTACAGTAGAGACTCCTCACATATATTTCCCTAATCCTCTTTGTGTTCTCTCATACATTCTCCATCGATCATTCACATCCTTTGTCCCCCTTTTCCCATCCTACTCTCTCCTTTCTTTTTGTGCCAAATCAATGCATAACATGGGATTCAAAGGAATCTTCCCTTACTGCCTAATCATCACCCAAAGTAAACCGCCTGCGGATGTCATCATGTCTTGCCATACTTGAGTATCTTTAGCATGCACTTGCCCTAATCCATAACAAACTCAGCTCCTGATCCTGTTATGATAACCGTAATGATGCCCTAGAATATTCCTTCCTTGAGCTGCAAGTCTTCATAGCTTAACTTTATCCATAACTGAATCTGGTCACCTTTCCATGTGTTCCTTTAATGTGAATTTATCCATAGTCCAAAAAGTGACTAAGTCTTGAACCCGTTCCTCCGCTTGGGCGTGAGCATTCACACATTCCCAAATTTTACCTCTACACGTGCCTTCACGCCCTGCTTCCACGTGCCACAACCCTATGTGCCTTAGGTACTTAGTTATTTCAAGGGCTCAACATCACCCCATACTAGCTTGATTGTTGCTTGATGACAATCCTTTGCATTCCCCGAACAAAACTCCATCGAGCTAAAACTGGATTTGACAAAAATACTTCATGGTTCAAACCTTAAGCGACTAACTAAAGGAGTTCAGGGAACTCAGCGTATATTTCATCCTTCAACTTCCCCCATGCCTCCAATTCTGCTAAGGATTTTCTTGAAACCTCTCCTATAATGCTGGGCACTTGGTGTGGGGTGACTTCCTCCACCTTCCCCTTGATCTCATTTATGGATACCATCAGCTCCAAGTAGACACCCTCAAACTCGTCCATCCGCTCAGTGATGGAATCCCGGAGTTCGCCAATCCTAAAATCCAATTTCTCACTCTTTGTTTTTATCTTATCTTTATGAGTTTTGGTGTCTATTATTAATTGGAAACACTCAAATTTTTTTGTTGGTACCTTCTTCTGCAAGGCCTTGAGAGTGGCCTCCTCCTCTGTCATGCGCACATCAACAATAGGCTTGCACTTCCTCCAACTGTTGAAGCCCCTATCTGCTAATATATTCACTTCCTTGAGTTGAGTAAGTAAATCCTCCGGCTTAGTGGTGACTTGAGTCCGGGGTGACTTCCTCCACCTTCCCCTTGAGCTTGTTTATGGTTACTATCAGCTCCACACAAACACCCTCGAACTCGTCCATATGTTCAGTGATGGAATCTCGGAGTTTTCCAATCCTGAAATCCAATTTCTCATGCTTTTTTAATCTTATCTTTTTGAGTTGTTGTGTCTTTTATTAATTGTGCGCACTCAAATTTGTTTATTGACACCTTCTCCTGTAAGGCCTTGAGAGTGGCCTCCTCCTCTCGTCATGTGTGCATCAACAATAGGCTCACACTTCCTACAACTATTGAAGCCCCTATCCGCTAATATATTTGCTTCCTTGAGTTGAGTAAGTAAATCCTCCAACTCAGTGATATGTTCTTCAACAACGATCTTGTTATCTTTTTTTCCTTAGTGAGATCTGCAAATTTATCGACCCCACGCCATCCTTGATGTTGGTTAATAACATCCCCACCAGGTCCTCAAGGTACTCCATTTCATCACCATAGTCTATTTTTTCTGGCTTACCAACGTCGGGCATTGCCCCAAAATACTCTTAACCAGGGAACCCGCTCTATCATATGTCTCCTTGGTTCACACCTGCTCGCCCTTCAATCCTTGGCATAATCTCTCTATTTCCTTCTCCTTCCCTTTCTTGTTTGTGACCAAGGTTCGAATGGTTGCCCCTGCATCCAATCTGTGTCATACCACCACCGAAGACATATTTTGTAGTGTGTTGCATGCCTACTCATCGGTGAGGTGGCTTGGATCCACCACCTTGTATGTCGCTCCTGCCTTCTTCTTTAAATGGATGGTCTCGATTGTGTGATCACCGAACTCGAATTCAGCTCATCCGAATGACAGATCTGAGTTCTAGCTTATCATTTTCCTCATTCTAGTTACATCCCCATCTTGGTCCAGCAAATCCCAACTATGTAGCTTTTCCAGGGGGAGGGTACTCTGAAACCTTACGCGCAACACCTTCGCAGGGTCATCCACGAAGTCCATATGAGGGGACATGGGCATCCACTTCTTCCTTGTTTCCTTGCACTTCGAGCACTTTGCTTCTTTGATCCACGGAGTGAACCCAATATCCTCCTTTATGACAAAGGAGTCCCCACCATTTCTTCCTCCTTCGGTTTGGTGGGATGCGTAGGGGAAGCCTCTTACGCCGGAATCTCTTATGGCCCTTTCGCGAGAATGATCTTTTTCACCCCTACGTGCCTCATTTGTGGCCTTAGCATTTTCTTCAACTCTGTTCTCCTTTTCCTCGAGATATGCTTCTAGCTCTTCCCTAAAGGTAGTGTGGTCCTCCTCCTCTTTGTTTTTCGAGCTGTCACGGAACTTGATACCTCGTGTACTTTCTACTTCTTCTATTCCGCTCTGCTTCCTCATGCTTCTCCACTTCCTCGCACTCTGGGTTTTGTGAGGCCTCGGCGATTACCTTGTTGTGATGTACTCACGCCCTTGCTACCATTGTGGCGTGTGTAATACTTCCTTTTCTAGGAAGTGTCTAGTCCTCCTTCATTCTCTTCTTCCTCCTCACCTTCCTCCTCTCGGATTGCTTTCATTGGCGGGATTAGTGCCTCCCATGGCTTTGGAAAGGGGGATACGTAATCTCCACTTCAATCCCCCTTATGTCTTGGGGCGAAGCTACACAAATACCCAGTGGATGAAGCCCTTGATGGTGACATTGACTTGTGGGTGCAAGTCCAGAAAATATGGCTCCAAAACCTTGACATATGCGGGTTAGGTGTCATATTTGTACATCACATGAAGGGTATGGACATTAGCGTCCACTTTATCAGCATTAAAGGTCATCTTCTACGCATTTTCAACCAAGATGGCACACTTTAGGTTTCTATCCGTGAATGCGAATGGGAGCTTGCACCATGGCCCCATCTCTCCTTTGGCCATCATGAACTTCGCCAAGAAGAAGTGTTGTGTAACCGTGAATTTGACCCGATCTCCAACAACTTGCGGTAACACATGGGGGATGCACCATTCATTCTTGAAGGCCCCACACAATTTCTTGTACCACTTGTTCATCCACACTTTATAAGTGTTCAATATGGATCCGTCCCAAGTGAATTATGCAACCGCACTATGCGCGGTGGGTGAACCCATATGTTTCCATCTGGTCCATCTGAGACACCAATTTCACATAATACGATTAATAAGAGTATGGATCCCCATGTGATCTTCACTTCAACCTTCTTCCGCACTCGTGCCTCCTCAATAATATTGTTTGCAATAAATTGGGCGAAGTTGTAATGCACTCGCTTAGACACCTTGTTTGTAATTACAAGAATCTCGTATGGATGTACTTCCATCTTTCAGATGTGCCCAATTTGCAACTAATGAGTCAGGAAGTGACTCTCGGTGCTAGGTTTGGTAGATCCAGAATAACTTGAGCCCTTCCCCCTTTCTCATAGTTCAATGAATTCGCTAATTCCTTAATTTTTGTAGTGATACATATGTCAAGTGCCATATCTTCATCGGTGTTTCACGGGCTTGAAACCGTTCTAATTAAGTGGCACATAATTCTCATTCTTCTCCTCACAAAGTAGAAGAATTCCTTGTGTACCCACGACATCAACCACCTGAACAATGGGGAAAGTTTTTGCAAATAATGACAGCTCCCATAGCTGCAAAACTCCAGTTTTTTGTAACTCCTTTTACTTTGAGTCGTAAACCATGGGGTTTCCAAGATCATCCTTTGTTGGGCGATGAAACCAGATCCATCGACATTATTTTCTCATTATCACTTGTTCGTAGTTAAATTTATGATCTTACACCTCTATAGCTTTGAACTCCACTTCCCTATTTTAATCACACCCAGGGGATATTGTATTTCGAGTATACCTTGATGGGTTCCTCCTTCTCCACCACTGGCCTCTTTGTTCAAGATTTCTTGGGTGCCATTTCTTTTTCTTACTTCGTGCCTTAGGTGTTTCTAGTTTCCCCCATCTCCGAGCTCATTGACTTCAACCACTTTTCTTCTATGCAACCCTTCACCGCACTCTGTCTTCTTCTCCCTTGCTACATTGCAAGATTTCACCATGATTCGCACAAATTTCACTAGTTTTTAAGAAGTGCCTTACTATTTTTTTACAAACCCTCGTTGCACTTCAAGCTTGGGAGCAAAAAAATTTCTAAGGTAAGGTAGTTAAAATTATTACCTTTACCCTTTATTTATAATTTTTCATAACCTCAATGTCATTGACCCATGCATTATAAAAGTCACTTTTTAATAAAGTACTTTTTCCACTTAAAATAAAATTCTACGACCTTCCCTCGTGCTTTGTGAATCGTAAAATCATGCATACCAACACTACTTTATTGTCACAAACCTCCTTCATGCACCCTACCATGCTGAAGTACATAATCTCTACGTTGTTTACTAAGTAGTCTCCTATACCACCGTGTTGGCTTGGAAATTTGTCTCGAGGGCAAATTGTGGGTTTCCAAAACAACACTATGGGAATATAAGTCCCTCTACTTATAACGGTGCAAATACCATATTATGCATGAAAATCAAGTGAATTTTATGGTGGTTTTTAAACCGGAGATCCACAAGGGCACTCCACTGACCCTATGGAAAAGCCTACAATTGCTTGCAAGGATGGAAAGCGGTCGAGAGTGGGAAAGGGAGTAAGAATGCGAGTAAGGAAATCAATAACGAAGGTAGAAAATCAGAAGCCTTCATACATTGATTAGAAAATTTACAACATGCATTTTAATAGAAGAAATAATACAAATTTGTAAAAACAGAGCTACAAGATTGAACAAAAATGCATTGGTCACAAAGTACCACTTGAATCCTTGATCAAAGGGGCATAAAATCAGTCTTTTTTATTGCAGCTGAGAAGTAAACTCGTACAATGAAATAAAATGGAAGAAATTTACAGAAAAGAGTAGATTAGAAGAAAATGGTGACTATCTCTTTTTTCCCGTACGTGAAAAATCATTTCCAGTTTTCAAAAGTGCGATTGCACACAAATTTACAGAAACAAATTACGAGAGAACATGAAATAGCATGCTAGGAGCGGTTACAACTTCCCAAGGTGCCCAACAATAGTTACAATTGAAATCCAATCATTTTGCATCGATTCGGATTCCAAAAATGTAGAAAAAGCGATCATGGTGACAAATGCAGAAAAATGATTAAAATGGTTACATCTTTGCTAGATTGAATGTGAGCCATTAGATCTACATTCTCGTGCCTTCGAATTGAAGCCATTCACATGGCGAAAGAGACAAGAGTGGCCAATGGAGTGGCCAAGGGTGAGCATTTCACGTTTCACAACAGTTTTTTGATTTGAAAATTTGGAGCGATTTTCTCCGGCCCGCTTTGACGTTCAAAGATGACACATGGCATGATTTAGCGGAAACAATGTCATGACCTCTTTTAAAACACATGGGACCTTTGTTGGAAAAATTTCCGAAGTCACAAACTCTTCCGTCGGCCCGCACTCTCGTTGTTGATGTGGCAAGACCCTATTCGTTGTGGGGATCTATCCTCATTATTTTCTCCACCCGTTCGAGTGTTGTGCATTCACCATCACCAAGTGTATTGGTTGCCAAAAATGTGAAGTGGCAAAGAAATCTCCCTGCCCTACCAAATCCATTTTGGGTAAAATTTATAACTTAAGCCCGCCGAGCCATATCTTGCACGACACAAAGAGTTAGAACAACTTTGTTACCTTTTTAGGAAGGGGAAGAAATTTCCCATCTGATGAAGTAGGTTCCAAACCTTCTTGATCCCTTGGAAAGTACTAGATTCAAAATACTCAGACTAGACCATTTTTAAAGGGGGCTAACTCAAAAATTTAGGATTAGACTTGGAAATAATGAAGGAAATTTTTGAGGGGACAACAGTGGCTCTAGCTTGGGGACATGACATGGATTGAACAAGGAGAAAACATGGCATGAGGATCTAGAATCTCAAGTTTTTTTAAAATATATAACGTTGACCAATGCCTTATCCATTGGGCCTTGCAGAGTCATGTACAACTTCCACGGAAAGCAAGAAGGAAGAAGGGGACACACAAACAAAAACAAACCAAAACAGAAAGGGGAAACAAAAACACAACAAACGGGGACAAACAAAACACACATAACATAAAAGGGGAAAAACAAAACTATGTTACAAGGTGAGGGACAACTCACTTTCACTGATGATAAAGCTTCAAATATTTCCCACTTCTAGGCAATCCTAGTGGAGTTCCATCCAAGTATGATAAGAGAAAAACATTCTCACCACAAGTTCCATGGATTTTAAAAGGTCCCAGCCACAAAGAATCAAACTTTCCATGACTGCCCTTTGGTTCTCTTCTCTTGTCCCAAAGAAGGAAAAATCTCCAACTCTGAACTCTCTTTCCTTAGTCCTTTTGTCGAAGAGCTTCTTCACTTTCAGCTGATGTTCTTTGATCTTATCAACCACCTGAGATCTACTTTCTTCTAGCCTTTCAAGAAAAAGGATTCTTTTGTCAATGGAGTCTTTGTATTGGCCATCTTCCACCGATTGAATCAATTTGAGAGCTGGCATTTCAATGGTGATAGGGATCTCTGCCTCAACTCCATACAACAGCTAAAAAGGTGATGTTCCTATGGCCTTCTTAGGAGTGATTCTATCAGCCCACAATGCATCAAAGAGTCTCTTGTGCCAATTCCTTTGGTTCTCATCAACAAGCTTTCGGACAATGGTCACAATGTTTTTGTTACTTGACTCAACTTGACCATTTCCTTGTGGATAGTAATCAGAAGAATGTGCAAGGGAAATTCCAAAGCCATATCAGAATTCTACCAGCTCTCTTAAAGAGAAGTAAGTGGCATTGTCCACAACAATCTTTTGAGGCACTCCAAAACGGACAATGATGTGTTCTTTTATGAAATTGCAGACCACTTCAGAACTAGCTTGTTTGGTTGGAATGGCTTCCACCCATTTGGTGAAGTAGTCCATGGCCATGAGCACATAAGTATGCCCAACACTTGAATGGGGATTCAACACACTAATAAAGTCCAGCCCCCATTGTTGAAATGGTTCTTCAATAATCACAGGCCTGAGAGGTAAGGCAACCAACTATGGTTTTCCAACAAATTGTTGACATGGTATGCATTTGGAAACCCAACTCTGAGTATCAGCAAAAAGAGAAGGCCAATAATATCTACCTTTGAGAATTTTTGGGCCAGTCACCATTCTTTGAGAAGTGTCCACTACATGCCCTGGTTTTGATAAGCTTTAAGTAACTTCTCTTCTTTGTTCTTTATCAACACATCGAAGAAAACAACCATCCATTCCTTTCTTATAAAGTGTGTGATTCCAAATCACATACTTGGTTGCTTTCAGTTTGAGCGTTCTTCTTTGCTTGTAATCTAGATGAGAGGGACATTCTCCATACATGAGCAAGAAAGCAATATCAGCATACCACTCATCAGTAGTGGTCACAAAGAGAACTTGCATGAGCAGTCTTCTGGGAAAGTTAAACAATTTCCATCTTCCTCAACATGTTGAGCATTAAGAGTTTCATCTTCAACAATCAATTTGCATAAACCGTTTCCTCTTACCAGATTAGAGGGCCAAATCTCTAGGTCGTATTCTTGGGTCTTTGCAATCCAATTCCCTCTCTTGACTTTGGGATCTTGCTGTGTTAAAATAGATTTGATTGCACTCCCAGGAACCATCACCACAAAGTGTGAGAATTCAGAATGTAGAAGCAGAAATTCTTCATAGCCTTTACCACTGCATATGCATGTTTTTCCAATTGGCTGTAGTTGAGCTCATGTTTCTTCAAAGGGCAGCTCATGAAAGTGATTGGGGCTTCCAAACCTTCGTCATTTTTCTGAACTAGAACAACAGAGAGGGTGTTTGTTGAAGCATACATAATGAATTTTATTAAAATCCAGGGGACACAAGAGTTGGAGCTTTAGCAATAGCTCTCTTGATCTCTTCAAACATTATTTCCCTTCATGGCTCCATTTGAAACTTTCCTGAGGCTTCATCATGGAGGTGATATGTTTTTAAGTTCAGCAAACTTAGGAATAAAGCGGTGAAGAAAATTTACCTTTCTAAAGAATGAATGCACTCCTTTCTTGCTTGTTGGCAGAGATAGTGCTTGAATAGCTCTTACTCTTTCGGGGTCAATGTGTGCTCCATGCTTGTTTATGATGTGCCCCAACAACTTTCCTTTAGTGACCCCAAAAATGCATTTCTTAGGATTTAAAGATATACCATGCTTTCTACATCTTGCAAGAATCTGCTCCAAATGACAGATGTGCTCTTCTCTTTTATTTGAAAACACCATGAGATCATCCAGATAAATAAAAATGCAATGTTTTAGATCTTTGAAGGCTAATTCCATTTCCCTTTGGAATGTTTCTCTCACATTGATTAAGCCAAAAGGCATTCTGCTGTAAGAAAAGTGCCCCAAGGAGTTGTAAATGTTGTTTTGTTGCAGTCTTCCTCTGCCACTTTTATTTGATTGTATCCCGAAAAACCATCAAACAGAGAGAGCATCTCAGATCCGGTGACCACTTGCAAAATATGATCCATGATTGGCAGAGGATAGTTGTCTTTAAGTGAAGCTTGATTTAAATTTCTGAAATCAACACATATCCTTATCTCTCCATTCTTCTTCCTTACCGACACAATGTTTGCCACCCATGTTGAGTGGTGAATGGAGAAGATGATTCAAGCATTCAGCATCTTGGTTACTTCTTCCTTAATGATATCAGTAACCTTTGGATTATAGGGCCTTTTCTTTTTCCTGAATGGCTTAGCACCCAGTTTCAAAGGAATGGAATGATGCATTTCCTTTGGCTGAAAAGACTTAAGCTCTTCATAAGAGTAAGCTAAAACATCAGAATAATTTTTTAATAGAGAAACAAACCTTCTCTTCTCTTCAGTGCAAGCAACATTTACCAATGTTTACCATCCTTGGATCTTCAGAAGTACCAATATTTTCTTTGTTAAAGTTAGAAGGACAACGAGAAGATAACTTCTCCTTCTCTTGAATGAATCTATCGTGCTTGTCAAACAGATCTTCCAAAGAGACCAAGCCTTTAGGAATTTTGTTTCCTTTCAATCGATCATGCCCTCATCATCAACTTCATCAATTCCATCGACTTCTTCTTCAACAACAACTTCTTGATGAGGATGAACACTTCCTTCAAAGAAGAGATTATTGAAATTATCTCTTTGCTCTAAGAAGCTCAAAATCTGATTATCATCATTGAAGACTTGCCAATGATCCACATTATCAGGTACACTCGGTCTGAACACCATCTCAATGCTGATTTTATCCTTTCCAAAGGAAGGATGTGGTGTCAATAAAGAGGCTACCACAACAAGAGAATCAACCCTTTCATTTTGTGCTCTTGGAACGACTTCAATAGAGAAAGCATCAAATGATTCAATGCAGTCCCAAACCCGGTTTCTATAGTGCCTGAGCCTTGGGTTTTTAACTTGATATTGTTGTCAGATTTTTTTGACTATTACCTCTACATCACCGAGGCATCTCATCTTCTTAATCCCCATATCCTCTGCAACGCTCATGCCCAAAAGAAGTGCTTCATATTCTACTGTATTATTTGTGTTGTCAAATTGTAGTTTGTAAGTGAATGGATGCATTTCCTTTGAAGGTGAATACAATACAACACCAGCTCCAGAACCTACTCTTGAATGGCTGCCATCAAATTCCATGGTCTAGATCTGATCTTCCTCTTCTTCCATGAGAAGTGGCAGGTTTTCATCTTTCTGTGATGTAAGGAAATAATTTCCTAACTAGGAATCTTGAAGAAGTATGTTAGCTCTTGGATCATCTGACTTTTTTACTATGAAATTCATCTTTCGAACAGGTAGCAACCTCTTCATCTCTCCTTTGACTGGGATAGTAGCAAATGACTAGTCCATTTTAATTTCTCCACCTAGATTTGTGCAAAAACTTCTACTCAAAAGCATGCCAAAGGATGCTGGGATATCCACCACCAAGATAGTTAAGAGCACTTTCTTGTCGGGGAAATCAGCTAGAGCTACTTGTGCATATTTTATCCTTCCGATCAGCGGCACTTGTTTTGATTCCATTGAGTAACATGCTCCACTCACTCTAGTAAAATTTAGGGCAAGGGAATTTGCAACTTTGAGAGGCATAACGTTATCGAAGCTCGGAATCAATAATACTGATTGTCAATTCAAAACCATTTATGAGGAGAGACAAATAAAAAGGCTCAACTCTAAATGTTTGGGCATAGAGTGTTGAGAGTTAACATATTCGAGATGGAGGTATGGAAGGTGTTGGAAGGAGTCCTTTAGAAGTGGAACATGAAGGTATAGAGCTACTACCCCATTGCATTAATAAATCTATCAAATTAGAGAGGGTGCGTGTTTCACACAAAATTTCTTTCCGGAATACAATTGATTCTATCCTTTCATTCTCTTGAGAAAGCAGAGATAAGGGTTAGGGCTAGGAGGAATACTGTTGAATGTTGGGAAGGTGTGCACATACCGTAGAGAGATCAGATCGATTGTGAAGAACTCCTTTTGTCCTGGGAAGGACTACTGTAAGTAAGAATACAAGACCACCGGATCTTAGTTAGACAATAGGTGAGGAATTGCCTTAGCCCGGAAATATTAGACTTCCTTTCGAAGGTGGTCGGTTCCCATTTAATATGAATTAAAGCAAAATGATAACAAAGAACTACAAGATAATACTTACGGGTTCCGATGAAGATACAGTCCAAGGAATGTGGTGGCGGCAAAGAAGGCTTAGTTGGGATGATCCGGTATTGGAAAGCGGGCGATGAAGCTATCCTCGGTATTTTCCAATGCTTGAACGAGGGTGATAGTGATCCGGTTGCTCGGATTGCAGTCTTGACTCGATGCTCTTCTCTCGCAACCTCTTACGCTTGTTTCACTTCTCTTTCTCCCGCCCCAAAATGAATTCCGGATGCTCTCTTTTTGGTTGGGGAGGTCATTAACTTGAGGAATCGATGGCGGTTATGTAACCGGCGACGGCGTAGAAGTAGAACCGATGTCGGTTAGGTCAAAGTGGCTATTTTTAGTAAAACAACCATCTTTCCCTCCTTTTCTCCCGAGGGATCAGTTGTGGGCTTGGTCAAGTCATTATTAGGCTCGTTTTGGTGCGGGTGAGGGGTGATGAGTCATGGGTGTGGGTCTGGAACAAGTCATAGGTCTTAATTAGGTTGGTTTAGGGTTAGGGCTAGGTCATGGTGAGGTGGCGAGATGAGGTGGCGGGTTTGGAGATGTGGATTTATTAATTATAAGGTAATTAATAAATCATTAGGTGTGTAAGGTTTTAGGTGGTGAGGTAGGGTTAGGTTGCGGGATGAGATACGGGGTAAAGGGCGTCGTAAGACCCAAATTTGGTGTCTACATTTGCCCTTTGTTGTCGTGTAGCTTGTATTTTAAAGTTCATTTGACTGACAAAAAATAAAAGTGGTTGCCCCAATTAAGGGTATAGGTAATCCCCCTCAAATCTATCACAGATTGAGGCGACGTGAAATCAGGGATAGGGTTGATAAAGGGTGAATTATGATGAGATGATGGTAAGATGGTGGGGTAAGTTCAAGGAGGCAGACGCACGTTGAAATACAGTAGTGCGACCAGGGTACACGAATTGAAGAGCAAAAAAGCAATTCATAGGCAAAGGTCGATAGTTTATCCAAACAAGGTTGATATAATCCTGGTATCCAAGGCATAGGAAGTAGCTCCAGGGGATATAACGGGTAAGGTACCGGAACATTTAGGCATGTTCGGTAGTACCAAATGGTTGGTTTGGTTGAGATAAACGTCACGGTCTCGGTCTAAGAAAAGCTGGTTGGCTGATCAATTCAAGTATCCTAGTCATGCTAAAACACGAACATGTGAGCTTGATTGAACAAACAACTACATTATGGGTGGATAGAATCGTAATTTGTGGGCTTCGGTCGAGGTACTTAATTGGTGTGGCCGTGGGTCGGGCCGATTGGTTGGTTGTGGCCTTGGGTCGGGCCAAGTGATTGGGTACTGGCCTTGGGTCGGGCGGTTGGTTTGTTGCGGCCTTGGGTCGGGCCGATTGGTTTGTTGCGGCCTTGGGTCGGGCCAAGTGATTGGTTGCGGCCTTGGGTCGGGCCGGTTGGTTTGTTGCGGCCTTGGGTTGGGCCAAGTGATTGGTTGCGGCCTTGGGTCGGCCAATTGAGTGGTTACGGCCTTGGGTTGGGCCCATGAATTCAAAATAAGGCTATTTAGCAAAGCCGGGGAGGCGATGTGATGAGAAATGGAAATTGGTGGATAAGGGCAGGAATTAGGAAAAACTAGGCATGTAACCGATATCGGTTAGTTATGACCGGTATCGGTTAGAAGACCGATATTGGTGTTTTAGGGCGTGGTCTAACTGATATCGGTTATAGGTCAAAACCTATAAAAAGAATATCCGACCCATGAGAATGTCTCGACGCTAGTGTTACGGGTGCATTTTTGGTTTGGTGGGTGGCGGAGGGCAGCCATGAGAGCACGGCCCGCCATGGCCCGGATTTGGTGGCTATTATAGCAGAGAGAGGACCGTCTCTTAGGCAGTGTAGGCTGTTACGAGGCAGCAACTGCTGCTGCATGCAGCACGGACGGAGTGCTACAGGGGTAGTTGGCCGAGCACGAGGACAGCACGAGTTCATGCACAGCATAGCCACGGGGCCGAGTGTACAGTAGGAAAGGGCCCAAGATTATATTAGGAGCCGGGGACCAGCCCCACCAGCCATGGTAGCATGGGCCCGCTACATGGAGGCGAGAGTGGAGGCCCGATATTATCAGGATGTACTAGATGGTACCGGGGCCGACTATCAGCCATATGCAGCTCACAGAGCTGAGACATCCCGGAGTCATAGGTCACAGGGAGCCGCATCCATAGCCGGTGGGTCAGTGATGGGTAGGAGGCGAGATCCGGCACAGGGGCAAGCTGAGAGACGAGTCGAGGGAGGGGGAGAGAGCTGAGTCACCCCAGGAGTAGAGCTGGGTTTTTCTGATTTGATAGAGACACCGGTCTGCGAACCGAGTGTGTATATAGAGGCCTGCGTGCCCTCATTTGATGTATTCATGTTTGTTATATATACCGGCCTACGAGCCGAGTACATGTTGTATAGTTGATATTGGCCTGCCAGCCAAGTATATTTTTGACATGAGAGGCTGGCCTGCGAGCCGAGTCGAGATTTTGACAGAGATAGTGGCCTGCGTGCCGACTTTGTATTTTTGGTTTGTATGATAGAGGCCCCATGCAGGGCAATTTGTATATTGTAACATTGTTTTGATGATATATATAGATGATGAGGTTGATCCATATGGTGTGTGTAATTGTGGATTTGGTGCATATATTATAATGCTTTATGTTTTTGTGTTGATGGTATTGGAATGTTTGTGATGTATATATAAATGATGCATATGTTTTGAAATATTGATGTTTAGTATGATGATGGATGTTGATAGTGATGTCATTATGCAGGGAAAAGAGGCGGGCGCCGCAAATTTTTAAAAAAAAACAAATAGAAGGCCTGGATATAATCAAAATAGGTATAGGTTGACCGATATCGGTTAGATAACCGATGCCGGTTACGTTTGACCGATGTCGGTTACAGAACCGACATCGGTTATGTTAAAACAAGCTTTTCTAAAAATAGAAAAGCTGGGGAGGCAATTTTAGATTCTTATTTTTAGAGTCATGCAACATGTTAAATAGGAAGATGCGAGGCTGTTGTCATCCATACAGGGTAGTTGCATGGGAGAATTGAGTGATAAGGAGGAAAGAGATAGCTACAATGATCATGAGCTTGGAGTAAGAAGGCGTAAAGGCAAGTAATAGTGAAGAGGGTGGTGAACATGGCTGAACAAGGAGAAGCATCCAGCGGGCAGAGAGGAGAGGGAAGACAGGTTCCACCTCAAACTGCTGCATCCCAGGAGGTATATATGATTTTTGGTTGGAGTTAATTTTTTTTTTTGTTTGGCATGCATGTGAATAGGATGTGGGAAGGTAAGTGGGTAGAGAAAAAAAAAGAAAGGTGATAGGCAAAAGGTTTGGGATGGGGTGAGTGTTGTAGGGTAAGTAATCAGGTGTTGGAGATATGTGCGTAGGTACAAAGAGGGGAAAACGAGCGCAGAAGTTATCATAGGTGGTGTTTTTGAGCGGGGTGATTGGAATTGACAGTGACCGATATCGTTTAGGAATAACCGGTATCGGTTAGGTAACCGGTATCGGTTATCTATAACCGATATCGGTTACTGTGTAAAGTTGTGGATTGCGATAAAAAACACGTTGGAAGCTATTTGTTGATTTGTTGTTTGTTGGTGTAATGTGTGCAGGCACAGGCAGGGTTGAGGATGAATGATAGGGTGCTAGATTTGTTGTCACGGGTCCGAGCGGATGTAACACCAACTGAGTGGGCATTAATAAACCGTGTGGGGTTAAGCGGAATCCGCTATTATTCACGGATCGCATGCAATCATGCTATGTTGGAGGTGCTGATTGAGAGATGGAATCCTGAAAAGAATACCTTTATTCTGCTAACAGGGGAGATGATAGTGACGTTAGAAGATGTGTTCCAAATTTTGAGACTCCCAATTATAGGAAGACCCGGTATATCGGGCGAGGGGGCTAACGCTGGCGTGGCAGCGATAACATCGTATTTGGTCCAGTCGCGCATGAGATTTTACACATTGAGGTTTGAAATTCACTTATGGTATAATGTTTGCGGCACACCCTGAGGCAACAAGGTTGGCAGTGGTATTAATGATAGCGGTGGGGTATTATGCATTACCTAGAGTGGACGGGGGAAGATTTCGAAATCATTGATGTGTATTATTCGTGAGATGATAGAAGGTAGCGTTACTTTTGCATGGGCACCTGTATATCTTGCGGAGCTATATAGGGGTTTATGGGCATGCAGGTGAAATCATAGGACTACACTGGATTGTGCATACTTATTACATTGTTGGGCCTATGAGCACATTGTGTGTGTGTGACCAATAGGCCGACCAATCCAGGGAGAAGAGATAGGAATGCAGAGGTTGGGATTCAGACGATGGGTCCAGATAGAGCAAGAGGCAAGAGCCGAAACCGTGATAGATGACGCCGAGTATTATAGGCAGATGTGGGAGATGGTGACGATTACGGATATTCGTTGGAGACCGTACGGGAACTACATGGTGACGGCGAACATAGCCGAGGATTTGAGGGGTGTAGAGCGATTAAGGTGGATTGCGGGACACA
This sequence comes from Taxus wallichiana var. yunnanensis, assembly GCA_018340775.1. Classification (NCBI taxonomy): domain Eukaryota; kingdom Viridiplantae; phylum Streptophyta; class Pinopsida; order Cupressales; family Taxaceae; genus Taxus; species Taxus wallichiana. Next base: position 351,745,865 of record CM031237.1, read on the forward strand.
GGCCAGGTGAGTACGAGAGGATTCCTCTAGATCGCGTGTGGCATTGTTGTGGTAAATCAAGAAAGCACTCTGGATGTTGATCGATTTCTAGTTTGATCATCATATGCATCCAAAGTGTGATTGTACAACATTGAATCCTCTTCCCAAGTGTGGGACTTGCAAAATGGAAGAGGAATCTCCAGATTAGAGGCTAGTTCCTCAAACTCCTTTGATCAGATCTGTTATTTGCACAATTGCAGAGGTTTGAATCCTAATCCTACTCTAGATTCCAAGGAGACAAAGATAGAGAGAGTAAAAGAAACTAAAACTAATGCTAAGGTGATGCACCAAAGGAGTTGTAGACACCTGACTGCATGAAATACACAATCCACAAGGAAACACAACACAAAACATGCACAAAATGCTCAAAATGTAATGAAAGATCAAGAAATCAATGATAGATATATGAAAGGATTGAGGAATTTAATCACAGAACATATATCAACATTCAGATCCAATACAGTGCATTACAGTGATCCAGAGGCAAGAAAAAGTGTTGTATTACATGGAAAGGTAAAAATTTCTTCACAAATTCTGCCAAAGAAGGAAGAAAAGGAAGTTGCAGAGCTGAAAAGGTGTCTCTCCTTGCAAAATGAACTCATTCTGGCTTTTACAGTGCAAGCCACGACCCCCAGGAGAGAGAAACGCGGGAAAACATGCAAGCCATTCAACCATTGACCAAATTACATTCAAAACAACATGGGTGACCTGAAAAACCCATTCCTAGGAATTTTTAACCATGCTGGGAGAGAATGCGAGCCATTCTTCATTAAAATGGTGGTTGAAACGTCAGTTCTGTTCATGGCCACGTACCAGAGGAGTTTCTTGATTTTCTCTCTCCAAACTCAACCAAAATTCAAAATTGACCCTGGAATCATGTAGAGAATTTCACCAGATTTCCATTGATATAAAGAACGTGAAAAACCAAGCTTTGGATTGAAAGATATGGCGATTTGAAGTTTTAGGCCAAAAACAGGCAAAATCGGATCGGCGGGCAAAAAGTTTGAATTTTTACCCGTTTGGTCTTTGGAATTTTTTTCAAATTTTCCCCACGCTCCGCCACTCCAGGTGCCACATGGCACATTCTGATTGGGTGCGGGCCCTTCCTAACCATTTTTTCCTTCGGGTCGCTTGGTGTTTTTTTCGCCCCTGGACACGTGGCAGCCCCTGATTGGCTGTGGGCCTTCTAGGGGAAAATTTCCCACCAAAACTTGAAAAATACGTGGAGTTAGGAGGAAAAATTTACCTTTCTGGAAAGCTGAGAAAGATCTCTATCCAATGGTGCCATTTCCAGAAGGTTTTGAGTGCTGGAAAACAAAATATTTTGACTGAGGCACAAGAGAAGGAAAGATGTAAAGGAGTTAGCCACAAAATGAGCAGGGGGCACATTTGGGATAACAATTTTGGTGACTCAGAGGGGTCATCTGCCTGCTGGATGAAGTTACCAGTTGCCTGAAGCAATCCATTGGGCATGGAGTCACTTGATTCTTTGTTTAATACCCCAACTGACTAGAACATTGCAAAGAGGAACATGGAAAATCACCTGATGGAGCAAGGCCTGCAAACACATTCCCAGGAACAACAAGCTGTGCCAAAGCACTTAGGGAAAGAAAAACTAACCTACAGCAAAACAATGTGCACAAGCACTTGGAGGAATGAAAACCTAAGCTAATATTTACAAGGTGGATAATTTCCCTTTAGTAGCAATGCTTTAGATGGATTCCATTGACTGGAATCTGCAGTTCTTCGCCATCCAATGAAGACAATTGGAAGGCATTGCTGTCCTTACACTTTGTGACCATGTATGGGCCACTCCAAATGGCATCAAATTTTGAATGCCTTCCGGTTTTTCTCTTCTGCATCCCATTTTAACACTAGATCTCTAACTTGGAAGGATCTATTCTTGGCCTTTCTATCAAAGGTCTTCTTTATCAAAGTCTGATCCTTCTCTATTGCTTTGGATGCCTGATTTTGATCTCTTGGAGCTCCATCAATTCTACATATCTAACCTCCATGGGCTCAAACTCCAACAACTCCAACTGTTTCATGAGTTCCAATGTTGGCAACTCAAGTGATATGGGAAAAATTGCCTCTCTCCCATAAACAAGCTTGAATGGAGAGTTACCTATAGATCTCTTGGGAGTTATCCTATCAGCCCATAAGGCTGATTTCAATTTGGTATGCCAAGACCTCTGATTCTCATCAAGAGTCCTCCTAATGATCCTCAACAAGTTCTTGTTTGTAGATTTAGCCTGGCCATTACCCTGAGGGTAATAGTTTGATGAAGTACTTAGGTAGATCCCATTCTTGACAGCCCATTCAGTCACCTTGGATCCAATGAATGCTAATGCATTATCTGATACTATTGTAGCTGGTATGCCAAATCTGGTTGCTATTCCCTCATAGAAATCTAGGATGCTAGATTCATTTGCTTCCTTGAGTGCTCTACGCTTCAATCCACTTGGTGAAGTAATGCGTGGTGTTTATTAAAATCCACTTGTGCCCTTGAATTGAATTGGGATTAATGACTCAATGAAGTCCAAACCCCATTGCATGAATGGCTGGTCAACCTGAAATTGGATGCAATGGAAGGGAAGCTAGTCTTTCTTTACCTGTGAAGAACGCACAATTCTCGCACCTCTTGATCCATGCGTAGTAATCACTTTGAAAATCTTGGGCCAATAATAACCAGCCCTCATGATATTTAGAGCTATCACTCTTGGTGCAAAATGACCACCAACCTGGTCCACCATGGAACTCTTCCAACATCCTTTGAATCTGATTTTTCCCAACGCATCTCAAAGAAAGACTCCATTCACATCTCTCTTGAACAAGACACCATCAACAATGGCGTATGGGACAGCCTACAATCAAGTGTCTTCTTTGGGTCTTGTTCATCTCGAAGGGTATAGAAGCGTGCTTAGGAAGTGCATTATACCTTGGGTCCAACAAAGAGTGGGGACACCATCATTCTCCTCTTGAGTGCTTCCTTTCTCATGGCTGTCTTTCTTGCAATGCCAAAACAACCTCCTTCTCGTTGCATGATTCCTCTTGTTTGCTCAAGATCAGCTTCTCACACAATCCTTTTCCTCTTACCAACTTGGCGACTTTGATCTCAATGTCATACTCCATGACACGAGTAATCCAACCTGCCCTTTTTTCATTCAAGTCTTTTTTGAGGAGGAAGTCTTTAACCCCCGCATGAGAAACCAACAACTGGACCTTGTTGTTTGAGACTAAATGCTTGAATTTATTCAAGCTTCTGATTACTGCAAGAACATGCTTCTCAATAAAAGAATACCTCACCTCATAGTCCTCCAGGATTTGGCTGAAGAAAGCAATTGGCTGCTCATCATTGTGCTTGTTCTGCTATACCAAAATGGCAGAAATGGTATCATTACCCCCAAATGCATAGAGGATGAAATCCTTGGAGAAGTCCGGGTTGATGAGAGTTGGTGCTTGAGAGATGGCTTCTTTGATTGCTTCAAAACTCTCCTTGCCTTTTGCTGTCCATTTGAAAGCCATGCTTTTCTTCAACATCTTGGTGATAGGTTTGACAAGGGCTGCAAAATCTGGGACAAACCTCCGAACAAAATTTATTCTCCCCAAGAAACTTTGAAGGGCCTTCTTGTGGCTTGGCAATGGTAGTGCTCTTATGGCTTCAACTCTTTCTGGATCAATTGCCAATCCTTCTTTAGAGACAATGTGGCCAAGGAGATTTCCTTCATGGGCTAGAAAAACACACTTCTTAGGATTCAAGGAGACTCCAAATCTTCTGCACCTTGTGAATACTTGTCTCAAATGAAGGAGGTGGTCTGCTGCATTTTTTGAAAAAACAGTGATATCATCAAGATATATCAGCACCATGTTGTTAATCAAACCTTTGAACGCCATGTCCATTTCTCTTTGGAAGGTAGCTCCAGCATTGGACAACCCAAATGGCATTTTCGTATATGCATAAGTTCCCCATTTGGTTGTGAAAGCTGTCTTGAATTGATCTTCTTCCTTCACCATAATCCGATTATACCCTGAGTAGCCATCAAGCAATGAAAACCTTTCGGAGCCAGCAACAACTTGTAAAATCTGCTCCATGGAAGGAAGTGGGTAATGGTCCTTGAGAGATGCTCTATTCAAATCTCTGAAATCAACACACAATCTGATTTCCCCACTCTTCTTCCTAACTGGGACCAAGTTGGCAACCCAACTAGAATGCTTGATTGGGAATATGATTCTTGATTCTATCAACTTATTCAATTCCTTCCTCATGAGAGGCTCCATGTGTGGATTGACTGGCCTTTGTTTTTGCCTGATGGGTTTAGTATTTGGGTCCAATTCAATAGTGTGTTGAGCTAACTTAGGATTGAAACCTTTCAAATCTTCATAGCTCCAAGCAAACACGTCAGGGAATTCTTGACAAAGTTGTATGAACTCATACCTTTCTTGCTCGGTTGTCATCTTGCCAACTTGGAGTGATTTGCCTTCTTCCACCGAGATGGACACTGAATCTTCTCTCTTCACTTGGATGTTTGCTTTCTCCTTCCTAAACTGATCATTTGGATTAAAAATGGACTCCAAAGTAATAAGCTCCTTTGGTAGTTTGTTGGTTTTCAGCTGCACCACTTGGTCACCATCTCTGCTGCTCAACTTTTCTGATTTTTAGTGAGAACTCGGCCTCTTCTTACAAGAAATGGATGATTTGCTGATCATTTTCAAACACTTGCCAACTTACATTGTTGTCCAAAGCCTTTGAAGGCCTCACAATCACTTGGATGTTTGGTTGTACCTTGTCCTTTTGAATGTTCTCCACAATGTCAAAGGCTGCCCAATGCTGCAAGCCTGTCGAGCTTGGTTCTCTTTCCTAGGAATTGATTTGATGCCAAAACCCTCAAAATCTTCAATGAGGTCCCACACCCTGTTCTTGTAGCACTTGAGTAGATCATTCTTGACAGCATGCTACCCCTTGACTTGGTTGACAATCAACTCACTGTCACCGAAGACTTGCAAGTTCTTTATTCCTCTCTTGATTGCCCAATGCAATCCTTGTATTAAGGCTTCATATTCAGCAGTGTTATTTGAGCACGCAAACTGAAACCTAAAAGCTGAATAATACCTTACTCCTTGAGGTGAAACCAGCATGGCTCCCCCTCCTACACCTTGTCTACTCCTTGATCCATAAAAAAACCGCCATACCTCATTGTCATCTTTGTGGTTTGGCTTGGTGATCTTAGGAATAGGCATCTCTTCTTCATGTATGCAATAGACTCCTAGCTCAGATTCTTCTACTTCTTGATAAGGATCAAAAGCATGCACCTTGTTTGCCCATTCATCAAGAGTTAGATCTAGGATGCTTCCTACCTTGGTGTCAGCCTCATCAGTGCTTGGGTGATCTTCTTGATCAAACGCTGAACAATTGGCATTGATCTGACTTGGGGTGTAGGGCTCAATGTGAAAGTTTGCAATAGGCTCAGACCTGATTGTGGTTTTGGTTCCATATCTTGTTCTGAACAGCATGTGTGACCAATCAGCAGACAAGTAACCTCCGATCTTGGCTGTGAAGTCCCTTGACAAACATAGGGCAAAAAGTGGTGGAAGGTCTATTACTGATACATCTTGCAAAACAACCACGTTGGGACATGCATGCAAGGTAAGACTCAAGTTTTTAATCACCCCAACTGTTGTCACTGCTGTCCCATCTAGTTGCACTACCCCTTTGGATATGGTTTCATACTAGATTCCCAACTGATCAGCTATTTGCTTGGGCATTACTGAACTACTTGCTCCGGAATCAATCATGCAATTGTGTACTAACTGATTTCCAATGATCAATGAAACATAGAATGGAGGGGGCTTTAACATTTTACCTTGCTTTGTCCTCCATGATTCCCCTCAGTGGGCAGCATTTGTGAGCACCTTCTCATGCGTTTGGACTTGCTGATTTGAAGTTGACCAGTCCTTCATGGTAGCCTGTAGCAAATCTCTTTGGCCTGGGATAGAGAGCGATTCCCACATTGATATGTTTACATTTGTCTTCTTCATCCGATCAATGATACTGAATGGAGATGAAGCATCTCTTTGATGTCCCTTGTCCTGCACATTCATTCCTTGTGCATGGGTAGAAACAACTGGCACTTGGGCTGGCCTAGAATCTGCTATTTTAGGAACAATCCTGTGTGCACTGGGATTGCATTTTGCTTGCCAATAGTTTGTGGAATGACAAGAGGTTGTGAATTACTTGGAGCCAATGGTTGCTCTTCACCCAAATTTCTTCTCTTTGATCTTGTGTTGGCTGCAACACTTTGGGAAACTGTCTGGTTCATGCCACAAAAATCTTCTGCCTGCCAGTTTACAAGTGTGGTATCATTTGGAGCTGATTATTCTTGGTATGTTCCTTGTTGTTGGTCATTTCCTTGACTACCTTCACCCTTCACACCGATTCTTATCACCATTAATGCTTGATTCAAGGCATCGTTGAAACACATGGACTGGTTGTGAGGTTCATTGCATGGGAAACACCAATCATACTCTTGGGCCATGTTATTTTGTCTGGCACTAATTCTTTAGAGGAGATGTAGCATTGGGATTATAGGGCTGAAATGGTCTATGGCGGGGAGGCCTTGCTTGATTTGGATTCTGAGATGGATTGGGTGGTCTTTGGGGTTGATATGGCTGCTGTTGGACCGAGCTTGGGGCTGGAAAGAAGGTCTAAAACCTTGAGCTTGCTGCCTTTTGAGAGTAACCAGCTCATTGCCTAGATTTTGCAATTGCTTCATGACTTCCTGAAGCTTGTTTGAGGCACTAGAAGATGAAGTGGAAGCTTCATTTAAATTCTGATTTCTAGGAGTGGGAATAGGAGCTAAGTTAGGCATTTGATTAGTGTTTGGGCTCTCTAAACTTGGAAATAATGGCATTGGGGGTCTAGGAGCAAGCTTTCCAGCTTGAATCAAACAATTTTCAGCTCTAATGGAAATGCTATAAGCAATGGGGATAGTTGTGCCTCCCATGGACTGAATTAACATAGAAATATCAGAATTTAAAGCTTTAAGGTAATAAAAAAAAAGCACCTTTTCTTTGTTGCTTTGACCGCCACTAGAATTCTCTCCCAAGTCCTTTGAAATATGAAATTAAAATCGAGTCATTGCTCATTGGGAGCTCTTTTGATAGTTTTAATCGGCTGCTCCAAAAGGGAGAAGTTGTCTCCCTTTTCCCCAAACTGCTCATGGAGGACTATACATAGCTGATTCCAATTTTGAATAGAACCTGAGGCAAGACTCCTGAACCATTGCAGAGCTTTCCCTTTGAATGAAGATGCCAGCAGTTTGACAGCAACTTGCATCTCATTGATCTCATGGATTGCACAAATGTTAGCAATATCCTTAACATGATCACCAGGTGAGGTCTGATTTTCTCCAGTGAAGTATGGAATGTTCTTCAATGCTACAACTGGGATTGGATTTTGTGCATTGAGAGCAAGTGGGCACGCCAAAGTGAAATTGACATAGGGGTTGTTTTGTGCCATTCGATTGGCCTTAGAACCCTTGTTGATTGAATGAAAGGCCTACAGTGGAGGAGTTGAGAGAGTTCTATTTGGTGGAGATGGATACCTTTGGATTCTCCTCCCACTTTTCCTTATTCTTGGAGATAACTACGAGATATTCAAACAACGCCTCTTCTTCTCCAGCTCTCTTGACCTTGTAGTGATTCTTCTCATGAGTTTTCAGTGTCCTGACCGCTAAAACCATTTGATTCTTCTTCCTTGGAGTCGCCAGGATGTGCAATTTATAGCTCTTTTAAAGCAAGAAACTTGCAAAAAATGCACATCAATTTTGTTGCAATGAAGATGAAGACCTCTAAGGTCCCACTGGGCGTGCCAAAACTATTGTTGCAAATCAGCAGCACCCCTAGATGTTGATCAGATTTCTAGTTTGATCATCATATGCATCCAGTGTGATTACACAACATTGAATCCTCTTCCCAAGTGTGGGACTTGCAAAATGGAAGAGGAATCTCCAGATTAGAGGCTGGTTCCTCAACTCCTCTGATCAGATTTATCACTTGCACAATTGCAGAGGTTTGTAATCCTAAATCTACTCTAGATTCCAAGGAGACAAAGATAGAGAGAGTAAAAGAAACTAAAACTAATGCTAAGGTGATGCACCAAAGGAGTTGTAGACACCTGACTACATGAAATACACAATCCACAAGGAAACATAGCACAAAACATGCACAAAATGCTCAAAATGTAATGAAAGATCAAGAAATCAATGATAGATATATGAAAGGATTGAGGAATTTAATCACAGAACATATATCAACATTCAGATCCAATACAGTGCATTACAGTGATCCAGAGGCAAGAAAAATTGTTGTATTACATGGAAAGGTAAAAATTTCTTCACAAATTCTGCCAAAGAAGGAAGAAAAGGAAGTTGCAGAGCTGAAAAGGTGTCTCCCCTTGCAAAATGAACTCATTCTGGCTTTTACAGTGCAAGCCACGACCCCCAGGAGAGAGAAACACGGGAAAACATGCAAGCCATTCAACCATTGACCAAATTGCATTCAAAACAGCATGGGTGACCTGAAAAACCCATTCCCAGGAATTTTTAACCATGCTGGGAGAGAATGCGAGCCATTCTTCATTAAAACGGTGGTTGAAACGTCAGTTCTGTTCATGGCCACGTACCAGAGGCGTTTCTTGATTTTATCTCTCCAAACTCAACCAAAATGCAAAATTGACCTTGGAATCATGTAGAGAATTTCACCAGATTTCCATTGATATAAAGAACGCGAAAAACCGAGCTCTGGATCGAAAGATATGGCGATTTGAAGTTTTAGGGCAAAAACAGGCCAAAATCGGATCGGCGGGCAAAAAGTTTGAATTTTTACCCGTTTGGTCTTTGGAATTTTTTTCAAATTTTCCCCGTGCTCTGCCACTCCAGGTGCCACATGGCACATTATAATTGGGTGCGGGCCCTTCCCGACCATTTTTCCTTGGGTTGCTTGGTGTTTTTTTGCCCCTGGACACGTGGCAGCTCCTGATTGGCTGTGGGCCTTCTAGGGGAAAATTTCCCACCAAAACTCCGCTGAGCCATAACTTGAAAAATACGTGGAGTTAGGAGGAAAAATTTACCTTTCTAGAAAGCTGAGAAATATCTCCATCTAATGGTGCCATTTCTAGAAGGTTTTGAGTGCCTTGAAAACAAAATATTTCGACCGAGGCACAAGAGAAGGAAAGATGTAAAGGAGTTAGCCACAAAATGAGCGAAGGGGGCACATTTGGGATAACGGCGACAATTTGGATTTGTTCGGGATATACCCATGGCTCATAGAACATATAGGAGGATCAACGCCGAGGCACCCCTCTCACCGCCACAACCCGACACTTCCGAAGGACCGAGGAGACAACGGCCGATCGAGCAGGTAATGGATGCGAGAGTGACAGAGTCTTATAGATTATGTTGGGTAAAGAGAGATGCAAGGTACACGTGAGAGGGTCGATCATCCTAACATAGTTGTGATTACAGTGGAGAGAGACCACCTGCAGGGTTTAGTTCACCAGCTTCAAACACAGGTGAATGAGACAATGAGATTGTTAGAGGTTTCGGTCACGAGTGGAGAGACTAGAGGCAAGATTCCTCCACGCGAGGGCGTATTTGTATGTTACAGGAGAGATTGGCGGATCAGTGGGAGGATCCAATAGCAGTGGCCCCTTTGAGGGTGGAGAGGCCAGGTGAGCGGCATCGACGATCACCATCACTACCTAGTTCGGGATGAGGCGCGGGGGCCGACGTGAATTTTATAGGGGTAGAAGAATAAATGAGGAAACCGACCTGCGCGTCGATGATAGAGAAGATGTATTTGTTTAACATCTAAATAAAACTGAATATGTATGTTGATTTTGAGTTGATGATAATAATAAGAAATGGTTGTGTTTTGAATGTTTGGATTAATAAAGGACAAAAGTGAGTGTTATCAATATAAATATGTGAAAACATTTATATTTTTAAGCAAAACACAACACATGATAGGTTATGGTAGGGGATGGTCGAGCTAACCTTGGGAGACCCCCTGTCTCCTAAGTGCTGCCTACATAGCCCATTGCATAAAGCAAGGAGGGGCCTCAGACCGATGTAGTTCTCCCTTAGGACCAGGGAGAGGTGAATTCAAGCAATTTGGTTGTGGTTAGGCAATTTGTTGGTTGGTAAAAGTTTGATGTTGGTAGAGTAATGTTGTTGGTGTTGATGTGGTTATAGGTGAAGTGAGGGTTAGCTTACCCAAGCATTAGGGAACCATGTCCTGATTAAGGTCAACATATAATCCCAGATTCAGGTAAAAGAGGAAAAAATGTCCCATAGTTGGAAAGAGCTAAACAAATCACGTATTATCATAGGATGAGCTTGAATCTCTAGGTACCTTGCATAGGCGAGAAGTCGATAGGTGAAAAGAGTTGTATAATCACAATATATCGGATATACGTCACGTCCCTCGAGTTTTGTTATTTGTGAAGAATGGTGAGGTGAGGTGGATGGTATAACTGGGGTGTAGAGGACTTGTTATAAGGTGATTATTCTGACGAAATAGATCCAAACCTAAATAGACGAGTCCATGACTCAAAAGTATTGTTGAATACTGCTTTTATTTTTCTGGATATAGACTGATCGATGCGGGAAGTCTATATGGGATATGCATTTTGTTGTTTCTTGAGGTCTTCACGAAGTTGATCAATGCGAGAAGCTTCTGATAGAGGCTGACTTTGTATAGCTATCCTTCAAGGGAGCAGTCTACTTATAGTAGCATGATGCGGCTTTGCACATAGCTGTCCTTCGAGGGAGCAGTCTAGTGTATAATAACAGATGCGGCTTTGCACATAGCTATCCTTCGAGGGATCAATCTAGTTTAGAGTGTAGCGGTGTAGATGTCCATATGAAGCATTGAGTTTTGCAGGAAGTTTGACTCAAGAATATCCCCAAATCATATAATTGAGAACTTGTTATTTTGATACTTTTAAGTCATGGACCAGACTAAAAGGGGAAGGCATCTTTAAGAAGAGGTGATGATCAGACCATGTGAGCTTGATTCCATTTTGAGATGCACGAAACAAGGTGTATGAGGTGGTAAATGAGCTCAAGGGATGAGTGCAAGTTAGATAAGAAGTGATGTAACACTAAATTCAATAGTAGAATGGTCGGAGATGCAAGGCATTAAGGGGTTCAGGCTCGGGTTTACCATTAAGCGAAGCTAAACGATAAGTACCTGATCCGTAAGTGTGAGTGATAATGTAAGGCCTAATCCAATTAGGAGCAAATTTTCCATGTTTTCTCTTTTCTAGTTTGGTTACATGTTGATTCTCTTTGAGGACAAGGTCACCAATCTTAAAGGTACGCTCATGAATTCACTTATCATAAGCATGCTTAATGCGCTTTTGATAAATTTGCAGGTGGTCAAGAGCTATAAGACGACGCTCGTCAAGAATCTCTAATTGGGCTAACGCTCTTGGCGGAGTTCATCATTGGTGAGAATATCCTGAAGAGATATTCTGAGAGAAGGGATTTTTATTTCGAGAGGCAAGACAGCCTCGGTACCATACACTAGAGAGAATGGTGTGGCATTAGTAGAAGTATGAATGCTAGTACGATAAGCCCAAAGGGCAAAGTGGATGTGATCATGCCAGTTTTTTCCAGAATTGTTAATGACTTTCATGAGAATTTTGATTAAGGTTTTTTTAGAAGATTCGGCTTGTCCATTTGCTTGTGGATAGTAGGGTGATGAGAAGCTAAGTTTGATACCAAAGTTATCACAAAGGTCTTGTAACAACTTATTTTTGAAAGATTTTCCATTATCTGTTATCAGGCGATGAGGAACACCAAAATGACAGATAATGTGATGATTGATGAATTCAACAATTTTTTTTGGTTGAAATGAGTGGAACAGATTCCACCCATTTAGTGTAATATTCGGTTGTTGTGATGATCCAACGGTGATGCTGCGAAGAAGGTGGGTGAATCTCGCCAATAAGGTCTAAACCCCATTGTGAGAAAGGCCAAAGATCTCGTGTGACCTGTAACGGGTGGCTAGGAGTATGTTGAAGGTTGGCATGTTGTTGACACATAACACAATGCTTAACATATTCGCAGCAGTCTTTATTGAGAGTAGGCCAATAATATCCTAGGCGAAGGATCCACTTGGCCATGGCGAGGCCACTAAAGTGCCCACCACAAAGTCCGTCATGGATTTGTTGGGTGGTATGAGCGACTTCAGCGCCGGTTAGACAACGAAGGAGGATACCATCAAAGCCATGTTTATAGAGGAGTCCCCCCATGATGACATAACGAGAAACACTTTTAAGAAAAGCACATTTACCATTACTAGTAAGTTCAGGTGGTAGAACAAAGATTGTAAGGTAGTCGTGAAATTGGTTATACCAGGTATCCTGCGAATCAGTAGATACATTATTTACCATACAAACATCCAGAACTAAGTAAGATGGGGCAAAGAGTTGTTGGACCAAGACAAATATGTCCGAGTCAGTTGGTGAGGCCGGAATTTGCGAGGCCAAGCAAGCCATAGTATCTGTAAATTTATTAGTTGAGCGGGGAATGGTTTGAATAGAATAATGAGAAAATAAGGTCAAAAGTGAATCTACGTAATGTTTGTACTTTTGAAGTTCCTCATTTTTACATTGGTAGATGCCAATAACTTGATTTACTACCAACTGAGAGTCACCAAAAATATTAATAGACTTCACACCTAAGTGTAACGCAACATGGAGGCCCAAAACAAGGGCCTCGTATTCCACTGTGTTGTTAGTGCGGGGAAATCGAGCCTGAATGAAAGAGGCATAGGTTCACCTTCAAGAGGAATGAGAACAACACCCACCCCTCCACCGTGTTGGCATTTAGATCCATCGAAGAAGAGAGTCATCGGATAAAACACATCATTGAGCGAAAGAGTTGTGATGAGTTCATTAGGGAAAGTAAAATTGGTAAATTGTTCCCCAGGTAAAGGGGCTTCCGCGAGTTGGTCTGCGATAGTTTGTCCTTTGAATGATTTTTGGTGTAAAAACTCAAGGTTGAGGTCGGCAAGTAGCATAAGCCATTGGGTGATGCGTTGGTTTAGATGAGGTTTGGTGTACATATAATGTATGGGGTCAGTGTTGGTGATGACAAAAGTTTTGTGATTCAGGAGGTAATGTCGGAGTTTGGTGGCCACAAATGATAGGGCTAGGCACAAATTTTCTACATGTGTATATCTAGTCTCGTAATCCACAAGAGTACGGCTTATGTAATAAACTGCTTGTTCTCGATGCTCAGAGTCACGATGTGCGAGCATGGCTCCTACAACATGGTTGGTGGCAGAAAGGTAAAGGTAGAAAGGGCGATCGTCCTGAGGTGGGATAAGCATGGGTGGCTGCAAGAGATAAGCTTTAAGAGCCTCAAAGGCTTGGTGGCATTCCTCACTCCATTGAAAGACAATGTCTTTTTAAGGAGATGATGGAAAGGTTGACATCGGTCCGAGAGTTGTGAAATGAAACGATGGATAGATTGGAGTTTGCCTTGCAAACTACGCAATTGTTTGAGGTTAGTGGGTGGGGGCATTTCTAGGATTGCTTTGACTTTAGCTAGGTCGACCTCAATGCCATGCAAAGAGATGATAAATCCAAGGATTTTTCCCAAAAGGACGCCAAAGACACATTTCTTTGGTTGAAGACGAACACAGTATTGTAACAGGCGATCGAAAATAATGGTTAAAACATCGAGATGTTCACTGCGATGTTTAGATTTTCCAAGAAGATCATCGACATAATCCTCAAGGATAGTGTGCATAATGTCATGGAAAATATAAGTCATAGCTCGCTGATAGGTCGCACTAGCATTCTTAAGGCCGAATGGCATGACATGATAGCAGAAGGTCCCCCAGGGGGTAATGAAGGCGGTTTTATGTTGATCGGCTGGGGCTACTAAAATTTGATTGTATCCTGAGAAGCCATCCATGAGAGAAAGCATCTCATGGCCCGTAGTGAGATCAACAAGTTGATTAATGCTAGTTAAGGGGAAGTCATCCTTTGGGAAAGTGATGTTAAGGTCCTGAAAATCTGTGCATATCCGAAGTCCCCCCGTCGCTTTAGTGACAGTGTACAACATTAGAAATCCATTGTGGATAGTCAATAGGTAAGATGAAAGAAACAAAAGAAGGCGTTGAAGTTATTCTTTCACCAAGAGGGCAATGCATGGATGCATTTTCTCAATTTCTGTTTAAGCTGGTTTAGATTCTAGTTTTGAGTGATGTTATGGACAGCAATGTCAGGATCGATTCCTGGCATGTCGGCGTAGGACCAAGAAAAAGCTTGATTGCGGGCACGGAGGAAGGTAGTGAAGGTGACTTGTTCTAATGTGTCAAGAGATTGTCCGATCTTTACAATGTGAGGATCGTCCTCTGTGTGGATGTTGATTTCTATAGTCGATTCATTCAACATAGTTTGGGTGTTAGATGGTAAGGCACGTTGAATATAAGAGTCGTCCGCACCAAGGTAGGTGAGGATGGAGTCATCATCCTGGCACTCCACAACATTAATTGAAGGCGAATCTTCTTCAATCATATCTGGATACAAAAGGGGGAGAGAAGATGGGTCTTCACTATCGCATTGATAAGTGATAGGACCCAGGAAGATAGCATTCACGAAAAAAAAAAGTTAGGAGGGATAGATTCCGGGTCTATCGACTCTGTGGGTGAAGATGGAAAAATGGGCGATGATGGTTCGGAAGGGGTGACTTCGTTGTTTTCCTGGATATAATTGACATGAGGTTTCTTTGGTGTAGGTGGTTCAAAAAATCCAAGACCACGATGATCTTTGTGTTTGCGGGTAGTTACGGGAATGATCGTGTGTCGGCCTTGTTCATAAAGACCAAAACCAAAACCCTTCCAAGCACAGCGCGTCAGGAAGGTGAGGGCAAAATGACGGTTGGTTAGATATCGAAAATCAGATTGGAAGGGAACCACACCAAGGGGAGGTTCAGGGGTGATAGAGGATGTGTCAACACCCCCATATGTTAGGTTGGTGCGGCAATTAGGTGGTCCGTAGGAGATCACCTCCCCACACTGACGATCGTAGGTAAGATGTGCATGTAATCGTCTATACTCTTGTGAGGTATGAAAGGTGCTAACGTTGTATATGCGGTATTCCCCTAGCGTAAGGCGTTGAAAAACATCTACCAAGGGGTTTGAAGTTGGGATGTTGTCCGCGGGGAAGGAAGTGGTATTCGCGGCAGTGGGTTCATTGGTTGAAGGTGTGAGTGTGGTTAAGGTGGATGGTGGAGGCGTGGTTGAAGTAGATGGTGGGTTGGATCAAAGGGTGCCTTGATTGGTACAAGCACATCATTAGGCGATATAACATATTACGAGGTTTTGAAGGGGAAGCGTCGGCTTTGTGAGTGTATGACTTCCCCTCATACTCAAATTTGATGCATCTATGTAAGGTGGAGG
This sequence comes from Taxus wallichiana var. yunnanensis, assembly GCA_018340775.1. Lineage (NCBI taxonomy): Eukaryota > Viridiplantae > Streptophyta > Pinopsida > Cupressales > Taxaceae > Taxus > Taxus wallichiana. The sequence goes on from CM031237.1 coordinate 351,761,381, forward strand.
AACGCATCCCATAGCCCAGATCAAGGGCGGCCTAACAATATGTTGTATTGGAATTCTCCCTCAAGGACATAAAAGAGTTCGGGTAAGGTACGTGGCCCTACACGAATGTTAAGGATCACGGTGCCTAAGGTAGAAGTAATAACATCGTTGAATGAACGCAACATGGTGGGGTTGGCACACATGCAGCTAGGAGGGATATTCATCTGTTGGAAGGCTTTGGAAGAGACGATGTTTAGGCTAGCACCCCGTCGATCATAACACGACGTACCCGGATGTCCGGACGTAAGCCGAGATGAAAAGAGCGAGGATCAGGATCTTCTACACCAAAGACGACAATTTCTTCTTCAGAAAAATTGCAATGCAGCGGCTTGTTGACGAAAGGCGAAGTGGTTATGGAGGTAGGTTGTTTGGTGAGAGAAGCGATGTGGTTGGGTGTTAAAATGGAAGCGATGGGAAAAGTTTTGTTAGGTAGGACCTCTATCCCTTGAAGGATCTCAATTAAAGCTTGTCGATGCGATTCAGATGTTTGAATGAGATCATAGAGTGTCATTTTGACAGGAGATTGGTGAAGTTGTTTGATCATGGTGCGGTGGGAAACTCCATCAGAGACAAGATAGGCATGGCCACGAATGACCAATTTTGGTGGTGCTGCGATCGGGATGGCAGAAGGAGAAAGAGAGGCCGCAGGTGTGCTTTCTTTAGCTTTTCCATTGTTTTTCTGACCTCAAGTAGCAATGTTAATCATGTTGATCTCATGAATATGAGAGGAGGATGGTGGGGATAAGTCATTGTTCTCAAGAGGTGGGGTTACAATGATGATAGATTTTGGCGAGGCGGGGACAGGTGGTATAGGAGAAGGAATCGAAGCTAAGGGCTTCTCTCTCCGTAAATTGTCTTTCTTAGGCTATCTATCCGAGATAGGTGACTGGAGAAGGATGGCTTTCAAAGCTTTGCATCCTTCTACATCGTGTCCTGGTGTGCGATGGTAAGCACAGATTTTAGATTCATCATAACCTATAGGTCGAGGTTTAGATGGATCATAGAGTCTGAGCGGGGGTAGGGAAATGGTCGCATCCCCTACCAACATATCAAGGATCTTGGAGTAAGATCCTTTGAGTGGGTCAAATTCAGATGAGGATGAGGCTGTTGATTGAGTGGGTGAGATTTTTGATTGTTTTGCTAAGGGTTGGGTGTGAGTGGTTTGTACAGGTGGTGATTTAGGCAAGGGATTTTGATGAGTGGTTTTAACTAGGCGTGGTTTCTTTTGCATGTGAAGTTATGTTTATTTGGTTAAATGATGAGGCCCTAGGTGACGTGGTGGCGAGGAAACAATCATGGGAAATAGGAGCGATAACAAACAAGTCCTTCGATGATCGAGTTTGCTTAGGGTTGGTAGGTAGGCCAGATACTTGGGGCGACGGTGTTGATACACCCGTGAGTGTCTGTAGGGGTGCAAAAGGTATAGGTCGTGTTAAAGAAGATATGGGAGGCAAGGTGTATTGTGGCAAGGTGGAGGGGTGAGGCCCTAATATAGAAGGTAGGTGTGATGGTGAAGGCTGAAGCTGAGCCTATTGTATCGGTGTGATCTGGGGTGAGGGTTTTAGTTGTGGAAGAGGTATAGATTGGACTCGAGGAGATTGGAGTGTCTCTTAGGAGGATTGATGGCGGTATTTTGGATAAATCTAAACATTTAGGTGGGTGTGTCGGTGGGAATTGGTGAAGTCCCAAGTGTAAGGGAAGGCTTAGTTAGGTTGATAGAGATGGCTGAGGGATTTGATAGAGATGAGGGGGGTGAAGGTGAGGACATAGGCATTTTGAGATTTTGTAAACACCTCGGGTATATGGTAGAGGTGTCTGGATTAGTCATCTACATTTGAGTAGAGCAGGGTGTACTCAAGCGCTCCCATAAGGCTCATCTATCTTCTGAGGGATGACACTCTTCACATGTAAACAAGAAATTTGGTATGAAAGAGAGATGGGTTGTGATTCTGGTCCACTGTGGGTGTGATACAGGGGGTAAATGAGGCGCCGTATCAATGGGTACTAAGAGGTCAACCGGTCGCTGGAAAGATTTAGGTGATGAAGAACTAATAGGTAGGAGGGCATGTTTGAGGGGATCTGTTATGATTGAGGAGTTTGGTGATGTAGGCTCAAGGGGTTTCTCCTTTAAGGGTGACAGAAAAAGTGGCAAGCCTTCTTTTGTTGCAGCAAGAGTGGTGGAAGGAGATGTTTGGGAAATAGATAAGTTAGATAACATCCGCTCACAATCTTGCAGGGATGTGGTGTAAGAAGGTTCATTTGTGAGAAGAGAACTCTGGGTGGTTAATTCCTTTATAGGTAAAGGAATAGCGGGACTATCCTCTCGTCCTGATGAAGGAGAAGGGGGCGAAAATCCCTGCGTTGGTGAAGAAGCTTGATTCAGAATTTCCTCAATGGAAGCCCTGGGTTGGGAGTTGAAAATCGCATGGATCTCATGCACACTCTTCTCCTCGACTGAGGTGTCTTGATTTGTGTTACTGTTAGATGCATGGTTTGGAAATGGTTTGTTGAAGATTTTTAAATTTCGATTAGCGGGGGCATTAGGATTATCGAGAGTTATATCCCCTGCATCAACCATTTCCTGCACTATGTTTTTCAACATCTCACAGTTTTCGTGACTGTGTCCCTTCATGCGATGGAAGTTACAGAAGTCATTTTATTTATACCAAGAAGGAATAGCACGGGTGGAATCAAACCTAGAGTGAGGTTTAACAGGAGGCAAGGTGATAGCTCCTACTTTAAGCAATTTGTCTAAGATCACACCATAAGTTTCTCCCAAGGGAGTATAGTTGATGGGCTCGGCTATATACTTATAGGTGGCTTTCGGCTAGGTATTAGACAGTGCTTGAGATTTTACCGTCACAGCGTGTACGTCACCCTTTGATTTCAAAGCAGCCGATGTGTGAGAATTGGTGGTGTTGGGTTTGGTGGTAGAGTCTTGGGTCCGGAAATTTGAGCTTTTGTTGCGTAACCTCAATTTCTCTTCCTCTAAGGCTCGAATCTCTAGTTTCAAGCCATAGTAAAGGCCTCATCAAAGGTGTGGAAATTTTGAATTTGGAGGGTGGGAGAAATGTGTTTAGCACAGGCCCACGTAAAGAGTTCGATGAGCTCGGCCTGAGGTAAGGCGTAAGTAAGTTGGTTGATGAGGCCCGGCCATCATCCAACGAAATCTGCAATAGACTCGTCTTCAAATTGTCGGATGGCGTAGAGGTCGGTAATGGATACTTTCTTGGCAATATTGATGGAGAAGTGATCCAAGAAAGATTGGGCTAACTGGTTAAAGGAGAAGATTGAATGCTGGGTTAAAGCACTGTACCACTCCAAGGCAGGTCCTGATAAGGACATGGGAAAGGTATGGAGTAGTAAGGCATCGTCATGAGCAATCAGATAGCAGGCATGCTTGAACGATCGCAAGTGTTGTTGAGGGTCCTCCTTACTATTAAAGTGAGTAAATTTCGGTAATTCCCATTGAGGAGGATATGTATGAAGGGGGACAGAAGGATGAATAGGCTCTTGACAAACTTGCTCATATGTCAGGGTGTTACGACTTCCTGAAACAGAAGCCTCAAGATTTTGCATCTTTTCCATCATCTGTTTGATTAAATCATTGGTTGGGTTAGATGATGGTGCTGTCAGAGAAGGATTGGTCCAAGAGCCGCTACTAGACAATGGTGGGATTGAATGTTGATAAGATAATGGTGATGAATGTGTTGGGGCAGTCGAATAAGGGTGTCCTATATAAGAGGTTGAGGCCACCGGATGAATTTGTGGAAATGAAAAGGTGGGCGGAACTTGTGAGGGAAAGCTTGTGTGTATAGGTGGCAGAGAGCAAGTGATGAAAGAGGCAACTGCGAGAGAGAGATGAGGTAGGGGCGGTGGGACGGTAGTGATATGTGGGGTCCCAGTTAACTAGAGGAAAACCAATTGGTGCAAGTATGAACCACCGAAGCTACCGAGAGTGGGAAACGGGGCTAAGGATGAAGATGGTAAGGCGAGTTATTAGGTGGGGAAGGGGATAAGTGAGTGGCGATACTAATAGGCATACCAACGAGGAGCTAACCATCGGGTGCACGGTCAGGGGTATGAGACAAATAATATTGTATGGCGCTAGGATTAGCATCCAAAAATTTGGAAAATTCCTTATCTTCTACAAGGATCTTGGGAAAATTGCTGGTATCCGTAGGATTCCCCATAGGATGTGAAGGGGGTGACCTAGGTAAAGGCACGGAACAGGCATGTGAAACCATGGTTGCTGCTTGTTTCTGGGTGATAACAACCATGGAAAAGAGGACACAGCAGGGATTTAATCAATCGGAACAAAAACAACAACAAAATGTTGGAATTGATAGGTTGCTGGTGTGTCAAGAACTGTTAAACACAGTAACCGATATCAGTTAGATAACCGATGTTGGTCAGAATGTAACTAGCGTCGGTCAGTTAACCAATGTCGGTAGTATGGGACCGGTGTCGGTCACTGTGAAAGCAAAGAGAGGATGTAAGAAGCTGCTGGTTTGGGGATAACAATGCTTAATATACCTACCAAACTGTCTTGAAGTGATCACTGAAACTAGTGTATGACAGAGAAACAGAACTAAAAACAAGCAAGATGCACAAGAAAATCAATAGACTAACCCTAGGATTAGTTTTAATCACTTTGGGCTTATGCCTTAGACACCAGATGATGTCAATCCTAAACAAGAGACCTAAGGGAGATGTCAAGTTTGTTTTGGCTCATAAGGCTACCTCAATCGGGCGGAGGAATACCACGGGAAGGGGGGATGTTTGAGCTGTTGTGTTGATTATGATGTGATTTGGTATGTGTTGTGCAGTGAGAGTAAGATTAATTTCTCGTCAATACCATGGATATCACCCCCACGTGTATGACCTATTACTTAATCTACGTTCACTAGAATTAAAAACAACAAGCAAGAATGTGATGTACGTGTTTTAAACCCAAATCGAAAATGATATTCGATGAAGCAAAGAAGATGAATTTCACTAATGCAAAGATCTCTAAAGAAAGACAAATTCTTTTACCAAAATGACAAAATATTTTGTGAATATTTAGAAGAAAGAAACAACAAGTATGCTCCCTATATGAAAGCAAGCAAGAAAGAAAGAAACCTGAAATGGGTCCCACCGGGCGTGCCAAAATGTTTCACATAGAATTTCTTTCGGAATAGAGTTGCTTCTATCCTTTCATTCTCTTGAGAAGCAGAGATAAGGGTTAGGGCTAGGAGGAATACTGTTGAATGTTGGGAAGGTGTGCGCGTCACCAGTAGAGAGATCGAGATCGATTGTGAAGAACTCCTTTTTATGCGGGAAGGACTACTGTAAGTAAGAATACAAGACCACCAGATCTTATTTAGACAATAGGTGAGGAACTGCCTTAGGCCCATGAAATATTAGACTTCCTTTCGAAGGTGGTCAGTTTCCCATTTGATATGAATTAAAGCAAAATGATAACAAATAACTACAAGATAATACTTACGGTTCCCTGATGAAGATACGAGTCAAGGAATGTGGTGGTGATGTAAGGCTTAGTTGGGATGATCCGGTATTGGAAAGCGAGCTGATGAAGTTATCCTCAGTCTTTTCCAATGCTTGAACGAGGGTGCAGCCCGATCCGGTTGCTCGATTGCGATCTTCGGCTCGATGCTCTTCTCTGCAACCTCTTACTCGCTTGTTTCACTTCTCTTTCTCCTGCCCCAAAATGAATTCCGGATGCTCTCTTTTGGGGGAGGTCATTGCTGAGGAACCGATGGCGGTTACACGTAACCGATGGCGGTCGAGTAGGAACCGATGTCGGTTAGGTCAAAGTGGCTATTTTTAGTAAAACAACCATCTTTCCCTCCTTTTCTCGTGAGGGATCAGTTGTGGGCTTGGTCAAGTCATTATTAGGCTCGTTTTGGTGCGGGTGAGGGGTGATGAGTCATGGGTGTGGGTCTGGACCAAGTCATAGGTCTTAATTAGGTTGGTTTAGGGTTAGGGCTGGAGTCATGGTGAGGTGGCGAGATGAGGTGGCAGGTTTGGAGATGTGGATTTATTAATTATAAGGTAATTAATAAATCATTAGGTGTGTAAGGTTTTAGGTGGTGAGGTAGGGTTAGGTTGCGGGATGAGATACGAGGTAAAGGGTGTTGTAAGACCCAAATTTGGTGTCTACAAAGGTGCATTTGCAAGTATTATAATTCATTGAGCTGGACTTTGGTTTTGCTTGCATGCTCAACAAAATCAAAAGTGCACTCTGGGTGAGGAGGTTGTCCACTGAAGTGGAACTTGATTTACATGGCAAGGGCTTTGAAGGAACCTTGTTTATTTTGGATGGAGGATTTTCTACCAAAGGTGCAACAATCGGTTTAACAGAGGATGGAGATACACTCTTTGGGTGACTCACAGTGTTTTAACAGAGATTCCAATGGAAGGGGAATTGCTTTTAATAACTACTGAGAACTAGAAGAAGAAGTAAATGACTTACTTGGCACAATGTTGGCATGGTCCTTAGAAACAAACAGGTATGATTTTTCTCTAGTAGAATCCATGGAGGGCAGCAATGGAGAACCCTTGTTTATAATCCTCTTTGGTGCGACCTCAGAAGTGGAAACTTCTTTGGTTTTCTTCTCCCTTACAACCACCGAGGACGGAGTGTTATTTTGGACTAAATTCTAGTGAAAACAACACATGAAAAGCTTAGTCTTTCCTCCTCCTCTTCTTCATCATCATCAATGAATTCGAACAGCCCATTGTGCATATCGACCTCCTCCACTTCTAGGTAGCTCTCACAGTTTTCTTCATCATCTTCGGGCTCATCAACTTCAACTTCTTCTCTTACATCACAGGCCACATTAACTAGGGGTGCTTCAAGAGAAAGCTAGCGAGGAGGAGGTGCAATACGCTACCTATCATTAAAGTTTGATCTTCTTGGGTTGTTCCTCATAGTGATCTGTGACAACTACTTCTTCAAGGCAACCAGATCGTTTGCCATTTTTTGAAACATGGGGTCTGTTTTGACTGAACTGGAACTCGACCTTTTACTTTCCACTTGGGCCCTTCACCTTCCCTGAAAGGATTAAATCATCATCAGTTTCAATGGCAGAGTCTTGTGCTTCCCTTAATGTTCTTGGTTGGTCTCTTCTGAGGAAGAAACCAACTTCCGATGGCAAGGCACTAATGAAGAATCTCCTCAAATTATTATCAGGAGGGACTATATCTTCTGGGATTCTTCTTGTTAATCTGTCAAACCTTGCAACAAAATCTCTCATGGACTCGGAAGCTTCCTTCTTCATTTGAACCAGTTGAACCAGTAGATCTTGGCAATCTTCAGTGCTCTTGAATCTATGTTCAAATGCACTCCTTATATCATCCCAACCCGTGATAGATCTTGGGGGCAACATGTAGAACCATTCGATAGCCTTCTCTTGGAGTGAATCCATGAAAATTCTGACTGATACAGCTTCATCTTCAACGCCTAACACACCACAAGCTGTGATGAAGGATACCACATGTTCCTCAGGTAGTTGGGAGCCATCTCCTTTGAACTTGGGGAAATTATTCCTCAAACCTCTGGGAAGATCATGAAGTATTCATGGGAGAGAAAGAGGACTAGTATTTCTTCCCCATGACACATGGGGTCTATGTGCTTCTCGTTCATTATCAACCATTTTTCCTCTGTGTTCGACTTCTTGAGCAGCTAGGCATGCTTCTCTTTCCGCTGCTTGGAGTCTTTCAATCTCCTCAAATTGAGCCCAAATCTCTTCTTCTCTTTCAAATGGAACTCTCTCCTCTTCTTCTTCTCTTTCCAGCTCTTGTTCTTCTTCCTTAAGATCACCAAAAGTAGGATCAACAAATCTTCTTGATCTTAATTGTCGGGTATATCTTCTGTCAGCTAGCTTGAAGGCTTATGGTCTTCTCTGAGGTGCTAGGATCTGTCTTTGCTCCTCCAACTCACGAGCAAGTTCTTCTTCTTGATCCAATATCCTTGAAGTAATGTAATAATGGTTTATACTTTGCCTATTATGCCAAATAGCCTCCCTCGGTCTGAAGTAATATCCTCTTGAATATGAAAAAGCAAGGTGGGTCTCTCAACAGGTGGTTTTTTTGAATGGCCATGACTTGTATCCATGTGGACCACAAGAAAAATCATAAATTTTCAATAAAATCGACTGATATTTAATGACCTTGTGGTCATTTCTTGGGTGCAGATGTTGCGAAATCTGCTCCACGGTGGGCGCCAAAAATGTTGGCTTAGAAATTTGTCTCGAGGGAAAATCGTGGGTTTCCAAAACAACACTATGGGAATCTAAGTCCCTCTACTTATAACGGTGCAGCTATTGTATTATGCATGAAAATCAAGTGAATTCTATGGTGGTTTTTATGTCGGAGATCCACAGCGGCACTCCACTGACCCTATGGCAAAGCCTGAAATTACTTGTAAGAACGGAAAGCGGTCTGAGAGTGGGAAATGGGAGTGAGAATGAAGGTAAAGAAATCAATAATGAAGGTAGAAAATCAGAAGCCTTCATACATTGATTAACGTTCTACAACAACATTTTAATATAAGAAATAATACGAATTTGCAAAAATAGAGTTGTAAGATTGAACAAAACGCATTGGTCTCAAAGTACCACTTGAATCCTCGATCAAAGGGGCATAAAATCCATCTTCTTTATTGCAGATGAGAAGTAAACTTGTACAATGAAATAAATTGGAAGAAATTTACGAGAAAAGCTGATTAGAAGAAAATGGCGACTATCTCTTTTTTCCCGTACGTGAAAAATCATTTCTAATTTTCAAAAGTGCGATTGCACGACCCCGAAACAAATTTGAGAATATGAAATAACATGCCGAGGGAGTGGTTACAAATTCCCAAGGTGCCCAACAACAATTACACTTGAAATCAATCATTTTGCATCGACTCGATTCGAAATGCAAAAAAATGGCCGTGGCGACAAATGCGAAAAAATGATTAAAAGCAGTTAAATCTTTACTAGATTGAATATGGGCCATTAGATCTACATTATGTGCCTTCGAATTGGAGCCATTCATGTGGTAGAGAGAGACTGGAGCTGGCAAGGGCGAGCATTTCACGTTTCACGACATTTTTGGATTTCAAAATTTGGAGCAATTTTCTCCACCGGCCCACTTTGACATTGCAGAGATGACACGTGGCATGATTTAACTAGAAAAAAGTCATAACCTCTTTTAGAACACATGGGACCTTTGTCGAAAAAGTTCCAAAGTCACAAACTCTTCTGCGGCCCACACTCTTGTTGTTGACGTTGCAACACCCTATTCGTTAGGGGATCTATCCTTGGTATTTTCTCTACCCGCTCGGTCTTGCGCATTCGCCATCACCAAGTGTACTGGTTGCCAAAAATGTGAAGTGGAAAAGAAATATCCCTAGCCTTGCTAGTCCATTTTGGGCAAAATTTATAACTTAAGCCCTTCGAGCCATATCTTGCACGACACAAAGAGTTAGAACAACTTTGTTACCTTTTTGGGAAGGGGAAGAAATTTCCCATATGATGAAGTAGGTTCCAAACCTCCTTGATCCCTTGGAAAGTGCCAGATTTCAAAATACTTAGATTAGACCATTTTCAAAGGGGGCTAACTCAAAAATTTAGGATTAGACTTGGAAATAATGAAGGAAATTTTTGAGGGGACAACACGCCACCTACCTCATGTTACATTGTGTGACCGTTTCTTCTCTTCTCGCGTGGTCTTTAAACACATTTTCTCACCACACTTTTATAACCACATGAATTCAAACACCTTCTACACCACACAACTCATTCTTCTACCTTTTGCTATTCATCCCAAAATGAGTTCTCCAACAGTCCATCTTCCTTAGAAATGTTCCAATGACTTTCCGAATTTAGTTTTCAATCCACCTTGCACTAAAAGTATGTGCAATCCTCGGTGCATGAAATCACTTCAAAAGTATTTAGCTACCGGCGTGCCAATGCACACAAAACACATAACAGAAAGGACAAAGAAAAGTGACGATGAAAGGAAACACAAAAAGAAAAAATGCATTAAGGGAAATTCTACACTAACTGGAAACACTACCTCGTTTACAAACACATAGAAGACTTATTTATAGTAGGGCTTCAACTTACTCCTATTAGAAAAACTAGGAAGCTGTGTGCCATCCAACACTTGTAACTGACAAGCTCTTGAATCAAGAATGTAATTGATACTATATGGTCCTAATCAATGTACTTTAAACTTCCTAGGATGGCACAAAAACTTTGAATCATACAAGAGAACCATCTGCCCAACTTCCAGCTTCTTATTTTTGATGTGCCTATCATGCCATCGACTTCGCCTAGCTTTTTCCATTCTCTAAATCCATTATGCTATGATACATATCTGATCCAGCTGCATCAACTTGTCAATACATTCGCTGGGCACTTGTTCATTAGCCAAACCTCATGCATGCACAATATGTAGGGAGGGTAACATGAACTCAACAAGTAATACAACCTCCGTGTCGAACACTAGCTGAAAGGGTGTTGCTTTGTTCAACCTTTTGTAGGTTGTCCGATATGACCATAACACGACAGAGACTTTGTCATCCCAATCCTTTCTCCCAACATCACAAATCTTGGTCAACGTGTGACTTAATTTTTTAAAAGGATTCTGCTGTCCCATTAGCTTGTGGGTGGTAAGGGGTAGTTTTGTGATGGGCCACCATGAATTCTGCCAACAAGATTCTAACTGTCTCATTGAGGAAATGAGTACCCCTATCACTCATTAAACTCAGTGGGCATCCATACATGTCTATTATATTCTCCCACAAGAACCTAGTTGCAGATCTACAATGTAATCCTTTCAGAAGTATTTCGTGCCCGCCCATTGTGTTAGATAGTTAGTGTAAGTGATGATGTAATGTGAACCCATCCTATGCATGGTTGGGGAAATAGGGCCCACAAAGTCAATTGCCCATTTTTCAAATGGCTTTGTACTAGCAATAGGTCTTAATGGAATTTCATCTCTTCATCCTGGATTACGAGCCGGAAATGATCATAGACCTTGCAATACTTGATACAATATTTGTAAACTATCTCCCACCAAATACCGCTTAAAAGGATTTTACACGTAGTCACATTTCTGCATAGTGACCTCTTGTAGTACCACCATGAGCTTCCTCCATGATTGCGGTGTGCTCATGCTCTAAAATACGCACCGACATAAAACATCATCTTGTTCGAGCTTGTACAAGTCGTCATTAATCACCATATAGGGCACGACGTGTATAACTAATTACTTCTTTTCCAAAGCTTTCATCCCATCTAGTGCCACACTGTTCTCGGGAACACAAAAATATCTTCTAAATAGAGGGCACACATTACAACCTGAATAAATTTGCATCAACATTGTGTCCTCAATGCTCTACGTGTCTTCACCAAAAGTAATCCTTGATAGATGATCAAGTCCCTGTGTTCTATTTCCTGGTTTCACTACCACTAAAAATCAAATTCTTGAAACAATAGGACCCACCGGCATATGCACCCTTACAAAATGGGCTTGTTCACCAAGTACTTTGATGTCATGCGGTCTATGTAGAAAATAAAAGGTGTTACTAGCAAATCTTGCCTAAATTTTTGTATACGTAAATCATTGACAATGCCTTGCGCTCTGTGCTAGTATAAGTTTGTTATGCTGGAGTTAATTGCCTACTAGAAAAACATAAGGGATGTTCAACAATCCCTTCTCCAGTTATACTAACACCACTCCAATTACCATCTGTGATGCATCCACGTGCACATGAAAGGCCCTATCCTAAGAGGGAAAGCGTAAGATGGGCACAATAGTGAGTCTGTCCTTCGGTGTGTTGAAAGCCACTTGTTGCACCTCACCCTAAAGAAATTTTCCTTTATGCTTTAACATCTCCTCCAATGGTGTGGAAATTCTAGCATAGCCCTTAATGAACTTCCTGTAGTATCCCGTATGCCCTATAAATCCACGCACTACGCTCTGATTGGTGGGTTCCTCTAACCCCAATATCACAATTTTCTTTGTAGGATCCACCAATAAACCATCCTTGTAGATGATATGACCAAGTAACATGCCAAAAGGAGTGGTGAAGATACATTTCTTAATATTCAGAGATATGCTCAACTTCCTGCACCTCTCAAACATCAGCCTCGGGTTGTCACATGATGATTCGTTTCTAATCCATAAACCATATAATCATCTAGGTATACTTGGAGAAATTTATGAATGAGTCCTGAAACGAATAAACCATAATGCGTGAAAACACAACAAGTGCATTATTTAGTCAAAAGGCATGACCATATAAGCAAAAATTCCCCATTCAGTGGTGAAAGTTGTATTTTCCTAGTCTTTCTTGGCAATTCAAACTTGGTGATATCCCAAAAACCCATCTATAAACAAATATATCTCGTGCTCGACTACTCCTTCTAGGATCTCCTCAATGAATGGGGTTGAGAAAGGATCAATGACACACACAAAATTTAAGCCTCCATAGTCAACACAAATCCTTATTCTCCCATCATTTTTGATGTTGATGACCATTGGGCTCACCCACTCGATTCTTGATGGCCTCTATGATACCAGATGCTATCATCTTATCAATCTCCTCCTTAACCTTCACGCATAGATTTGGGTTCATTCTATAAGGCCTCTTCTGATTTGGTCGTGCCCCTTCCCTCAATTTGATCCGCATCTCTCCTAGAGAATGATGAACCCCCTTTAACTCATGGTACCCATGCGGAAATAAGTCCTTGAAAATCATGCAATAGTTAAATTATTTTTGACACTTGTTGATCCGTCCAGTTGTCCCTAATGATGGCCTCTTTAGGCTCTGTCTCTGCACCAATGTTAGCTTTCTTCATCTTGAGGATCATGGTAAGTGCATGCTTGCTCATTTTATTTATCTAACACTTTGTGCATACCTTCTGCATGGTTAACATCCAAGTTCTCTACCTCTTCATCATCTACTAGGTAGACCAACTTTCCTTTTCCTTCTCCGGTAGGCACACTCAAGATGTACTTCTTATGCCTCTTCTTCCACGAAGAACACCCCTAACTCGGTTCACCTAATAGCTCTAGAATCCTATCCTCGGCCATGACACTATCTCCCATAGTAAGGTACTTGACTACCTACAACGCCTCATTCACCAATGGTTTCAGACTTTGATACTTAAAATTTTGAATAATATCTGCCGTTAACTCTCACCAATTACAATACGATGGCACAGTCGAATGAATATACCACATGCACGTGTATCCCTGTAGGGTGGAATAAAACTTATGCACCCATAATGAAGGAGGAAAGGCTTCTGTGCCCATCATCTAGGTTCTCTCACACTCTTGGATGTGGAATGAGGTGGACTCCTTCCCATGATAGTCATGTATTGCAGAGGGTGCATTGCTCGGAGAAACTTGACAGAGAGTGCGATTCTCACTTCGCACCACTCTAGAAGGTTGTCTCGATGTGTTTCCCACCAACGCACTACCATCCCACACAAGGTATAAGTAAGAATATTCCTTCTCTTGACTTGACATGTCCACTGGGCTTACATCATGTGCAAAAAGACATCGGGTTACCTTCCTAGTATAGCGTGGTAAGCGCCTTCCTCTTAGGTGCCTAAGCCGAGCACACCCAGTAACTCGATTTATTGTGTCTTCAATTGTCTCCCAATCAACTCATAGGTTCCGTACACCCAATTATCACATGTCACGCTAGTTGTATCACTCATGGATAGAGCATCTTCCTAGTGAATGAATCCTTTTGATGGATGAACAATCTCGGGTTCTCTAAGGGTGCGTACATAGATTCTATCAAGGTCCTCTTCTCCTAAGGGTTCCACAAAGGGCACATACTTCCCATTAGTGAGTGGAATAATGATGTGCTCCTCTTTATTCTAGAAACTTATGCACCCCTTGTTAAAACACAAGTCAACATTATTCTTATAACACCAGGGTCACCCAAGTAATGCTGGAAAATTATTTTCCTCAAAGAAGCGTGAAGACTTCAAAATCTCCAATAAAATTTTCCCCTTGGATGGTTATGGATGCATCCTTCAATACTCTAATTGGAATAGACTTTGTCCTATTCGCCATATACACCACATTTTAAGATGGCTGTAACGGGGGTCTTCCAATCTGATTCCATCCATCCAAAGCAAGGACATTGACCTCATTGCCCTTGTCAATCAAAATGTTACTTAAAATCTATCCATCCACAGTTGTATTCAATGTGATCTCTTTGTCATAGTCAATACTGTGAGGAGGCATATTAGCATGCAAAACCTACCTCTCACGCTCACCTTCAGCACTTGGTACTTTTCCTCTCAGCCACTCTCCTAATAGAGGGATGATGTTCTCTTGGCGCAACATCTTACATACTTCCCTCACTTCATCCATATATGTTTGAGGAACCTCAATACTTTTATTCTACTCAACTTTTGTGATTTCTCCTTTAGACATTGAATCTCCCCTTGCAAGCTCCTAATCACCTTCATGGTCTCTTGGTAGACCTCTTTCTGATGAGTTAGATCAGGATACTTCCCATGTAACACTTCTCTTGTAATTAGAGGCATTTTCCTCAAAATTTCCTTAGCGAGCATAGCCTCAACTTGCGTAGTCACGAAGACAAAGTTATAAATCGGGGTTATGCGCTACCCTAGGCATCCACTATGGATCAGCTTGCTTCACACTCACCATCCTGTACCTTTTTCCTTCCTCTGGTTCTAGCTCATGTGCTCATACAACTCAGGGCACTCCTTATACTTATGATTCTTCTTGCACCATGAGCATTGGAGAAAATCTAGACACTCATGCGTGTAGTGTTCAATGCATCCACAATTATAACAAGTTCAACAAGGAAATTCACTTCTACTTTCTTGACCACCATGACCTCGAATCCTCCGTGAAAACCTCTTCCTCGACTTCCTCCTTCTCCGTGCCCTTCATATTGACAACCTTCGTATTCGAACTACTTCTAATGTTGGTTTGACACATGCCAAGATCAATGACATCATGGATTTGGTTTATCAGCTGAAAATCCTTTATATTGTGAGTCGTAGACGAGCAAATATTACAATAAGAAGAAACATTCTTACGGAGCATGAATTGTAATAATGGACATCTACTTAAATCATGATCTCTACGTGACGGGGAAAATTTTAGTGGCAAATTTTTGTAAACTCACGAAAATCGAGGATTATGGAAATTCAAATTGACAAATATTATGTTGTTCGAGTTGGCTTATTCACTAAAAAATTACGCCGACATGTCCCTTATACTATTCGTTTCACCTAGATTTTACACATATATAAGAGCTTATGAATGTAATTCACCACCATTTCAAATCATATCATGTGCATATTCACCGAAGTAAACATAAGAAAATCCTTAGCCACCAACACTGAAATTTGAGCCATCCAACCATAAGCCATCCATCCTTGACCTGACTAACTCTACAATTTGAACCATCCAACTCTATTCCATCCAACCCTAGCCATCCAACCCCTAGTCGTCTAACCCTTGGCCATCTAAACCCTCATTGTCAACCTTGATCCGTCCAACCCTTAGCCGTCCCAACTCCCGACCGTCCAACCCCCTCGTCCAACACCCGAAGCTCCAACCTATAACTATCCAACCCTTAGTCATCCAACCCTTTACCGTCCATTCTCAAATCCTTTAAACATAAGAGCTGCCCTAAGGGTCTAAGTAAGCAAGTCATGGATACTAGAAATTAGGGCAAGAAGATTACAAATTTAGCAAGTTCAAAAAAGGGTGCCAATACTTTGCTTGGCTATTTTGGAAAATCACAAAAATGAAGTTAGTTTCTACTTCGGTTGAAAATATCGGTATGTGGCAAGTGTTATTTACTGGTTATTTTATCTTACAAAATTTAATAATTATGTTTATAATATTGTTCTTGGAACTATTTGACATTTGTACTCTGTAAAAATTTAACTATAGATAAGATTAATACTATATAAGTAACAATTTTATAAAATTATTTGCAAACGTTTCAGAAATTCCTTCACAGAATAATCAATTTATAGATATTGATGATCCATTATATGTTGAGGCAAACATTCTGTCCCTTGATGAAATAGAAGTACAAGAAAATTCATCGAATTCTCAGGATACACCAACAGAGGAAGCTTCTACTCCAAGGTCTATTTCTAGAAAAAGGAGACATGAGATTCAAAATATTTCTACTGATAGCCCAGATGCAGAAGTTGAATCCCAAGGAAAAAAAGAAAATATGTTAGAAGAAAGATGGCAAAACTGGACAATTGGAAGGAAATTCCAGTTCAAATGGGCTGCAAAATATCCTTTTATTGAACCTATGTACACTAAAAATTGTAATGATGTTCCAACACAATGTCGATGCAAAATATGTGGTTGGAAATAGGGGAAGGATCACACGATGCAACTCAAACTGGACATAATTGAAAAACACTGTGGGAAAATATACATTTCCCAAAATCTTAAGGATGACAACATAGTCAGAACACATAAATGGAAAGATGCAAAAGATTGTCTACATGTCAAATATGTAGAAGAGTATGAAAAGGAACAAAAATGTATCAAATATGTAAATGAAAAAGGTGGGACCATAGTAGCAAGATTGAGCAAAGCTATGGAGGTAGAAATGCAAGCAAAGGGTATTCAGTTTGCAACCGTATTTCATATAATGAAAAGGGGAAGACCGATGTCAGATTTTAGAGAAAATAAAATGTTGTATCAAGTTATTGGTTTAAAGAACATTCCTCAATCTCATTGGTCAGATACCAATGGCTGGGAGATTGCAAAATGTCTATCTTTGGTAGAGAAGGAGGATCTGAAATCTGTGTGTTCAAAAGGAAAAGTATATTTCCCTTTCTTTAGATGAGGTTACTGTAGTTGATAATACTTCATGGATATGTATTCATGTTTACACATTTGCTAATGAAATAAGGACTCCACACCTCTTGGAAATTCATAAAATGATAGAGAATTACAATTATGAAAATATTTATAAATTGGTGGTGTCAAATCTGAAGGATATCGCGGAATGGATGACTTTGCCATTGCAACAAAATTAGTTTGTGTCAGAACCGATGGTGTAGCTATAATGCAAGGAGCCAAAAATGGTCTGTGTGTTAGAATTTAGACAACTATTTCTTCGTATATGGTTGTTTTCCACTGCATGGCTCACAGAATGAATCTCGCCTACAAAATTGTGAGCACATTTGAAAATGTAGCTAAAGTGGAGGAATTGATACGTGATCTGCATGCCTATTATTCTAGCAGTCCGAAGAGATTTTTAGAATTTCAAAAATTTTCTATTGGACTGATAGAGGGAAAAAACTTCTCAAAGATGTAGATACCAAATGGATATCTATGTATGAACCTTCCTATAGAATATATGATGAATATCCTTCATTGACAGGATTTATGTTTAAATACCACAAGGATGTAGATAAAGCTAAAGATCTATTGTGCCATCTAACTAACATAGAAACTTTACTCACACTCTGCGGTATTTTTCCCATGTTGAGGGAGCTTAATATTTTAACGAAGCATGCTCAAGATCGGTCTTTCTACATTACAAACTTTATAAGACTCAGAAGACGTGTTTTTTGGAGTCTAGAAAGTTTATATATTTATGATGGGAGTTTTCAGGGTGCTACTTTTGAAAACTAGAATGCATTGACATATTTGAAAAATTCCAGGTGCTTCTTAAAGTACAATATAAATGATCATCTTGTGTATAACAACACATGGAAGAGAGATTCCACTTCATACATACCAAAAAAGAATTGATATGGCTAACTCAGAAATAGAAGAAGTAAAAGTGACACGAAATTTATATGATGCAGTATTAATGGAAACTAGGAATAAGTTGAGAAAGATCTCTTGAATCGTTAGCTAAAGAGATCCAGAAAGATTCAAAAATGATAAAATACTTGAAGCAATGGGAGTTGTAAATCCGTAGTTTTGGAATTTTTGGCGGAAAACCTTATACATCTATCAATCCTTTATTTGTCAAAAACATGGGTGATCTAACTGATCATTTCTATAAGACTGAAGAGATAAATGGAGTTTTTGTAGAAGGAATTTTGGAAAGAAAACTACTTAGTTCATAGTCAATGGATTTTGCTAATACTATGATACAAAAAGTTCAACTTCTACAAAACCCACAGGATTACAGTGCCATGAAAAGGATTTGGAAGGATATCTGTTCTAGTAGTATTCTAAGTGAAGATTTGAGCGAGTATATTAAGTTGTATGAGCTCTGTCAAACAATGATTCTGGGTTCTGTGGAAGATGAGAGGGTTTTCAGTGCATTATCCTTTTTAAAGTCAAAATTTTGAAACAAATTGGATAGAAATATAGAAAGTTGTCTTAGATTGTATGTATCGAGTTACTCAGTGGAGTCTTTTCCTTATGATAGAGCACTGAATTGTGGAATTCACTAGTAGAAAGAAGAGGAGTTAGTAATATTCGGCTGACCTGGGGACCGAGACACATCCACAAATCATGCTACACGGTTGATTTCTAAGACACATGAAATTTTTGCTCCAACACTTTGTTTGAATTCACATAGATTTTATTTCTTTTATACATTATTGAGACTACTTATGTATTTCATTTAGAGATTACAACTTTCAATAAATGCAATATTATATTTGTCATTATATGATCCTTTTCCATTGGAATAATGTCATTATATGTTTCAATTATGCCATTTGTTTTTATATGTTTGGTTTTCAAATTCAGACTGAAATAAGGACACATTCGTCTTTTATATCTCATTAATTGATTTAATTTAACTTTGGCAACAATTCAGAAACGTAAAGAAACAAAATAGTGTAAATTTAAGCAACATTTACGTAAACAATAGAAAAGAAACATAGTTTTTATTAACAACATATAGTAACATTGTACAATTCTTACTTCCAAAGTTCTTTTAAAATCGATCTCTCATGTGGCGGATTACTTTATGAAAAAAGTACAAATTCATAAAGCATTGTCGGCCAATATAATTCAAAAAAGGGGTTGTACTAACATATCAAAGCTTCTGGACAAGTTCTGTCATAGAAGGACACATTACGAGGTCATCCTTTTTTCTGCCTATGATTCAAAATCATAGTTGTCCTTACATCTGCCACATGGAATAAAAACTAAAAAAGGGCTGGCCACTATCTTTTAATTCCTACGCCAGTGTTGGAATTGTGACAACACACCTGTCACATGGTGAACTTTACTAACTTATCAAATTTTATGATGCAGGTGAAGCTTTTTCTTTTTCCTGCATAAGAGATGGAGGAATCTGCTACATCTGTATAGAGCTAGCTTCTATAACTCCTGATGCTTGAAGATCTCCTGCTGCAGTGTTGATATTTTCTAGTATATTCAACTCCTCCCTCGCTACATCTCCTACAGACAAAAGTGTTGCATCTACATCTTTCTTTTCCTTTAGTAAGACTTCTGGATCCATCTTATGCTCCTTTATTATCCTTCTTAATGTATTATTTTGTTTATTAATAACAATGAGTTTTTCCTTCAATTGTATAAAAGAATTTAGGATTTTGCGAGCATTCTTCAAATGCGCTTCAAAAAAATTTGCTTCTTTCTTTAAATTTTCATATTTTACCTGCAAAACAAAAATATTTAATTTTTAGTCTATCAGATAATATGAAAAAATATATTCATGGTGCTTCTAATATTAGATTTAGGTTTTTCATGTAAAACAAAATGCCCACTCACAACAACTTTATCTTTTTCTCGCATTTTCTATTAAAACATTAGTCTTGTCTTTAGACCATTTGTTGTAGTAAGCTTTGTGCTTCAAACATTGAGATTCTCCAACATGTTTAGCATTATTTCTATAATTTCATCATTGTAATCATTACTATATAAAATTGTCTCGATTGAGATTTGTTTAGCAAAACATCCCGCCATACGCTTTGGTTGGCTCTCTACGATAGTGAACAATGAATGCCTTTGAGCATGATTATGGTATATTGTATTTATTTATTTTATCAATTTTTTTCCCTCCTCTCCCAAGACCGCACCAAATCCACATCAGACATTACAACCTCTTGAATTTTTACCCCATACTATCTGATATCATATTTTCTAATATAAAATGTGTCTTTTCATCCTCTGTTTATGGAGCAACACTTGGGGGAGGAGGAGAGTCACTACCCTATATTACATGCACATTTTGTTATTGAGGCAAAGTAGATTGAATCATATCATGGGTGTCAAAATAGTTACCCTTGTCTGCATCGCCACTATCGAAGCCCAAATACTCCTCGTCAAGGGCGATGTTGTTGAAAAGTTGTGTGGCTGTTACACTTAAAACACCACCTAGTGATAGTCCAAGAAATTCGGTGGTAGCAGGATGAACTGTTTCTCATTGACTCTATAGGAATCCTAATATTCTTTCCTGAAGTCCTCCTTTGTGTTTGTACTATACGTGTTGGAGGAATTGGTGGCCTCCTTGTAAGTGGAATATGCCCTGAAGCCATATTACCTGCATGAAGCAAACATCAAATTGCTAGAATATAACGGATGTGATTTGTAAATGCTAAAAATTGTAAGGAAACAAAACATGCTAATCAAACTACCGTATAATATACCTTGCATGATGACAGACGGAGACACAATTGTGACATTTTGATCTCCATACCCAGAATGAGTTTGATCTTCATCATCAAACTCGGTAGTTTTTCAATACAATACATGTAGAAAAGATCATTAGAAATATTAAAATACATAATCTATATTAATTGTTTGAATTAGTAATTTATATAAAAAGATAACTTCATACATGTAGTTAAATGTGATGGTAAACATGATGTGCATATTGAACCCCTAGGTCACTTTTGACGAGGAGGTCTTACTGGTGTTGATTTTACTGAATCCATGTCGGAATCAGCACAGAGCTCGGAGGGGCTTTACCTCTAGCAATTACCTCCTTATGAGATGTTGTAGCTATAATTTTCTCTGCAAAATAAAATCATACAATTATTATTTTATTGAAAATATTGAAATTGAAATCGTTATAACAAGTAGACAATAAAAGTAATCACATTACTTGTTGTTCTTCGAGACTAAGACCAATCATCTTATCATTGATTGCGGTACTTAGCAATATTATGCTACGTTAATTCGTAGTATGATTCATAATAGAAAGCAAGAATAAAATTGCAACAAGAGAATACAATCCTCGGATTTATCGGGTTTGATTGGCTTTGTGGGAATGGGAGATATCTGATTTTAATCTATTGGACAAATAATTACACTAATCGAATTGTTGACCTACTAGTGTCTATAATAAATCTTGAATCGCCCAATATGGAATATCTGCGAGATCTTCCCCTGTAATACAATCCTCGGCTCGAAAAGTGAAGCAACTGCAATAAAGAATTTGTTTGTAATGCATTGTAGAAGAAGGCCTCTTGATGAACGATGAAGAGGAGCCGCGATTACAGAAAAGAAACGTTAGAGCCTTTGTGTGGTCAAGTAATGTTAAGAAAAAAAGCATTTGAAAATAATAAACTTACCATCAACCTGTACATTTTAATGAGACTCCAAAAAATTTTTGTCTTCATCTGTAAGGACAACCTTTGTAGTAACAAGCGGCTTATTTTGAAAGGTAAACCTATTAACCGATGCATGTCCTTGGGTTCAATAGAAAAAGAAATTTGGAAATGTTTCGGATGCACGAGAAGAACAAAATTTTTTCCATGAGTGTTGTTGTACGATTCGAGAAGGTAATCAAGGACTGATGTATCAGTGTCGAATTTGGGCATGTTCACAAGCCCATAAAATTTAGATTTTTCAAGCCAATCCTTTGGAGCGTCTTTTTCTTTTAGTAGAGCTAAAATATTTAGGCACATGAGGTTTTTGTATTGAAATTTGGGTGTAAAATTAGAGAGCTCAGAGGACTGGAAATTTACGTATAAAAGTGAAAAAATGAACATTGAAAGGGTTTTTATGGGGCCCAAAGGTGTCATTAATGAAAATTAAATTCATTAGTATCAATGCCCAACCCACGCGTGTAACTACTCTAGGCTTAACCGTCCAAAGATTGTAAACCCTAATCATTACTCCAACCAACCCATTAGTCATTTGCCTAACTACTTACCCGTCCAACTCACCGATCAACCAAGAGCCGTCTAACCCCTTATTCATCCAACCCACCCGCCCAAATCACCCATCCAACCCTTAGCCAACCAACCCTCATCCGCCCAACCCACCACATCCAAACCTTGGCCATCAAAATCCTCACCCATCCAACCCACCCGACCAACCATAGCCCGTCTAACCCCCTTCCCGTCAACCCCTTCCCGTTGCTCAAAGACTGTCTCTGTCCAACCTACCCATCAAACCATTGTTCGTCAACCCATTCCCCGTCCAACCCCTACCCGTCCAACCCACGTGTCCAACCCACCCGTCCAACCCACCCATCCAACCCACCCATCCAACCCACCCGTCCAACCCACCTGCCTAACCTACTCGGCCAACCCACCTGTCTAACCCACTCGGCCAACCCACCCATTCAACCCACCCGTCCAACATGCACGTCCAACCATTGACCATCTAATCCACCCTTTTAACCATTGACCGTACAACATCCGTCCAACCCACTTGTCTAACTCACCCATACAACTGTCCGTCCCTACCTACCCAGGGCAAAATTACGAATTGAGGAAAAAATGCTCTTTGAAATCACCTTTTGCAATGAAACATTTTTTTAGAAATTTTCAATGATTCAAAATTCAATTTATGAGATTCTCGATGATTCGAAAGTAATTTTTCAGAGGGGTCTTCTTAAAATGAACCTTATCCATGAAAAATTTCACAATCCACCGACACGATGCACACTGACTTACATGGGAAAGCTGTCTTGGTGTTCCCTTCTACCTCAAAATTTATGCACCATAGTCCACTACGAGTCTCATGAGCTAAATTCATAGATAATTTCTAAAGATGATTTGTCATGGAAGAAATATGTGCTTCTAAGAATGGGCTTACTCTAGTGCCAATTCTTCCAATGGCTTCATCTCATAAAGCAGCCTCCAAGGCCTCGTGTGGATCCATCAAAGTCATATGGGAAAGTGCTCATCTGAAAGGCATGATCAATCCTCCAATGAACCATTGGGAATGCTGAGACAAATGGATATCATAAGAAAATTTAGATAGAAGAGTCTTAAAGCACACATCATACTCCTGCACACTCTCTTCCATTCCTTGTTGGATTTCCTTCAGAGTGCTAATGCTCTTCCATTGGACTCGAGAATATGGAACTCTACCAAAAAGGCATCACGTATCATAGTATAATCCATCTCCGTTTGATGAGGGTCATACTTTTGGTACCGGTTGTGCGTTCTCCCTTACAATGTAGTTACAAACCGACTTGTCTTCCATTACGGGGTAGTGATGCCCTTCGCGTGCCATAGCAACTCACATTTGTGTACATGCTCTATAACATCCTCAACACCCTTGTAATCAGGAAAATGCAAAGACATCTCATAAAAAACCTCACCGAGGTGGTTGAGGTCCTTGTCCGCCAAACCTGTGGCCTTAATTCCCTTATGTGTTGCCTCTACCACTATATCCACTAGACCCACTAGATCCTGTTCCTCCTGGATCCACCGGATCCTCTTCTTGTAACAGTAAGGGGCCTAAAGCACTTGCGATCTATGTCCCCACTATCCTACTAAAATATGCTCCAATAGTCTCGTGATACTTTAAACCACTCCCACATGTGTTTCCTGCAAGCACTTCTAGATGTAATACCCAAATGTGTACCCACACCTTTCCCAAATTATGTGTCAGACAAAATACCTCCAAATACTAGAAATGTCTGCATGGCCATAGATGGGTGTAATGCAAAATGATATCTACCTTATGCTACTTGCTCACTAACACCAACTGGACTATAAATACTTGTCTCAGAAAATGGAAAACTAAGCGTTAGGGTTTGGTCACCAAGTGGGCTAAGATGCGCACCTACAACTCTCCTCCTTTCTTCTTGTGACAAACTCTCACCGAGAAGCCGAGGGGTTTCTCTCCCACATTTTCCAAGATGGGGTAGCATAGACTGCTTAGGTACCACGCCCTCTGTGTGAACCTCAAATCCTTTCCGCAATGTCTTCCTCCATAAATCAATCACTATAGCAACTTCATACCTTCTCACCAAATCCCTCTCTCACGCTTCATTATACTTGAGTCATCTCTCTTCTCTCTCTCGTTTCTCGCCGTAGGATCCACCATCTTTCACCACACTAGCTTCCATGCCCGTGCCAGTGGGAAGCTAGCCAACCATAGAAAATGCCTCCATACTTAGAGTGATGATCATGATCTTAATAGCTAACGGTATAACACGCAAGAATGATCCTCTTGGATCCTTCAAGAACTCAAACTCAACAATCTCCAGAAATAATACGTAGAGATCGCGTATTCTAGGGTAAATCTATTCAACACACCACTCCACTAATGATCAACAACATGAGTTCGGGTGAGACCAAATTCATGAAGCCTTTGATACTCTTCTTGGGTCCAAAAAAAGGTCTATATTACCAAATCTTCCTTGATTTATACATTGACAACCATTCATACAACTCTCTTTGGAAAACAACAAAATAACGTCTACGAGAGCTCATGATAAAAATGATCCTCTACCCATTTACATGCATCAAACTTAGGTCCAGTGTTAAATCTATGAGAAAACTCATCCTTCGTGTTCTTAAGCCAAGTCTCGACACCGTCCAAGGTCAAGTGCTCTATCATCACACACCATTCTTATAACTTAAAAAAGGTCTTGAAAACAAAACCAAATTGTAGTCATTGTTTACCTCTAACTCGCTTCAAACCTCAAGAATCTTTGACACATCACCTAGCCTAGATCGGGTGCTCACCGAGGCACGCAAAGGCACCGAGCTCCTCTTTTATGTGTTCTTTGTAAGAATGCTTCATCATTGATGGAGGAATGTTATAGAAACAATGATATATGCATCCATTATAAGGAAAAACGTAACAAAGATAGAACCACACACCGATGCTCTATAACATGAAAGTAAACATCATAATAACATAAGAGGATTGGATCTAAACCATTATCAGTGTAAAGCATACATGAGTTTAAATCCTTAGACATAGATATTAAGATCACTCCATTATCTATTGCTTCACAAGTGTTTATAGTAGCCAAGATACATCAAGAGATCCAATACGTGGACTAGATACATTCACAAAATTTTATTGCTTTTTACAATGGTTTCATCATAGAGGTTACACTAAAGAGTACCCACATATATTTCCCTAATGCTCTTTGTGTTCTCTTATACAGCTCCATCGATAATTTACATCCTTCGCCCCCTCTTCCCATCCTAATCTCTCATTTCTTTTTGTGCCAAATCAATACATAGCATGGGGCTTAAAGGAATCTTCCCGTACCACCTAATCATCACCCATGATGAATCACCTACAGATGTCATCATGTATTTCCATACTCGAGTAGCTTCAACACGCACTCACCAACTAATCCATAAAAAACTCAGCTCCTGATCCTGTTATGATAACCGTAATGATGCCCTAGAATATTCCTTCCTTGAGCTGCAAGTCTTCATAGATTAACTTTATCCATAACTGAATCTAGTTGCCTTTCCATGTGTTCCTTTAACACGACTTTATCCATAGTCCAAAAAGTGATGAAGTCTGAATCCATTCCACTGGGCATGATCTTCTTTGCGCATTCCCAAAATTTACCTCTATGCATGCCTTCGTGCCCTACTTCCACGTGCCACAACCCTCTACGCCTCGGGTACTTTGTTATTTCGGAGAGGCTCAACAAATAAACGGATATTCATTCTTAATCTCTACCTCTAAATCATTCCAATCACTCAACACTTAACTGGTCTTATCACGAACATCTCAGTAACCACCTCTTCCAACTCATCATGAGTCAGGTTTCCACTCTCATTCTATAATATTCTAACAATATTATCCATGTTAGAGACCATTATTTCCATAACATCCATTTTCTCGCGCAATGGGTTTCTGATTTCCTTCATCTATTCCTTGTGTGGATTTTGGGATGCCCCAAACACGTCACGCTTTTCCTTTACTAAAGAAAGCCTCTCCATATGCCTGAGTGTCTCATTCTTCATTACTTTGAGGACCTCATTGTCTTCTTCAATGCTCCTTATTCTTATAATTGCATTCAAGGCTGCGTAGATATTCAATGTCATATCTGCCCTCTTCAACTTATCCTTTAAATTTTGTAGCGAAGCCTCATAACTTGTAATCTTCCGCATGATAGAGGTTTTGGATCTCGTGACCTATTCTCGCAACATCTTTTGGTTTTTACATACACACGGTCCCTTCTTCCGGTAGTAGTTGAACTTCCTTGTGCAAATAATACAAGGCCGATGGAAACTCTTTTTCAACCTTGTCCTGTAGATATGGCCTCTCTTCAATAATATGATCCCCAATTTTCTATGCAATATTAAGGGATTTTTGTACCTCTACCTCAGCCTTCTCTCATTCTTGTGTGAGGTGTTTGATCTCGTTTCCTTATCTTTCTTATCCTCCAACAATGCTCTAATGGCTTCCTCTTTATCAATATTTTGGCACACAACTTCAATATATACTCTAGTTAAGGCGTTGCTTACGTGATCATCTCGACATGACGGTGGGTTTGAAAATTACATGGCACAACCGGGGTGCCTTCTTTAATCTACACAATACATAGAATTATTCGCATACATTGAAGTTAGGCTCATCCATATCAATCTACGTTGTCCATGATAATCTGTTTCCTTACATGCGTGTATTCACCATATTCGCATCCATGAGCTCCCATCCATATAATTCCTTAGGCTCCAAATTACTTTAGAAATGATCACATATGATCTTGTTTGGGTCATCAACATACCCAACTGATGGAGTTTCATACGTCTCATACTCCTTTTCATTTTTGGATTGCTTACCCTTGGGAATCCTCGTGCCCGAGTCCAACATCGACCTTCACCTATTTTGCGTAGTAGGGGGTGCGCTAGATGGCTCGCCCTTATCTTCACCTATTTCAAGACAACATTCCCATTGTATATGTTTTGTTCATTCAACACCTCTTTATATTTCTTCATCTCCTCTTCTTGAGGCTCTTTAATATCCTCAATCATAACAAGAGTGTTAGGCACGTTGTCTTTAGATTTTTCCTCCTCTTCCTCCTTCTAAGGAATATACTGCACCTCTTCTTCTTCTAAGGTTCCCGCCTTCTTAGGAGAAGTCCTCGATGACCTTCTAGGAGTTGTGAAGGTCTTGCACCATGATTCCTTGTCCTCCTTAGTATCCTCTTATACTAAGGTTCTTAGAGTCCTGGTATAGGTCTACCTCTAGCGTGCCTATCTCCAATACTTCATCCTCTTGTTGCAGTGGAGGGGTTACCTTGCAATCAATCTTCTCTCCAACAGTAGGTTTTTTTATCCCCTAATGATTTAGACCAACATTATCTTCCTGCAGTTCTCCTTCTTCTTCTTCTTCTTCCATAAGGGGCGAGGCTGGTTCCTCATCTTCCAATGTGCCAACTATATGTTTCCTCTTGGGTGGGCTAGTAATTTGGAATTCATTCTCCACATATCTCCCATTTTCCAACTTGGGCTTGAGTTGGATATATACATGGGTTGCCCCAACCTTACCAACTACCAAACTCGTAGCCTTCATGCTAATATCATATGAAATTAATCTCTTAATATACACAAACTTACATGGATACTCGTAAGTCTTCGTCAATGTGTGGTAGTCGTAATATAACTTGTCTACATTAACAATTAGTTAACATGCGTCGAAAACTTATGTACGGATGCTTGGAAATAAGCGCGGTGAAGGCATAATAAAGCTTACACCAAGGGCTCCACTTCCCATCCTTCATCCCAAACCATGTAATACAAAAGTGTTGGTACACTACAAACCGTACTTGTTTTTCTAACACTAAAGGGAGATCCTTGGGTATTCTCTATTCTTCCTCGAACACGACGTGGAGTCACGCATGCCACAACTCTTCCCTCTATTTAAATGGTCCACTCATGGTCCCATCACATGTATACTCCTCAAATCTCTTTGCAAGATATTTATTCTCTGCAGGATATTACTATATTTTGTCCTTTGGCCCATTGGGCACCCTAATTTCTATAAAGACAAGTGATAAAAGGATCGCACCGAGACTAATCTTCTCACTTCCATGCACTTCCTCAATAATAGTTTCAGCAATGAAACCTACTAAGTTATACACCACTCCTTCTGTCATCTTTGTTGCTATATGTAACCATAATATGTTCACCTGCGACCATCGCTCCTGGTTATTTAACTTTTTCAAGAGGTGTGTTGCTTCTTGGATAAATGGATATTTCTTCAACTTATCAATGTCCATTCTCGTGCCCTCCTTGGTGTAACCCGGTGATTTTCTTGTTGCTTTATGATCCCTTCCTTATCCGTCGGAGTCACTACTAACCTCGTGTGCTTGAAATCCTCAATCTGTCAAGGCCCCAATTAGGGGCATGGTGATCCTCGAGACGTCACTCGAAAAAATAGAAGTACTCATGGACTCGCTCATCAACCACTAGTACAATTTTTTCGGTGTACAAAATAGGGAAGTTCATATAGCTATAAAAATCCCACGTTTCTCAAAAGATTTTCACCTGCATTGTCATACACAAACATGTCATTAGTTTGTTTTTAGTTTGTCTTCTTCACAAGTAATTTATCAAGTTAATCTTTGTTATCTGTTATTCTATGATTGTAATCACTCACTTTCTTGTGGCAAAAATGTGAGTCCCAATCGTGACCAATGTAAACCCCTTCAGGGTACTCCATCTTTGAGAAATGGATTTCGGGGGCATCCTCCACTTCGATTTCAACTTCCTTTGGCTTTTTGACCCTTGCACGGCCGCTCCAGGTGCTCTCCTTGGTGCCATAGTAACTATAAAGGTGTGATCTTTTACCTTCTTCGATCTCTATAAGTCCAACCCCACGTTCCCTAACTCAAGTCCAAACCCTAACAACCAATTTCTCCTTCTCACATGCATTTATGTCACTTAAACATCCTCTCGAATGGAGCGTACCACAATCCCATGCATAAATATGAAAAATATGACTGGTTCATAACTCTCTGCACTTCACAACTCTCTTACTAGATCGCTCGATTTCAAATCACTCGAGTGATTTTGAATGCAAAGGCAAAAATGATTTTGCAATACGCCCTTATATAGTTTTTCAATAAAATTTTGCATTTATTTCTCTCCACCTACCACTGTATTTTAACATTGATTTGTCGTTCCGTCAATATTTCATGTTGTTTGTTTTCACACCACATTCATTATGTTCGGTGCACTTTCTACTTCTTGGCCACATACCTCCTTTTCATAAGCACCCTCATGTGTCAAATTACTTTGCCACGAACCTTTCACTAAGTAGTTTCCCTCATCGCAGACCTACCTCACATTATATTGTGCATCCATTCATCCATACATGGTCTTCATTCACGAGCAAATTTTCTCTATCTACATATTTACTCCAAGCACTCCTGCACAATCTATCTCTATTATGCATACCCATCTTTAGATAATATTTAAACTTAGAAATGAACCTTGTATATACTCTACCCCACACTAAGGGTATGCACGGTCCTCTGTGCATGAAAACAATTAGATAGTAATCAACTTTTGGCATGCAAGCACGCTTATTACGCAAAAATTGAACTAATTTTACAAAACATAACAACGATGAAGGAAACACATATAAAAGGAATGCATTAAGGAAATCTAATCTAAGTGGAAATACTACCTTATTACAAACACCAAGAATACTTATTTATAGTAGGGATTCAGCCTACTCTCATTGAAGTAACCAGGAAATTGTGTTCCATCCAACGCATTTAGTTGGCAAGTGCCTGAATCAAGTATATAAGTTATAACATACGGTCCTAACCAATGCACTTTAAGCTTTTAGTGGTGGTACAAAAATTTGAAATCATGAAGTACCATATGCCCAACCTCAATCTTCTTATTCTTAATATGTCTATCATGTCATGCCTTTTACATGGCCTTTTCTTACTTCGAATCCATCATGCTATAGTGCACCTTTCATCCAGTTGCATCAGTTTTTCAATACGTTCTTCAAGTTCTTGCTCATCGCCCAAACCTCCTATGCACGTAATACATAGAGAAGGTAACATGAATTCCATTAGTAGAACAACCTCTATGCCAAACACCAAATGAAAGGGTGTTTCTTTATTTAACCTTTTATAGGTTTTCTTGTATGCCCAATGTACAAAAAGACTTTATCATCCCAGTCTTTCCTTCCAAAGCATCAAAATTTTTGGTCAAGGTATAACTCAATATCTTGTTGAAGGCATCAAAATTCCCATTTTCTTGAGGATGATAGGGTGTTTTTTTATGGTGTGCAACAATAAATTCATTCAATAGTATCTTGATGGTCTCATTAAGAAAATGTGTACCCCTATCACTTGTTAAACTTAAAGGGCATCCATACCTATTGATAATATTTTCCCACAGGAACCTGCTATCGTAGTTCTTTGTGTAATCCTTTGTAAAGCACTGCTTCTACCCACCTTGTAATATAATTTGTACAAGTTATAATATAGCACGATCCAATATTTCGAGTAGATGGGGAAATAGGACCCACAAAGTCAATATCTCATTTTTCAAAAGGCTATGCGCTAGCAATAGGACTCAAATGCATTTCATCTCTATGACTAGGCTTTCCAAGGCATTGAAAATGGTCACATGCCTTACAATATTCTTTGCAATCTTTATATAATTTTTCCCATCATAGACTAGCTAATAGAATCTTGCGTGCGGTGGCATCCCCTACATATTGTCCACCCACAATACCACCATGAGCCTCCTCCATAATTGCTTCTTGCTCATGCTTGAGTACACACTGATGCAAAACTTCATCCCGACATAGTTTTTATAAATATCCACTGATCAAAATGTAAGGCATGAAACGTATGGCAAGTTATTTCTTCTCCAAATCCTTCAGTCCCTCAGGCGCCACACCTGTGCATAAAAAGACAACAATATCCTCTAAGTCCGAGGGCACACAGTGTAACCTGAATAGCTGTGCATCCAAAATTGTATCCTCAATGATCTACGCATCCTCACTGATTGAATCCTTGATAAATGGTTTGGACTAGAATTTCTCTTACTTGGCTTAACCACCACTGTAAAGTTGAACTCCTGAAACAACGAATCCAATGACATATTAACCCTGCAAAACGGGCTTGTTCACCATGTAATTTAAGGCCATGTGGTCTATATAAAATATGAATGGGGTAGCTAGAAAATAATGTCAAAACTTATATAACATGTAAATCATAGACGAGGCCTTGCAATATGTAGTTGTGTAATTTTGTTTTGCTGAAGTCAACTTCCTACTCACAAATTAAATAGGATGGTCAACAATACCTTCTCCAGGATAGGATAATACCATGCCAATGGACATTCCAGAGGCATCTACATAAATGTGAAAAGGATTTGTGAAGGAAAGTGTAGAATAGGTGTTGTAGTAATCCTTCCATTCAATATCTCAAAAGCGAGCTGCTGCACCTCACCCCAATAGAACTTTCCTTTACCTTTCAATAGTTCCTCCATGGGCATAGTGATCTTGGCATATCCTTTGATAAACTTGTTATCCAAAATGCGCCCCCTGCTCATTTTGTGGCTAACTCCTCCCATTCTTCCCTCTCTTGTGCCTCAGTCACAAAATTTTGCTTTTAGGCACTCAAAACCTTCTGGAAATGGCACCATTGGATAGAGCTCTTTCTCAGCTTTCTAGAAAGGTAAAGTTTTCCTCCTAACTCCATGTATTTTTGAAGTTATGGCTCGGCGAAGTTTTTGGAAAAATTTTCCCCTGAAAGGCCCGCGGCCAATGAGATGCCGCCACATGGCACCTAGAGTGGCAGAGTGCGGGGAAATTTTGGAAAATTTTCCAAATGACCAAAAAGGTGCAAAAATTCGAATTTTTTCCCATTGACCCGATTTGGTCCTGTTTTGACCTAAAACTTCAAATCGCCATATCTTTCGATCCAGAGCTCGGTTTTTCGCGTTCTTTATATCAATGGAAATATGGTGAAATTATCTACAAGATTCTGGGGTCAATTTTACATTTTGGTGGATTTTTGAGAGAGAAAATAAAAAAATGCTTCTGGCACGTGGTCATGGACTGAAATGACGTTTCAACCTCCGTTTTTAATGAAGAATGGTTCACATTCTCTCCCAAAGATGGTTAAAAATTTCAGGGAATGGGACTGTTAGGGTGACCATGCTATTTTGATGGCATTTTGGTCAATGGTTGAACCCCTTGCATGTTTTCCCGCGTTTCTCTCTCCTGGGGTCGTGGTTTGCACTGTAAAAGCTAGGATGAGTTCATTTTGCAAAGGGAGAGACACTTTTTCAGCTCTGCAACTTCCTTTTTCTTCCTCCTTAGCAGAATTTGTGAAGAAATTTTACCTTTCCATGTAATGCAACACCTTTTCTTTCCTCGGATCACTCAGTAATGTCTTGTATTGGATCTGAAATGTTGATATATGTTCGTGATTAAAATCCTCAATCCTTTCATATATCTATCATTGCTTTCTTGATCTTTCATTACATTTTGAGCATTTG
The DNA here is from genome assembly GCA_018340775.1 of Taxus wallichiana var. yunnanensis. Classification (NCBI taxonomy): domain Eukaryota; kingdom Viridiplantae; phylum Streptophyta; class Pinopsida; order Cupressales; family Taxaceae; genus Taxus; species Taxus wallichiana. Next base: position 351,794,095 of record CM031237.1, read on the forward strand.
TGCATGTTTTGTCTTGTGTTTCCTTATGGATTGTGTATTTCATGCAAAGCATCGTGTGTCTACAACTCCTTGGTGCATCACCTATTAGCATTAGTTCTTTCTTTTTTTTTTGCATTTTCTATCCTTGTCCCTTTGGAATTTAGAGTAGATTTAGGAGTTTAAACCTCTACAATTGTGCAAGTAAAATATTCGATCGGAGGAGTTGAGGAACCAACCTCTAATCTAGAGATTCCTTTCCCATTTTACAAGTCCCACACTGGGGAGAGGATTCAATGTTGTGCAATCACACTTTGGATGTTTAAAATATCAAACTAGAAATCTAATCAACATCCGGGGTCTTCGCTGATTTGCAACAATGAGTTTTGGCACGCCGGTGGGACCTTAGAGGTCTTCCACTTTATCTTTGACAGTTGGTGTGTTCTTGTTAAAGATTCAACCTTTGGAGGCACTTTCAAAAGCACATCCGGTGACTCCATCCGGTAAACAACTCATTCTCTATCATTTCCATCCATTCTTCTTTCCATCATTTTCATTCTTTTCCATTCCATGAAGTTGTGCAATCATGAATTCATTTCCATCATGGAATTCACATTTACAACAAACAGATATCACACCTCCAACATGTTTTACAAATCCTCCAAATTAGCATTTTGATCAAATTCAAAATCAACATGTCTACCCATATGAGCAGCAGTGCCAAAGTCAGTTTGGATATGAAACATGTCAAGCACAAGGGTATGCTGGTTGTGAGGGCAGTCAAGAAGAAAATGTAGATCTGCTGGAACAAATCCAAAAGATGGAGGTAAACATGGTGCAATCTAGGGCTCAAGCACAAATGAAAGCATTTAGAATTGGTTGTAGAGCACCTTGTCCATTGGTGGGACCTTTTCCAAGGCATTACAGCCCTCAAGAGAAGCTAGCCTTCATGATTACAACACTACCATTGCTTGCAAAGTGGAATGAAGGAATAAAGGTGTATGAGAGGAGTATTCAAAAACCTTGTCAGTAGGTAAGCACACCATCTCATGCCTTTTCTCTCCCTCTTTCCCAATCTGTTTTATCTCAGCAGTGTCAAGTTTTAAACTCTCCATCTGCTGTCCCAAGTGTTGAATCCATTTCTCCATTCCCTAGTCTTCCACCCCATCTCAATTCTTCTGTCCTTTTCCCTTCCAAACAGCCATTCCCTCCAAAGAAACAAGAGTTCCTACCTCCTCCACCACCACAAAAAATTGCAAAATCAATTGAGTTACAATCCACTTCTCCTCTTGCATTCCCAAATCCATGTTGGGAGGATAAAAATCAGAATGCCAATCAAGGAAAATAGCAGCAGAAAGAAGAGCCAAACAAGGATGAAGAAATTCAAAGTCTGAAGAGTTGGGCTCTTAAATTCGGGATTACAAAAATCCCCTTGATGGTGAAACCAATAGAGGATGTTGAAGTTGGAGAACAAGTGGAAAACAAGGCTGATTTTATAACAGCAGTGAAGCGAGAAAAACAACAGTTTTTTGGTGATGAGTTGGGTGTCCATGTTGGCACTTTGCCCAAAGAAAATGCTGATCCAGTTTGCACTGCAAAATCAGCCATCGAGAAGGAAGGAAAACCATCTCAAAACCCCATCTTTGAGGAGCAAATGGATGAGGTCAAGTCAGTTTTTACAAACAAAGAGAAGAAGGAAGCATTATTGATACGTTTTTGCTTTCATTTGAAGGGGCTGATTTGATTGATGAAGCCATTATGGAGGTGAACAAAACAGGTCCAAATTGTGAGCAAAAGGCACAAGAAATTTCATGCTTCTCTCCCACTTCATCTCTCCAACAATCTGATTTTTGGGATGAGTTTGGATTGACAAGTTTCATGTTTGAAAATGAAGTTATACAGGGTGAAGAAAATGCAGATTTGGAGGCCACCATACAAGAGGGAGAGACTTTGCTGTAGCAAGACATTCAAGAGTTTGATTTTCCATCAGACTTAGAAGAATGTTTAGATGAAGAGCTAGCTGAAATTACCATGTTTCCTTCTTCACCATTCGTTCTCCAACAACAAGAACTTGCTGCCATGGACAAAAGAGTTCAAGGACAACAACCTACAGTTTGCAACATGCCTCTTGAATCAAAGCTGGAAGAATTTGATCTTCCAAAAGCTACAATGGAGGAGCTCCAAAGCCAACAATGTATTGCAGCAGGTAACAACAATGCAAAAGCAACTTCATTGGATGTTGCAATCAATAACGAGGAGTTGCACACTATAGAAGAGTTCCATGTTGCCATGAAGGAAGAGAAAGGGCAGAAAAGTCCTACCATTGCTTCCACATCACCCACCCAAGAAGGTCTACAAGAAGACTCCATTTTTGGAGTTGAAAATCAGAGCTATGGGCATATCAAACGGATCATACCTTGCCCAATAAGGTATTTGACTTCATTGGAGTCAAAGGAGAAGTCACAACCAGTCATGCTTGCTTCTAAGCATGAGGGTGAGCTACAAAGTACTAAGGATCAGCTGTCATACCTCTTCAATCCAAATGCAGAGCAACTAAAAGAGGTATTAGATTTGTTTTCAGTTGACACCTTGATGATTTGGGTAGAAGACTAGCTTCTTGTTGATTTTTCACTCATCCAATCAGCCATGTTCAGTGCCAAATCAGTTGTATGGTTGCAAATTTTGAGAAAGGGAATTTATTTCTCCTAATCGGTTCGGGGTTTGTTTAGCCCACTTTTGCTTCTAGTTAGAGTAGGATAGGTAGTTTTTATTTCAGTAAAAGAAGTGCTTGTGCACACTTTGCATGTTCCATTTTGGAGCATGTATGACCTTTAGTTTTGTACATAGTTTTTGTGGTGCTGGTTTTCTATTGCACAGTCCATTTAAGTGGGTTTCCAAGTGGCTCAGAGAGGAGGTTTTCAAATTTTAGATCAGTTTGTAGGATAAAACTCATGACTCCATGCCCAATGGATGCTTCAGGCAACTAGTAACTTCATCCAGCAGGCAGATGACCCCTCTGAGTCGCCAAAATTGTTATCCAAAATGTGCCCCCTGCTCATTTTGTGGCTAACTCCTCCCATTCTTCCCTCTCTTATGCCTCAGTCACAAAGTTTTTCTTTTCAGGCACTTAAAACCTTATGGCAATGGCACCATTGGATAGAGCTCTTTCTCAACTTTCCGTAAAGGTAAAGTTTTCCTCCTAACTCCATGTATTTTTGAAGTTATGGCTCGGCGGAGTTTTTTGGAAAAATTTTCCCCTGAAAGGCCCGTGGCCAATGAGATGCTGCCACATGGCACCTAGAGTGGTGGAGTGTGGGGAAATTTTGGAAAATTTTCCAAATGACCAAAAAGGTGCAAAAATTCAAATTTTTGCCCACCGACCTGATTTGGTCCTGTTTTGACCTAAAACTTCAAATCGCCATATCTTTCGATCCAGAGCTCGGTTTTCGCGTTCTTTATATCAATGGAAAGCTAGTGAAATTATATACAAGATTCTAGGGTAAAATTTTCATTTTGGTGGAGTTTGGAGAGAGAAAATCAAAAATTCTTCTAGCACGTGGTCATGGGATGTAAATGACGTTTCAACCACCGTTTTTAATGAAGAATGGCTCGCATTCTCTCCCAGCATGGTTAAAAATGTTAGGGAATGGGTTTGTCAGGGCACCCATGCTATTTTGATGGTATTTTGGTTAATGGTTGAACACCTTGCACGTTTTACCGCGTTTTCTCTCCCGGGTCGTGGTTTGCCTTTGTAAAAGCCAGGATGAGTTCATTTTGCAAAGGAGAGACACTTTTTCAGCTCTGCAACTTCCTTTTTCTTCCTCCTTGGCAGAATTTGTGAAGAAATTTTACCTTTCCATGTAATGCAGCACCTTTTCTTGCCTCTGGATCACTGTAATGTACTGTATTGGATCTCGAAATGTTGATATATGTTACGTGATTAAAATCCTCAATCCTTTCATATATCTATCATTGCTTTCTTGATCTTTCATTACATTTTGAGCATTTGTGCATGTTTTGTGCCATGTTTCCTTATGGATTGTGTATTTCATACAGCATCAGGTATCTACAACTCCTTGGTGCATCACCTATTAGCATTAGTTCTTTTTTTTTTTTGTATTTTCTATCCTTGTCCCTTTGGAATTTAGAGTAGATTTAGAAGTTTAAACCTCTGCAATGCAATTGTGCAAGTAAAATATCTGATTAGAGGAGTTGAGGAACCAACCTCTAATCTAGAGATTCCTTTCCCATTTTACAAGTCCCACACTTGGGGAGAGGATTCAATGTTGTGCAATCACACTGGATGTTTAAAATATCAAACTAGAAATCTAATCAACATCCAGGGGTGCTGCTGATTTGCAACAACAAAACTTTCTATAATATCTTGTGTGCCCTAATAATCTATGCACCTCACTTTGGCTAGTAAGTTCCTCTAAGCCCAAAATAACAACAACCTTAGCAGGATATACTAACAAGCCTACTTTGTAGATGATATGTCCTAGAAAAATTCCAAAGGGTGTGGTACATACACACTTCTTAATGTTTAACGAGATGCTCAACTACCGACATCTCTAAAAAACAAGCCTTAAATTATCAAAATAGTCTTTGAAAAGCCCATAGACTATCCAATCATCCGAGATAAACTGAAAGAACTTATGGATAAAATCCTTGAATGCTTGCACAACTATGTGAAAAATACTACAGGTGCATTCTTTAATCCAAAGGGCATAACTGTGTATGCAAAAATTCCCCACTTAGTGGTGAAAGTTGATTTATCTTTATCCTCTTTAGCTATACTTACCCGATGATACATACAAAATCCATCAAGTAAAGGACTAGATCTCACACCTGTAACGCCTTCCAATATTTCATTAGTAAATGTTGTGGGAAAGGGATCAATTACACATGAAAAATTTAACTCCCCGTAATCCACACAAATTTTGATTTCGCCACCTTTCTTTATAATAATAACCATAGGGATAACCCATTTAGATTCCTTGATGGGATCAATGATTCCTGAATTCAACATCTTATCAATTTCTTCCTTTACCTTGATATACGGGTTAGGATTTATCTTGTAAGGTCTCTTCCTAACTAGGCACGTACCTTCCTTCAACTTGATTCTAATTTCTCCGAAAGATTCATGCACACCTTTTACTTCATGGTAGCCCCAGTGAACAAATCCTAGAAGTCGTGCAACAACTCAATTATCTTAGCAACTTGATTGACCAATAATCTCCAATGATGGCCTCCTTAGGTTCATCATCCATTCCAATGTTGACCTTCTTAGTATTCATAAGCTCATGGTAGGCATGCATCTTCTCATATTCATTGTCCAAGACCTCGCACATACCTTCTGTGTACTCAATATCCGTGTTCTCAACCTCTTCACCATCAACTATATAGACCATATTACCTTTTTCTCTCTTTAGGTAGGTGCACCCAAGCTATTATGCAATCTGTCACGTCCTCTTTAAAGTGCGCCTCCAAGTTTGACTCACTTAACAAATCCTAAAGGATCTCCTCAGCCTTTGCACTATATCCCATAGTTAAGCACTTCATAACTTGTAATGCCTCATTCATCGGAGGTTTAGTGGAAAAATAGTCAAAGGTATGAATCATACATGCAGTAAGTTCTTGCCAATTTCTAGTCTCTTTATTCAACTCTGCATAGACATACCATGCACACGTGCAACCTCACAAGGTGAAATAGAGCTTGTGCACCCACAACAAAGGTGGTAAAGCTTCCTGCCCTCTTTCTAGAGTCTCTCACACTGCTAAATGTGGTGCTGAACAAGATCATTACCATGAAATGCATCAGATATGAGTAGGTGCATTGCTCCTTAGAAATCTAGCAGATAAAGCGATCCTCACTTCTCTCCACTCCAAAATATTATCCCTATGAACCATCCACCAACGTGTTTCCATCCCCCGTAGATTATAAACCAATATATCCCTTATTTCCACTTGACATTCCCACCGAACTTCCATAGCAAGTAGGAATATCTCAGGATTTTCTTCACCAGTGTACCTTGGTACCGACTACTCTTGAAATGCCTAATGTTTGTGCGGCCTAATCACACATGTAACTTTACTCCTTACTTTGCACCCCACCATTTCATAAGTGCCATGTGCCTAGTTGTCACATGTAACACTTGTAGTATCACTCATGGACTATACATCATCCCATTGGAGAAATCCTTCCTTAGATGGCTCAAGAACTTCCGGATATTTAATGGTGTGCAGATAAATTCTATTTAAATATTCTTCACTTAAAGGATTTACATAGGGTGCAAATTTCCCATATATCAATGGGATAATAACGTGCTCTTCCTTGTTTTAAAAATTATATAGCCTTTGTTGAAGCACAAATCAACCTTATTTGTATAACACCAAGGGTGCCCAAGTAGTCTTTGGAAAAATGTCCACTTCTACAAGCGCCAAGACCTCAAAGTATTCGGTAAACTTTTGTATAGTAATAGATGCATCCTTCAACACTCCAATAGGCGTGGATTTAGTCCTATTTTCCATAAACAACACATTCGAGGATGACTTTAATGGTGGTATGCCCATTTGAATCCATGTGTCCAAAGTGAGTACATTCACTTCCATGCCTATATCAATCAAAAGATTACTCAAAATCCAACCATCAACAACAACATTCAAAGAGATCTCTTTGTCATAATTTAGGGTATGAGGAGAGAGGTTAGGATGCAAAATCTACCTCTCATGCTCAATTCTAGTGCGTGGAGTGCTTCCCTTTTACAGTTCCCCAATAAAGGAATAATGTTCTCTTATCACAACATCTTGCAAACATCCTTTAGATCATCAACATATGTCTAATGGATCTCAGATGCCTTCTTTTATTCTAACTTATGTGATTACTTTTTCAAGCATTATATCTCACCTTACGGGTTTCTAATTACCTACATGGTTTCTTGATAGACTTCCTTCTGGTGCACAGGGTTTGGATACTTTGTATGTAGTACCTCCTCCTTAGTAATGACAAGTTTCTATTTAGGAAGCTCCTTAATGTGCGAAACCTCAGCGCGTGTAGTAATATTCATAGGTACCAACTCAGGATCCGGTGCTAACTTTGGCATCCATCGATATTCCACAAAACGCTGCACTCTAACCATTCTCGCACCCTTTTCTTGTTTGTGCTTCTTACTCAAGTGTTCATACAAGTTTGGGAACTATTCATAATTGTGGTTCTTTCTGCAAAAATAATGAATAATGTTTTGTAGCAACTTGTGCATGCAATGATAAGGAGATCCACATGTATAACATGTTCCACGAGGGAAATCACTTCTTCCACCACATCAACCTCACCTCTCGAATCCTCCTTGGTAACTGTGACCTCTACCACATGCCTCCTTTAGAGCACCCTTCATTATGATCATGGTCATGATGCTCACCCTTCTCCTTAGAATTATTTGCAACACCTGTCTGATGCACACCAATGTCAATGACATCATGAATTTGATCAATCAACCTGCAATCCTCAAAGTATCATGGATGGTAGACTGCAAATCTTGCAGTAACAGGATACGTTATTTCTTATCACGTCTTATGCGACAAAGGGCACCAAATTGAATTGTGATCCAAGTGATAGATATCGCAATCTAGCAACAAGGAACACACTAATTTATGAGGAAAAATATCCTTAATATGGCCCTTTACTTCACAATCTATGCACCAAATCCCACTGCATGTCTCATGTGCTAAATTAACGGATAATTTTTCTAACTATTTATTCATTGCTGCAATTCGAGATTCCAAAAATGGGCTCACTCCTGTTTCTACACTCCAAACTGCCTCAGCATGAAGAGATGCTTCAAGCGCCTCACATGAATGTGTATAAGTCTTATACAAAATCACCCTTTGAAAAGGCGTGATCGGTCTTCCAACGAACCACTGAGCATGCTAGCTCACGTGTATGTCATAAGATAACTTGGATAAAAGGGTCTTGAACTGAGCATCATACTCCTGAAAACTCTCAATAGTGACTTTCTTAATGTATGTGAGTACGCTGATGGTTTTTCTGCTCAAACTCATGGATATAAAATTATTTCAAGAAATCATCTTGCAATCTTGTATAATCTATACAAGTCGGGTCAAGGTCAAATTTCCTATACCAACTATGCACGCGTCCATGTAATGTAGTTACAAAATTACTTGCCTTACACTCTGCACTGTAATCCCCTTCATGCACCATAGTATTTCACACATATGCATGTCTTGAGCTAAATTTTCTATTCCTCTTTATCTGGAAGATGAAGAGGCATATCCATATAAATATTTTGGGGTGGTGCATCGGTGTGCCCACCAAATCCAGAACTTGTATTCCCTCATGTATTTCCTATGCCCCTAGAACCACCGGATATTCTATTTCTGAGATTCCGACCCTCTTGATCCTCCCCCCGAAGTAGGAAGCAGGACCGAGAGGATGTACTACCTTATGTCCCAACGGTTGTGAAAACCGAACTCCCACATTTACGTGAAGTTGCATTACTTCTAGACGTTATGCCAATGTTCTTCGCGCCCACATTTTGTGATGATGACGCACTTTTGGAAAATATACCTCCAACTGGATCTCCAAATAACATAAACTACAATTACACCACCATGGATAAATAAGCTACCTAGTTAACTCCTAAACTTGACTGCAAATTAACCCTATCTATTGCAACTCTACTACCCACACTAGTGTGCTTACTATTAACTGCTTCTTTGTAGAATTTGTAAAACCAAATGCAAAGGCTAGGTTTCCAGGTAGGATTAGATGTGCGCCTGTGGTTCTCAATATTTCTTCAGACGCACCTTCATCCGAAGCCAAAGAGGGTTCTCTTCCATGATTTCCTAAATGGGGGAGTTCCAGATGCTCTAGTTCCATGTCCTTTGCGTGAGCTCCAAATCCTTCATGAGCCATCTCCCTCTGCAACACCATTATTTCTGTGATCTCTCATTACATATATAAGTCCCTCTCACATGCTTCATTAAACTTAAGCCACCTTTCTTCTCTTTGTCTCTCTGTTGCTAGATCCGCCATCTTTCACCACACTGCTTCTTGCCCCTGCATGAGGTGGGTTTTAGCTAGCCATAGGTTTTTATTCCAGATCTAGAGTTACTTATCAAGACCTTAATTGCTAAAGGAAAACCATGCAAATAATATCCTTTGGGGTTGTGCAAGAACTATAACTCAACAACCTCTAGAAAAAAGTAAGTAGGAACTGCGTATTCTAATAAATAAATTTTGAGAACACCACAAAACTAACGATCTACCATGCACATCCAAATCGGATATGTATCATAAAAGGCTGGAATTATTCCTACATCCATACAAGTGTGTGGAACCTCCAATTCCTCTTAGGCGCATAAGCAACCAACCTCTCGCACGGCTCTATAGGAAAGATAACAAATAATGTCTCATAAAATTCATCATACATATTTTGTTCAACCCATGCACGCACATAAAACTCGGTCTAGTGCTAAATCGTGATCGTATTCTTCTGCAAATCATCTAACCACTCTCAACACGGCTAGAGTCAACTGGTATGTCTTTAATATGCATCATCCTGAAAAGTAAGCGAAAAGAGGTCTGAAAAGCAGAACCAATGATGTATCCTAGATTTTACCACCAATAGCCCAAGGCATCTTTGACACATCACTCGGCAACCGAGCACTCACTCAAAGCATGTAATGGTACGAGGTCCCTCTTTAAAGTCATCTCTTTCAAAGAGTTAGCATGTTTATACATATATTTCAGATCCATTAACAAATAAAAAAGTATTCTACGATGCATAAAATAGATCTAGTTCTTAATCATATGAAAGAATAACAAAACAATGAATGTAATCAGGTTTACCATACAAGATCCATGCTCAGTTACATCCAACACCAATATCCAGCCAATAAGATCTATTATATCAAATACTATAAAATATATAAGCTTCATACATACATAACCCAGTCTTCCATAGTCACGTAACAAACTCACAACATAACACTAAAATAACATCGAACTGTCTAAACCGTGTAAATCAATACATATTTATAGGGGTGGTGACTTGCCCTTCACCACCCATACACCTTCCAAAAATAGGCTGCATGGTAATAATAGCCATGCACCCTTACGAGAGAATACAAAAGCATGCAAGCTTTCTAATAATAGATCATCTACTATACTAACTATTGTTTAATCTTATTAATAGCTCCAAAATCTGCATGGCACTTAATCTTCTGCTTTATCCAAAATAGCCTTTGCGTGGTCTATAAGTCTCCTTCAAAATGTGCTCTACACTTTATATCCAAAATTAACCTCAAGCGCAAAAACGGCTAAGTCCTGTTTCAAATCTTCCCTGGCACGCCCTTATTTTCTATACTTTTGCACACTACTACGTGCCCTATATACACATGCCCAATACTTTTGCACTTCCATACTTAAGTTGTATTTCATCAACTCAACATTTATTAAGGATGCTCTCCTATTTTTCCCATACATGACATATACATACATCCAATTAAAGTCCATCTTTAGAAAACGAATCCACTAACATATTTTACTCCCTAACATGGATGAAATAAATCCCATTAATAACATATTTTAGAGCTAATATTTCCTCATAAACGAGGGGCAAATTTTTTTCTCCATGGAGCACAACCCCCTCAACCAATAAATAACCACTTGGGAATCCCCATTGCTTGAAGCTATTACATGGCCTTTTGAACATAAAAATAATGAGAAACTTGAGAGTCATGAGCTTGACAACAATATTTTAACTCCTACACAAAAAAACTTTGAATGTTAAAAATGAGACTCGGATAAGTGCGAGAATCACCGGACCCTATAGTATTGGTTGATCTTTTCAAGATGTGCCATCAAAGAAGGAACATGCTTTATATTTGTCAATGATTTTATTCATCTCTACCCTTGGGGACTTTCGATTCTTGATATACTTAAATTTCCTTATAATATTCAAACTCGAGAAGAACATTAAAAATGAGTAAGGAACTTTTGTTCAATTATATTTGAATTCCTAGCTAACCAAACTCCCCAAGACATGAGTAGAGGTAGGGCTTTGAAAAAAATATAGAAGGATTCCCACACCACAATTTTAGATGATCTTCCATAAAATAACCCCCACACATTCCTAAGACTAATCATAATGCCAATTTCCTTCCACAAAATAATAACTCAATCACAAGTAATCAATATGTGATGAAGGGATTCCCCACAAATATTACAAAGATGAATTTTCCAATGCCATGCCAAATCCCTTTTTGTAAGTTTTCCCAAGTAAGGACGTTTTTCCTGAGCATTAGCCAAAAAAATAGTATATTTTTCAAAGGTCATTAAATTTTTAAAAATCACTTTAAACCACCACTCCAATCCCTTAAAAAAGAACCTTATGTTTCAAATTAGAAGCATAATATCTTCTAGAAATATTCTTAGACCAAAAAGTTCATCCTTAGAATCTTTGATCCTAACACGACTGGATCTCAAGGAAAAAATATATTCCTTCCATATGGCATTCGTTACTATTGAGCCCAAATCTAGCAACATAAATCCACTCGTGGCTCTAGATTGTAGTATTTTCCAAATGATCCACTTGAGATAAATTGAAAAGGTTTCTATCTATCAGAGAAGAGAAAAAAATCCAAGACAACCTAAAGTTATTTCCATAGCCAACCCATGGATCTTACCCTAACCTAACTCTATTTCTAGACTCCACCATCCAAATCAACCAATTCCAAACTAAAGAAAAATCCATCACAATGGCCTTTCAATTAATATAAGAATTGTGAAAATATTTATATGGGGTTGGCATGATGGGGATTTGATCCGATCCTCAATGGAAAGTATCTCAATGTAATTACGGAAAACCACCTAACCCCGAATGCCCTTCCATGAATGAGCCACCAAACACACTCTGTTGCCATGGATTTTACAAATTAAAAAAACTCCTAGCCACCAAAATCAATGGGAACAACTATTTTCTTCCAATTGAGCCAAGAGGAACCCTTTTCTCCATATCACTGCCCACATGAATATGAAATCAACCCTCCTTATGTTTTCCAAAATTCATTTAGGAATAAAATATAATGAAACCAATGCACCCAAATGGATTCTATAATAGATTTCACTAACACTAACCTACCCCAAGATTACCATTTGTTACACCAAATTTAAAACATATTTTCAACATTTGAGATCATCCAACCCCACTATTGTTCTTGTAGTAATTAGGTTTTAGATAACACCCCAAATACTTTATACCTAATTGAAAATCAACTTGATCATAAGGGAACAATTGAGTAAAGATATTTGTATTCTCTTCATTGATTCTAAGGAAAGAAACATATAATTTTTCCACATTAACCTACATTCCAGTGGTAATAACATATAGATCTAAAATCTCCCTAAGATTTTGAGATTCCCTACGTGAGACATCTCAAAAAATAAGAATGTCATCCAAAAATAATAAATGGGATAGGGATAAGGATCTTTCCACAAGAGTCCTTTAAATACCCCGTTTGTTTTTCCTCCGAAGTGCACTACTTAACTCTTCAATCAAAAGAAGGAATAACAAAGGGGATAATGTGAAACCTTTCCCCAATCTGAACAACTTTGAGGCTAAGCCATTGATCAACAATGTAAAAGACATTGAGGATACATAACTCACAACCCAAAGTGAGAAATTGAAATTTGAAGAACAAGTTTATAAGCATTGGGTATAGATAAATCCAACTAACTCTATCACGAGATTTAGATAAATCAAACTTAATCACCATAGCTTACAACATTTTGGATTTGATAGTTTGAAATGCCTCCAGGTCACACCAAAAAATTAATAAATTTTCCTTCCAAACATAAATCCAAATTGTTAGTGAGACATAGCTTTGGATAATAAAATTAAAACCCTTATGACAATGATTTTCAAGATGATTTTATACACACAATTACATAAAGATATAAGTCTAAATTCCTCAAAGTTGGAAGAGTTATCTTATTTAGGAATGAGGAAATGAAAGCATAATATAAAGCTACCAAAATTATTATAGAAGCTGTAGATTCTTTAATAAACCTTAGAATATCATTTTTAAAATATCACAAAACCTAAAAATGAACTCAACGGGCCATTCGTTTGGGCCAATACTTTTATCTTTATGAAAAGAGTGAAAAACCACCTAAATATCTTCTTTGGAGACCTCCTCCAACAAGTTGATGTAATTTTAAGAGCTATTAAAAATATAGGAAACATGATGGCCATTTTAACCACATTTGTAATAGAGGATCTATTGTCTTCTTTGGAAATACCATTTAAGTGGTCTACCCCATTCTTTTTTATATCTAAAAAATTGAAGCTAGAGAACCATCCTACCTTTTTACCTTCTAGATGGTGTTTACATTTTTCCAATGGTTTGTAAATTGATGGATTTTTTTGGTATTCTCATCAGCTTTACTAGCCAAATATTGAAAATATAAAATCAATTCTCATCATAGAACCCTTTCCTCATCATTTTAGACACAAAATCTACGTACTTGGGTACATTTCTAGGTCCTAAAACATACTAATGTGTACGTGATTTCTAAGCAAGAAAACTAGTGATTACATGACTCCTTTTAGATCTTTGATTACTTCATCTCTTGCACTTTACTAGATTTAAACATCTTACATATCTATTAGAAATTGACTAATTTATATTTTGATGGCCTCGACACTAATTCCTAGTCAAGATAGACTTGCCTAGGTGCTCTGTCCCTCCCGACACCCTTGTCCCTCTTTTCCTTCTTCTTACTCTTTTTGGTCTTTTTCACTCCTTGGCCACCATTTAACACGTTGGGTCGATTTATTCAGGTTATCAATTATGAAATTCAAACAAGGGATATATATATACTTAGTTACATTTTTCAAATAAGGGGCCAAACACTATAAACATTATCTATCCTCACCTAAGATTACACAAAGACACAAGAGAACTACAATGCATACATCTATCAAATTTATATAAGGGACAAGGGTTGGATTGATATGAATTCACTTCATAGGAGGGGAGTTCATTCTATTCCATTGCATACATTTTACATACTCGAGATAATCTAATTTTCTAGCCCTTTGATATCATCGTGTAACTTGCACAAGGAAACCTAAGGAACGAGACACGAGATACTGAGAAACACACACACACACACAGAACTACATAGAGTCGAGATGTAGTGGAGGTCTTGGTTGTAAGTTCACTCTTCATGTGACCATCGAGGTTATTACGAATCCACATTCATTATCTTTTTTATTATATTTGATGTGGTTTGTGGGCATGTGTAACTAGTCATCTATTTTGTAGGTTATAGGTGTGATCGAACCCTAACAACAAAGTTGGAACAAAAAGTGAATATTGGAGCGAAGACCTTCGACCCAGAAAAATTAGAACTTGAGCATCTAAGCAGACACTAGCACCAATGATCGGGGATCATTTCCGAAAGTTCCCTAAACATCTCTAAATGGTGTCGGTGTAGAAGATCATCTCGAGAGCTTTCCAACGGCGTGAGAACGTGACAAACGGACATCGAGAGCTCTAGATATGTTTGGTCAAAGTTTGATCAACGGAAAGTCAACTCACGGTCAATGGTCAATTTGGACCAATCGCCTTTGTGACACGTGGCTTACCAACACTCGTCGAATTCGATCGATTTGCCTATCGGGAGATGACAAGTGGACTACAGGATTATTTCTAGGGCACATTATATGGGTGAAATAATATTATTTTAGTAAGGCCATTGTTCGAAATGCCACATATATATATATATATATATATATATATATATATATATATATATATATATATATATATATATATAATATATTTATATATATTAATATTAAACCATGTTTTACCACGTGGAAAGTGGTGAAGCGGTGGTAAGAGGGCTAGGCCCATACGTGGACTGTCCCACGTGGCAAAAGGAGGATGAAGCGGTTGGGGGCGGTTTATCCAACGTGGTCTTTGACCTCATGCGCATGGAGAAGGCTATTTAAAGCCTTAAACATTATTCAGCGCCAAATGTGGGATATCCCCCTTAATTAAACAATACCGCCCCACTTTACCTTAGCCGCTTCTTATGGGATTTAATCCCATTTCATCAAATTCCGCTCATTTGGGACATTATCCCTATCAAATGTAATCGGCTAAAGTGGGAATTAATCCCATATTATATGCAAACCGCCCAAGTGGGAAATATTTGATCCCAAATTATATGGTACGGGCTAGGTTAAAAATAGCCTAAGGATTATATTAAAATGCATATTTTTGGGCCCTAAAAATGTATAAATAGGGACCCATTGCATTGTAAAAACACTGGGACACAACACGAGCTTATTATTTGTTAAGCTTGTTGTGGACACATTGGTGCACACGGAGACACCGATCCCGAGCTTATTATTTGTTAAGCTTATTTGCGGGATGTGTCGACAGTATTGTCTATTGGCCTATTATTTTAGGCAATATTAGATGAAATATTTGTGATTGGGAGTAAATTGTAAACTACCCAATAGGCCCATTGAGCCACACCAAATTACTTGCAAAATCATGGATTGTCGACTGGAGTGCTAGCTTCGCATTATTTGCGTCGGGAAGGCCGATCACAGCCGAAGGAGATTGTACGCCAGGAAGGTGGAAGTCGGGTGCTATTTTTCACCCTTGTCGTCGAAGAACTGGTGTACTGGTAGGCAAGTAAAATTCCATTAGGTTTTCTTGTGAAAGTACTATTGTAACTTACAAGTTTTGACTAGTGGAACGGTTCGATCACGAACCCGGAGACGTAGGCAATTGCCGAACTCCGTAATCAATCTGTGTGCAATTGTCGTTATTGTCTTGCATTTTTTTAAATTGATTACTTAAAAGGAGTAAATTATCGGCAAATAATTAAAGCCTACAAGGGTCCGAGATCAGGTCGTAATAATCTGATTATTTTCGGATCAACCAAGACCGGTCACTAGCGCACAGGACACTCTTGTCCTCCTGCGAGCACTTGTGTCCTAAATATTTATGTACTCCCAAATCTTTAGTGAGCCATTACGACATTACTACCAATCTGTTCCACTAGATACACAATCCCGATCACTCTCGGATCACATAAAATCAACTAATTCATCATCCCTATCTCATTTTCTTAGGGTATTACATTGTTAAATGCTTATTAATTGTGCATCTGTACATAATTATCATAATATCATTTTTTAAATTAGTTTCTCTGAAATTATATTTAATTAAAATTATATTAAATCAAATTTATATCTCTTAATGACCTTTTACGCCACCGCACTTTTGATTTTCATCATACACTAGAGTTTGTGCTATGTTCAATCCAAATCAGTGCAAGTGACAATTCCCATATTTCCTTTGCCCATCTTATTCAATCCCTTAAAAACCTACCACATGCCATATCATTCAGTAATGAGGATATCCCTCCTACTACTTGTCGATGATCATTCCTTACCTTTGGTTATTACAATTACTATTGGCCTCCATCATATCAAGTACATACTAATTGACAATGGCTCTACTATAAATCTATGCTCCCTATCATTACTCACACAACTAGATATTTCGATAATCGGATCACCAAATCCTCTAACCTTGTTTGTGGCTATGATTCTTTGATTCACACATACCTTCGCACCATCACCTTACCTTTTGAGTTGGGCGAAAACCCTTCCCACTTTTTTGTATATAATTTATACATCATTTAAGTTCAATTGTTTACTCGGTAGACCATGGATCCATGCCATGCATTTCGTTCCTTCTATGGTTCATCGGTGTGTCAAATTCTTACATGATGGATATGAGCATACTATTTCCGATGACCCAGGACCCTTTCAAGTATTTCCAAATAGAACCAGTCACTCATGCATATAACCACACTTAATCCAATTTTCTACCATATTATCGATACATATGACGTCGGTGAATCTATTACTTTCATTACTTCTTCTACCCCCACCATGACCCCTTCCATCCCTACATATACCACTAATCTTATCTCCCTTGCCATATCTCCCTCAATCACTACCACTATTATACCTTGTAATACTTATCCTAGTCCTACATACACCACTACTTCTCTTAATATCCTTGATAATGCTATCCAAAAAAATAATGCCCATACCAATGATTCGATAATGAGGTAGATGTTGTATAACTTACTGATGAAAAGTTGCACAACCTCAATTTTACTCCTCTTGAGATAGATGAATCCTATTTCCAAGACACCTTCATTGCTTATTGGCCCAGGTGAGTATCAATTCAAGCAACCTCCTCCCTCTACTACAACGATGATTACTTTTTAAGGAAACTATACATACACTAGACCTCATGCCACCTCCTCCATCTCCTCAAGTTACCTCTACACCATAGCTTGATCCAATCGCATGCACGTTAATCATACGTGGCACTTATTGGCCTCATATCCCATTCGATCCCACTTGTTATGACACTGTTTGCACATATGAAGGCTTAACACAATTAGGATTAACACTTGATAATCTCCCCGCCTCTTTCTCCCCACTTGTATTATGGATATTTACTCATTACTTTTTGTTGCTTATAGCCCCAGTGTATTCCATTTATTGGTTTTCCTTGCACGTACACACCATTCCTCTCCACTCACCCTCAAACAATCTTGGCTTGACTATATTGGTAACACCCTCGAAATCCCAATCATACTAATATTACCTTTCCCATGCCTTTTGTCCGCATCTCTATCTGCAATGACTCCTTTGGCTATATCCAAAACCTAACTCACTAATAAACACATAACTTTCCACAACCACTTTTTACCAATGAAGATATGCTATAGGAATGTATAATTTATGCTGCACATGATTTAAATATGATCACCCCCACACTATCACATACTATGTCTCCAACCAAAATCCCATTGATTATGACCCTTACACGATGACCTCTTTGATGAGTTTTCTTGATTCCTCACCCCACACACAATTATGGGGAATTCGAATTCTCCTCACTAGTCACATATTGGTAAATTTATCTCTATCTCTCATGCTTCATGATTCATGTCCATATTTCCAAGCATTATCACATATATGGTACACTTACATTATCTTCATGGAATCTAGGCCTCCTACATCTCTCAAGGATACACCTTTCTCTACACCTAGCTATCCCATTCGCACAAGGCATACATCATGACTTCGTCATCCTTGTTAGTCCATTGGTCCATCCCTTTTTCCTAAGTCCCCTACCTAGGTATCCCATTCCTATAGGTGTTCTCCACCTCCTTCACCACATCAGTCTCCCTCACATACACATATTTAATCTCCTACACCACCAGTCCTAGACCATGGTCACATGCCTTCTCTTTTTGGATCTTTGAATAAGGATCCTCGCTCTTCGCTATCGTTGGATAACTTTCCATCACTTGCACACTTGGGGAATAATAATTTCTTCCCTATTCATCACCATTTGATGTATCTATTGTATACTCTTAGATTATTTGCTACACACTTCACGGTCCGTGCCTCACGATAAATATTTCCTAGCATACAATATAAAAACATATAATAAACTCATTACTCGATGATGCACACTTGTTCTACAGTTCATACTTGACTGTTGAGGGAGCAATTCCTAAATGAACCTCACTTTTCACACTCTGGATACTCTCTCTCTATCTCTCATGCTCTGTGCTTCATGACTATCTTTCCGCGTATTACCACATATCTGGTACACATACTTTATCTTCATCACCCAATGACACACTCTTGTTCTATAGTTCATACTTGACTATTGAGGAAAAATTCTTATATGAACCTCACATCACACAAACCCATTGGGAAGCAATGTGGCCCCTCCCATATGCACACCTGACATATCAAAACACACCATCACATTCACATGACATCTACCTATCCTAGTTCTATTTATACTTGTTCACTTATACTACTTACATGTTGCACTTTGTTTCCTATCTGGTTGGATACTTAGTATGTCATTATCTTTTTCTATACACACATGCACATTCACATGGTATTTTGAGGTGAATGCAGGAATTTTACATATTCTATACGATGCATGATGCTCGACACTTCTCTTTACTAGTCCTGTTGAGGCTCTTAGGGGAATCTACCTTTGCTACTTTCATCTTTGCACACTCACGAGTCCTATTGCTATAATATTTACTACTTCTTATCACTTATATTTTTCAGCTATATATATGCTTTGATATGCTTATCTTTCTAACATGCTAATGGGTGCTTCATGTGTAAAATTTTCCTTGCAAGATACTATACAACCATGGTTATCTGATACTTCTTGTTTGCTATTATTTTCCATTGTTTGTGGGCTATGCCCTATGTATTGCTTGATCATTATTTGCTTATGGATGCTTTGACCCTGATTGTATTATGACATTGTGAGATATGTCTTGTGTATGAAAATCAATTTTTGTGGTCTCTCTCTTGTCTTCATAGTTACTTGTTGCCTTTGTATTCTATTACATGCTAAAGTAGCTCTTTTACACTAACACTTGTTCTTAGTGTATCTTGTTTGTATATGCCTTGGTTTCTACCATGAACATCCCCTACCCCTTGTAGCTATCCAACATACCATATGCATATCAATTTCAGGTCCTCTTGTTTGGGCCACCTCCTCCTGCATTCATCATATGCACAAAACTTTAGAAAAAAATAACACAGTACATAATTGGAAAAGTCACATAGTTATAGATTGGTCCAAAATATTACTTTGACTAGAAACATAGAGAAAACACTAGCGCCCAAGATCAGACATGAATGGTGGATGCTTGTGTCCTACCTAGGAACTTGTGTCCTGGGGGAAAAAAAAATAATTTCTTAGTTCAACATAGTTTCAGTAGGATAAAATATGGACCTACAATATTAGACACTTGGATTTAGCTAAATAATTCAATAATTTGGTTACAATTTGGCTACATTTTAGTTACAATTTGATTACAATTCATCTACAATTTGGCTACAATTCAACTATAATTCAGTTATAATTCGGTTAGAATTCAGTTACAAATATGGTTAGAAATTGGGATGTGCCAATCTACAGTGGAAATTATTATTTGAGAAGCATCATGGAAGGAGAGAAAAATATACCTCTCCCCAATACTCTTCTCTTGGTGTGAGATCACCCAAAAAACTCATCCATGGCGTGAGATCTCCCAAAAAACTCACTCTTGTCGTGAGATCTCCCAAAAACCTCACCCTTGGCGGTAGGACGCCCAAATCCGCAACATCTCCAAAGAAAAAAGGAAAAATTTCTATCTTATACTCTCTTATATATTAGGTTCACTCTTTCATTAATTACTACTTTTATACACTCTTATATATGTTACTTTGATCTTCACATACGGGACTTTGACAACTATTTTCCTCTTCTTTTACACGTCCGTACTTACAAGCAATAAGAAGCAACTCACATCAATAAGCCAAAGCTCCAACAACATGATACTATGAATATGCTTCACCCCTATGGTTTACCTCCCTTTCCCAGTTGCCACGCTTCACATTATGATCACTTCATGCTTCACATGACTACTTCGTCTCTGCTTTCGACACGCTATCAACTACACTCTTTAGCGAGATCACAAGGTAAACATATTATATCTAATTTATGCTATCGATTATTCACTCAACAACATAAAGTGGGAGACAATGCGAGACAAAAAATCTATGCACTTGGGTACATTTCTAGGTCCTAAAGCATACTAATGTATACATTATTCCTAAGCAAGAAAACTAGTGGTTGACAAGTTTCCTTTTAGCTCTTTGATTCATTATGTCTTACATGCTTTATTGGAATTACAAATCTTACAACTTTGCCGACACTTGACTGATTTATATTTTGATGGCCTCAGACACTAATGCCTATGTAGGATAGAAGCACCTAGAGCACTCCTGTCCCTCATGTGCGCCCTTGTCCCTCTTTTCCTTCTTCTTACTCTTTTTCACTTCTTGGTCACCTTTTAACACTTTGGGTCAGCCTTTCAGTCATCAATTACAAATTTCAAATAAGGGAATCATATATATACTTAGTGACTTCTCTCAAATAAGGGGATAAAAACTATAAACATGATCTATCATCACTGAAGCTTGCACAAAGGCACAAGAGCACTATAAGGCATAAATCTAGCACATTTATATAAGGGACAAGGGTTACATTGATATACATGCACTGTATAGGAGGGGAGTTCATTCTATTCCATTACACACATTTTACATACTAGGGATAATCTAGATCTAGCCCGATATCATCTTGTAATTTTCATAAGAGAAACTTAGGGCACAAGACATGGATACACAAAAATACATAGAACTACATGGATTTTGAGATGTAGTGCAACACTTGGTCATAAGTTCACTCTTTGGGTGACCTCCAGGGTTAGTTTGACTCCACATTAAACATATTTCTTATTAGATTTGATGTGGTTTGTTGGCATATGTAGTTAGTCATCTATTTTTCTAGGTTATAGGTGTGATCAAAACCCTAACAATGAATTCAGAGTGATAAAGTGAATATTGGATCAAATACCTTTTGACACAAAAAAATAGAAACTGAGAATCTAAATAGACACTAGTGCCCAAATCGGTCACTAACACTCCCGGGATGCTCTTGTCCTCCTACGGGCGCTATCATATATATATATATATATATATATATATATATATATATATATTTTACTCTTGAATCTCTATAAATCCATTACGACACTTTGTTCCCAACCCGTTCTAACAGATGCACAGTCCCAATCACTCCCGAATCACATAAAATCAACTAAGTCATCATCCCTCTCTCATTTTCTTAGGGTTTTACATTGTTGAATGCTTATTTCTTATGCATATTGTACATGATTATTAGAATATCATTTGCTATAGTAGTTACTATGAAATTATATTTAATTCAAAATATATAAAATCACATTTACATAAACCCAACCAAATATAGAAAATATAAAATCTTCAGGTAAGACTCGTCTTAGGAAATCTCTTTATCATTCTTGATATTTTTTCCACAAGCCCACTTTCTTGCTACTTGCTCTACCTTATGAAGATTTTATTTGAATTATATGGCTAAAAATTCCCCAAGTCCCATATCAAATGGGGTTTACTATATTTTTATTAAGTTGGAAAAACCTCCATCCTTCATGCACTAGGAATTGAATTTAAAGCGATTGAGTGGATCCCAAGGAGAAGTTGAGGTCCACACCTACAATAATATGATCATGGCCAAGAAAACTCATGTTAAAAAATATTACCAAAAGGGTACTATGTCATCATATGCCATACACATTAAATACAAATAGATCCTTACCCAAATTTTTGGATTAAAGAAGAAATCCTAAATCAAAGTCAAAAGACCAAGAATGAAATCATGATAAAAACCTAGATTTTCCAATCGAGAGATCAACCCTCTTGATCCCCCTAGAATCAAAAACAAATAATTCTCACACACTTATTAATTTGACTAAATCAACATATATATTTCCCCTCACCCATTCTTTCTTCTAGAAATAATTTATTTTATATTTTTGAGAATCCACTAGTTTTTCAAGGACTATCTTTTCATAGGAACTTCCCATTCCTTTGCAATTTTAGGATATGAATATCATGATGCACAATTACCTCAAGTTTTTTTATAAGAACCTCTTCAATGGATAGTTGTTTTCTAGATTAAGCCTCAATATGGTACTTTTGTTGAGCTAAAAAATATGGGATTACCCTCCCCTACCTCACCCCTTCACTTTTCCATTTTCTAATGATAAAACCTCAACCACACCCCCTTGTCATCACAAATAACCTCATTCCTAAGCCTTATAATTTTTTTCTTCCTACGGTCAAACAATAAATATTAGAATCGAGGTTTTAAATGAGAGGTTTAGGTATAACAAAAGGAACATATGAGAAAACATTATTTATAGAAGGAATCAACTCAACATCTAGGATATAAATGATAATATGAGATGGACAACCTAGCCCCTCATTATTGACCTTGCGTGCACCTTCCTTAATTGAACTTAGAATCAAAGAAAAATAAACACACACGGAGAAGAAATAAACACCAAACATCCCTTACCCGATAATCCAAATCCACCTCCAAAATACCCTTCCCATTTGGGTTAGAATAAGACACCACTTTTTTCATTAATACTTCACACCTCAAGCTTGTGGTAGGAACATGTTCCAATATAGAACCCTTAATAGTTCCAATATTTTCTTCACCTCGATGAGAGATGATACCCCTATTTTCCTTAACCACCATTATCCTATACTTCACATGTTATTCTTTGGAAATGTTAAACACATTATCAGGCCAAATGTTGACACAAATTAAATCTCACACATTTGAAGGTAAATCCAAAATAAATTAGAATTTGAATAAAAGATAAATTACCTTCTTATAGAAGATATCCACATGACTAAACACTATCTTAGGTCCAAACCCAAAAAAATATGTGCAATGGCCATATTACCGATTGCTCAAAAAGTCCATACCAATTCAAATAAAGTCCCCTATATAATTCCAATTTATTTATACACTTTAATAAACCAAAATTCAATATGAAGTCCTGATATTTATCTAGACATGTTTTGGGTCCATATATTTTAAACGAGCTTTGAAGAAAGATGTCCACTACTTGAGGAACAAATAGATGAGCCTTAAGTTCCAACAAGACTCCTAACTTTTTCTCAAGCCCACATAGAAGAAAACAATAAAGCGATCTAATCTGCGTACAAGCAAACCACAATAGACTTTGGTATATACCTAATTATAAGTTCCCACTTATCAATGAGAAAAGAATTCACAGTAGACTTATGCATTATGAGACCTTAGAAGTGACCTACCAAATATTTTGTCTCCATATATATTACCTCACACTTGTGAATGTCATCATCGACACTAATTTGATAGGGTTGTTTTTTTTATTTAGCACACTTTTTTATTTATTTCCTTCGATATTTCACAAGAATTGGCCACACCATCCACTATTCCACTAAGAGGTTATTTGATCATCCTTAATATTTCATGTGAACCTATAGTCCTTAGATTCTATTGGATACATAAATAAAGCTGAAGCTCAACTCTCCTTCAAACAAAAATATAGCCTTCACACCATTTAAATTAGCAACGGGAGAATTAGAGACCCTTGTCACACTAACCACAATGCTCTCCACTTATTGAGACTTAGCACCACAAGGAAGACAAGATGGGAAAGGATTAAAACCCCATATATGCCACACCCAAACTAAAATCTAACACTTGCAAACCCTATGTGATTCCTGCATCAAAAGTCTCATGTAAAAATTTAGCAAAAATCCTAAGCATGAGGCATAAGAAAAATCACCGAAGAACAAATAGATAAGAGGAAAATTATAAGAAGCCTTGACATATATATGGATCAGGAGAGTGGTGAGGGACATATCACAATAAAGGGGTAATTTAATCTAGTCGATGACCTTACTTGATTATATGAGGCCACAACCAAAGGCATGCCATATGGATCTACCGATAAACAAATTGAACTATATGATGAGACTTTTCCCATAAAAAAAAACTATAAATCCACATGAGAACCATTATTTTCACCCAAATCCCAATGTCATTATATGATTATAAGTCCTTGGTGATGTATAACCTTGATCACGTAGAGAAAAAATTGTAGGCCTACTCCATAGCCTTGACGAGACCCATATTCGCTATCCCTCAAAAGGATTTGAAGAGTAATCTAGTTAATCAAGGTCCATCAACTCTAGATTCATAATCAATTTCTAACATACAACATGGAATTACTAAAAAAAAATATTACAAAATGACATACCAACTTATTTTTAAAAAACCATCAAATGACACCTCATGCTATATTGATAATTGTGATATGACATAAAAGATTAAAATATTACTTTTTTTGTACAATATGAAATATCAACATATATTTAAAAAAAAAAAACCACCAAATGACACTTTCGCTTGTATAAATATAAATTTGATGTCATGTAAAAATATAAATACTAAGCTATTTAATACACCACAAGACACCTCAATCTATATTAACAATTATTATGTAGTGGCATATTCCTCCAAATATATTGTAGTCGAAATCAAACATATTTATTTGTCACCAATATATGTAATACTAGCAATTGTCATATGAAATATCAACAATTTTTTAAAAAACAAAAAACCACCAAATGACACTTTTGCCTATATAAATATAAATTTGATATCATGTAAACAATATAACTACTAAGCTATTTAACACACCATAAACACCTCAATCTATATTAACAATTATTATGTAGTGGCTTATTCTTCTAAATATATTGTAGTAGAAATCAAACATATTTAATTGTTGCCAATATATGTAATACTAGTAATTGTCATATAAGTGCAAAGTATGGATGTATTTTTTAAATTTTAAATGTGAAGTATTTTCATATATAAGAATGATTTGTTTTGAATATAAATTATTATTATGTTTAATCAAAGTCAATAGATGCTATATTAACAATTTCCTTAAGGGTGGAAAGTTTAAGTGAATTTTATTTTTCTTAATATGAAGCATTTTTGTTTAAAAACAATTGAATATATAATTTTATTATTGGAAAATAATAAATGTAGTCAAATATTTTATTTAGTCCATAAACACTTAATATTGGTAGAGACTAGTTAAATATTATGATATTAGTATAGTTGTGTGTTTATTATCCTATTAAAAATACTATTAAAAATAGAGATGTTTTCCTTCAACCAATTAATATTTTGTCTCTTTCCAATATTAAAGTGACATATGTCATACAACAAAGTTTGGTATATAATTGCTGTCAAAAACAATAAATTTTTACTTTTACAAAAAAATTATTTAAAAAATTCTATTGGATTTTCTAGCCATGCAAGAAGATTTTAATTAGTAAAAATATCCATTTTCTCTAAACCAAAAATTATACATGTTTAATTAATGCTCGTTGCATTTTAAATTTTCATGGGGATTGGAAAAGTGGATGTATGGAATCTAGCGGCCACCTTATCTTTTATTTATGTTTTTCATGTACTATGATTATTAATTCTATAGTCACAAAAATTATAACTTTCCGTGGGAATTAGAATAATGGATGTATAGAGATGGTGGTTGCACTATATTTTTCATGGGTGAAGGTTATTCTCCCCATATAATGCACTACATATATAAAACTCACTATAAAGTACACCATGATGACATAAGACATAGGTTATATAGGCCATGACATGGCATATTTTTAGGGTACCATAAATTGTCTTATCAACTTGTCAATGCGCAACGCCTAGAGCTGAGCTATGCTATGTACGATGGGATATGCAACTTCCGCTAAATTGATTTACACAATGTATGACATTAATGAATTTGGTGGGTAGGAATTCCATTGTAAAACCATAACCGATCCTTGTTTCACCCCAATGAAGCACATTTGGTAAAACAAAACAAAGGCTGGTAATTACAGTAAAACGTTTAGCTTCCTCTTTAGAACACAAGCTGTGGATAGAAACAATGCCTTGGAATTTCCATAGAGAACGATAGATGGGTATTTTTGGGACAGATAAACAATCTACAGAGTTGAACTCATTTAGGTTTGTTTATTAAGTTGACATAACAAATTCCTCTCTTGCAAAAGTTTCTTTTTGCTTCATGAAGAATAAATATAAGGGAAACTCACAGAAAATGATGCCAAAGTGGAACTAAAAATGAATAGAATAAAATTTAAATATTAATGTTTGGTGTATCCATCTATTACCAATATTCTGTCTCCCTTTGCTATGAACATGGTGATAACATTTCTAAAATCCAATCCTACAGAAAATACTTCCCATATTTTCATATCCAATCGATTTTCATATGAAACCCGAAAAATTGACATGAAAGGAAGGGGAAAAAAATTAGCCCAACTCATGCAAATTCCTGGAAAAAAGAAAACAATTGAGAAATTCAGAATGACTCTAAAGAAAAGTAATTTCCAGCCAAAGTTTTAGAAAGGCCTCACCCACACCAAGACCAACCAATTTTGCTAGAGTTCCATTAAATTAGTTTCCAATGAAAAAAATGCTAGATATGCCCACAACAACTATCTCATGCAAAACCATAGAATATATTTTTGTGATGAATCCCTTTGGTAATGCATCCATCCCTATGGTTGAGTGATCACAATTTAGATTGGAATATACTCCTACTGGGTTGGATGTTTTCATTCGTAACATGCACAATGGTAAGGAAACCTAGCTTAGAATGGTTATTAACTTATTAAGCATACATATAAAATTTGTTGAGAGTTTTCCATTAGAAAAGTGGCATGTGGGCTTCTTGTCAATGAAATCTCTTCTATGGGGTGGAAAGTTTGCTTTAATCAAGGTGGGTATGAAGTTGTTATTGTTAGGATCAACAATGGAGTCCCCAAATGTGAAAACAACACAAATTTTAGGTGTAACACTATTATTATAACTATTGTTTACTGCTCCAATTGCTATTTTCCCTTCTCCCCTACCTCCTACTCAAGAAATAATTATTTATTTATGAATTATAATTATTCTGAATTTAGTTTTTCATCATGTTGAAAAACACATTGGATGTTTTTCCACATGTGAAAAAAACACTGGTTTTCAACATGTTGAAAAACACGTAAAAAACACACCGGTTTTCAACATATGGACAAACATAGTGTGGTTTTCAATAGGTTTGAAGAAGAGAGAACAATAACAACAAAAAAACTTTTCATTTTTAAAAATTGGGAAAATTTATACAATTTCAAAAAATTGCATAGTCATTTATTATTAGTCTTAATGTTGTTTGTTATGTTTTTTTTTTTTAAAAAATATTATATTTGTAGTGCGATGGTTACACAAATTACACAAAACATGAATTGGTTGATTATAAAATAATTTGTGTTTCTATTTCTAATTAATAATAATATGTTTTATTTATTAAGAGAATTATAAATTTATTTTTATTTTTATTGTTAATTTAATTTATTTTTCTTTTCTCCATTTCTTGTTATATTTTTTCCCTTACATCTTTTCAGAACAACATGTCTCTTGGTAATTGGAGTATTTATAATAGTTCAATTTTCATATCTACTCTCAAGCAATAGCTTCACCTTGATGATGGTTCCTGTACTGGAATCGAACAGTCAGTTTTAATCTTCATTACGCAGTGTATCCAGAAGATTACATTTGTTCCCTGACCTACAATATGAATCTCAAATCTTTGATTACTTCCCTCCATAGAAGGGATGTATATGAGTAGTCTAGGAGTTTCGAAAAAACTAGAGAAAAATTTCTAAGAGGGTGGAAGATCTTTCATTTATGAAGAGATGCCATGACTCTGGTTGTGTCCCCAAATTTATCTCTATTCGCCATCACCTACGTTGCTCTAGAAATGATCTCGTCTTCAGAAAATCCAAGGCTCTACTTTTGAGAAAAGAAATTGCCAATACTCAGGAAATTATTAACAGATTATCTGTGTTCCTTTTCAAATTACATTTAAAACTTGCTAATCTATTAAGAGTGGAAATCTTGATTCTGATTGTAGAATGCTCTGCTAATAAAATGGAATTGACAACTACATCCTGCAGAGCCAAATTGTCACGAAAATTCAACAAGTTGAATAGTTCCAACGTGGTACATCTCAACGTGTTGTCTCGCCATACCAAAAATTCTTTGCCATCCACTATTTCTTCTGCTGTTGGTGTCTTTTTGGCGTCTTCTTTAGCTTCTTCCAACGCAACCTCTGCAAGCATGGACATCGTTTTTACTTCTTCGAGTGTTTCTTCCAACGTTTTTAATGCTGTGCAGTCTTCCTCCCGAGTCTAGACCACATGCCTACTTCTTCTGCTGTTAATCTTCAGGCCACGTCTACCTGCCCCTTGTCTTTTTTTCCTCCCTCATCTCTTTCACTGCTTGACCTCCCTTTTTCCTTGTTTCCTTCTGTTCATCCCGTGTCTTCTTCTTTCAATTCTCATTTTTTTGGTTTTGATGGAAACCGTTGCATTGTTAACTTATCTTCCCTTGCCCTTGATGGTCACACTGTTAAAATTATTGGGAGGGGTCTCAGTTTTTCCTTAGCTCTAAGATTTATTCCTTTTGAGAACTTAATTGTGAACATTGAAAACACTATTAGGTGCCTTCTGTCCCACATTGCTAAAGAAATTAGACAAGATGGTTCTGTTTTTTTAAGAAAAGCAAAATCTTTCATTTGCAATATCTCCAGAGAGGAAGCCATGAATTTAAGAAAAAATAATAATAATGATGATATTATTGTCCTCAAAGCTGATAAGGGGAATGTTGTGGTGATCTTAGACAAATATGACTATAAGAGTAAAATGTTAGATCATCTTAGTTATGGCAGTTATAGGCATGTAAATAAAAATCCTCTTAACAAAATCACGAAGGAGGTTGTCCGGGTCATCAATAATTCATCTCTAAGTGTGGAACTCAAATGAAGGCTAAAACCTTTAGATCTAATTTTACCTAGGATATATGGTTTATCGAAAATACACAAATCCGACACACCTCTTAGACCTATTGTTGATACTATTGACTCGCCCACTTACAATTTAGCTAAATATCTTGTGGGTAAGCTCGAACAATTTGTCGGAAAAACATCCTCATTCATAAAATATTCCACCGACTTTGTTCGCATAATTGAAAATAAGAGCATTAAAAAACAAGACATTTTGGTTAGCTTTGATGTTATTTCTCTTTATACCAAAATTCCAATTGATGATGCTATAGAAGTGATTAAATCTTTAATTGGCCAAGAGATTGTAGAGTTGACCGAATTTTTCTTCGCTCCACTTTCTTCACTTTTGATGGTAAATACTATGAGAAAAATGAAGGGGTTGCGATGGGATCTCCTCTATCACCTATTGTGGCAAACCTATTCATGGAAAAATTTGAAGAAAAAGCCCTTAGATCTGCACCCCTAAAACCTGAGTGGTGGTATAGATTTGTTGATGATACTAACGTTAACTAGAAACATGGTATGGAAAATCTGCTTAAATTTCTTGAGCACTTAAATATGAAATCTTCACACATACAATTCACTATGGATATTGAAGAAAATGGAATGCTCCCATTTCTTTATGTCTTAATCAAGCATAATGAGGATGGTTCTCTTGCCAGATATTTTTATAAAAAAAGACTCACACTGACATATATATTAGAGCTGACTCGCATCATCACCCTTCTCAGAAGGATGGTGTCTTAAATACCTTGTTTACTAGAGCTCTTAGAATTTATGACATAAATCATTTACCCTTTGAAGAAAAACACCTTACCAATGTTCTCACAAGGAATGGATACAAAAAGTGGCAAATTAGAGCCACTGCAGAAGAAGAATAAAGAGTGCCTATCAAGGTCTCTTAGGGCCTCGATTCTTGCAACAATGAAAACAATAAAGATTTCTTACCTTACATTTATGGGACTATTGATAGGATTTCCAGGATAGTAAGGAAAAAGGGTATAAAAACTTGTTTTAGACCTTTAAAACCATTAGAAATAAATTAAAAACCCTAAAGACCCAATTTTTCCAAACTTAAGAAAATGGGTATACTCCATACCATGTACCTATGGTAAAACATACATAGGGGAAACAGTAAGGTCACTAAAAATAGATTGCATGAACTTTGTAAAAACCTAGAGTACTCACGGGTTGGAAAATCAGCTTTGGCAGATCATGAAGACATAAAAAAACACGCTATTTTCATCGATAATGCAAAATTAATAGCATTTGAATCACACTATGCAAATAGAAAATTCCGTGAAGTTGTCAAGGTTGAAAAACATCCTAACAACGTAAGTCGTGATGATAGGTGGAAATTAAGTTAGCCTTGGAAACCCCTGCTGAAAAAATTAGCATTCCCTTCTTCCTCTTCTTGCGTTTGATGATTTATTGTGTTTTTATTTCTTTCTGGGTCCTGTCTATCATTGTTGGCCTCTCTTTTCTCCTTTTGTGTTCTCCCTCCCCCTTTCCTCTTAATCTTTCGTTTATTTTCCTTTTCTTTTTCTTTTTTGGCGGTTTGCCTCCATTTTCCTTTTTATCGTTTTTATTTTTATTTTTGATTTTTATTGTTAATTTAATTTATTTTTCTTTTCTCCATTTTTTGTTATATTTTTCCCTCACATATTTTCTCGAAAAACATGTCACTTAGTAATTGGAGTATTTATAATAATTCAATTACCATATCTACTCTCAAGCAATAGCTTCACCCTAATGATGGTTCCAGTTGTAGTGCCCACTCCTCTTCGACACTATTTCATTATGATGTTATTACTTGTTGGATTGATACTTAGACATTTTGAGTATTATATTTTGATCAGTAGATGATGGACTATGTGGATATTTGGACTATTGACATGATGTGATTTACATTTTTATTATGATGCACTAGATGACGATGATAGACAATATATATGTTGATTTACAATATTATGATTTTATACTAACATGTCATATTTTGGATGCATAGCCTATGTTGGATGTTTTGAGTAGAATTATGATTTTATGGATGCCAAAATCGAATTAATTGTATGATGATAGATGATAGAATCACTAATCTCGATGTTGTTGATACGACCGTAAGGCCAGAGAGGTATTTTATTTATGTTGTAGGACATTTTATCACATACATCAAAAGGGGATAGGGGACCAACCACGGAAGGATGTCGGGTGTTGTGAAACATGGCCAAAATTTGACAACTTGTGTATAATGTTATGTTGTGTTGTTGCATGCCTTGTTAGGAGGTTCCCATAGGGGATCGTAATGTTCCCCTTTTCAAATGAAAATTAAAATATAAAATACATTGATTTGCACATGTGATAAAGGAGGAATTTAATAAATATTTTTATGTGTAAATAAATTATAAAAATAAAAGAGCAAGTCGAATTCACCTTGGGTTAATAAATGCATTTCAAAAGGGTGAATCAAGTGACTAAGCAAGTCGTATTTTTGGGAGACTTTTTAATATTTAATATTTTAAAATAAAGTGATCCCTTCTATGCATGGGTCGATTTACATGGATCTCATTTGTTTTAAAATCCTTATGCATTTAATGTTTGTTATTGGATATGATTTTCAGGAATATTTTAAAAGAGATCCCCTCCTAGAGTATGGAGCCAAAAATGGAGAATAATATTTGGAGGTTGTGCAAGGCAAAGCTATAAAAGAAGATGTGGATACTCCTTTTGGGCATGTTGATGGTTTATGAAACTTATCTTCATGCTTGAAGAAGGGATGTATGCCCACTTATGATCAAAAATAAAAGGTGTTCTTCAACACCACCCATTTGTGAAGTGTGTGTGCCCATTTGAGCTTGAATTAATAAGTTTTGCAATCATTTCTCTATATATGTATAAGGCACCATTTTTGGAGAAATTATTAGCTTGCTTTGAAGGTTTTGGAAGGTGATTCATGGTGAATATCTTTTATTATATGTTGCTAGTTTTTACTTGACGAAATCAACTTATGTGGGCATGTTTTAAGAGTGTTTTGAGGGATTTGGAAGTGATCTTAAATTTACTGTTATAGATTTATTAATTGCAGATCTGGAATTGCATTTAGTGACTTGTAAAGTGAAGGAAAAGTGCTGGTTTTACTTTTGCGGATTTTACCCTAACCCTAGCGATTGGGTTTGGGATTTTGGGGACTGTTTTGAGAGGTTTCTAATGCATGAAAATATATGATTTTTATTTTAATGAGAAGCTCATAATTTTCCCTTTCTACCGCATTTGGTTTCAAGTTAAAAGAGCTAGTATTTTGGGATTTATTAATGTCCAAAGTTTCAGCTAATTTTCAGAGTTATTATTTATTATTTATACTTTTGCAAACTCTAATGGATAAAGGAGTGTAAATACCAACCGGATTTCCCATAAAACCCTCACCTTGGCTCACTTTAACCTTTTTGGGTTGTATTGAAGTTTACACTAGGGTTGGTTGAAGTAAACCTAGGATGGTTTATCTTCTAAGTATTTATTTTGCAAGTATTTAATAATAATTAGTTAATATCCCACAAGGGGATATTATAGTGGTATCGAGTTTCTTTCTTATTTTCGTGTGGGTGATTTGTGCATGCGGGGTGATAAGAATTGGTTGTTTTATAAAAGGAGAGATAAGGGAAACATGGATGAAGGAGCTTTCACACGGATCAAGTAAAATTTCTACAAGAGCTAATGCAAGGGTGTGGTTTGGAACTACAAAAACCATGAGTGATCAAATGGCCAAAATCATTATGGAAGCTGTGGGAAATGGTAAGACGCCAAAATTTAATGGAGAAGGGAGTTCCCATAGTGGGGAGAAAAATTCAACACAACCCCCTCTTAAGTTCTTTAAGGGCACTTTCCTTCCTAAGGAGAGTTATAGAGCATTTGAGGAACCATCAATGGTGGAAATCATTGAGGTATGCAACAAGGAATATGGTACTTTACATCCAGCCACAAGGGCCATACTTAATTTTGATGAGTTTTGTTCCTTGAAGATGGGAAACAAGACCAAAAGATACCATAGGCAACCCCATGCGGATGTTCACCAAAGGTTGGGCAAAGTATCTCTTCCAAGCTTTGATGGAACCAACAAGGTCTCGGTAAGAGCTTGGTTACAAAATATGGAGACCTATTTCTCCCTCAACCCCATGTAAGAAGAAGATGCCCTCAAGTTTGTTACACTCCACCTTAAAGGTATGCCACATGAGTGGTGGTTTCATGGTATGCACACCCAAGGGCATGACTTGATCCATACAATAGAAGGATTTAGTCAAAGAATCATGGAGCTTAATTTTGGGGATTAACCCAATTGAAACAAGTAAGTAGTGTTGAAGAATATGTGGCGAATTTTCAGAGGGTAGCAATAATGGTACCGGATGTTAGTGAAAAGAGGTTGGTAGTGATCTTCACAAAAGGTTTGATTGAGCCACTAAAAGGTTTGGTAAGATATTTTAACCCATTTACCTTGCAAGAAAGTATTACTAAATCTCTAGATTTAGAATGTGAAGCTTATAGAGGGACTTATGGGCCAAAAGGACAGCATCCTAATGCCTCACAAATGCTGCCCAAAAGTTTATTTAGAGGACATCCAAGGTCTGATTTATAACAACCCCTAAAATTTCAAGGAGGGTAACCCTTTGGGTCATCAAAAGAGGCCCCAAGAAGGCCTAACCAGCCCTATGTTCCACCACATAGAAATCAATTCCAAAATGGTATGCAAAAAGAGATGAGAGAGACGAGCTAAGAAGGAAAGGATTGTGTTTTGATTGTAAGGCTCCTTGGGTAAGAGGTCATAATTGCAAAGGTAAATGGAAAATCTATTTCATTGAAGTAATAGATTCAAATTTTGATTTTATTTCAGATTCTAATGATAGTAACGAAGTGGTAAATGAGGTGGATGATGAGCATGTACAAGAAGAAGATGAGGAAGAATTTGAAGGAACATTGGCAGCCCTTTTCGGCACTCCTAAGTATTACCCTTTTCGAGTGGAAGGTATGCTATGCAAACAAAAGGTAATCATCCTCATTGATAGTGGGGCCACTCATAATTTTATTAGTGAAAGATTGGTAACAAGGCTTGGTTTGCATAATGAAGTTTTTCAAGGTTTCAATGTTACCATAGCTGATGGATATATTTTAACATGCTCTAGACAGATTTCCAAACTTTCTATCACCATAGAAGATTATGAGCTTGTTGATGATTTTTACATGATTAATATGGATGACATGGATCTTGTGTTAGGAGTGCAATGGTTGCATTCTTTGGGGGATTTCACCCTCAATTATAAGGACTTATTACTCAAATTCATGATTGGGGAAAAGAACATCATTTTCCAAGGTATGACAAGACACTCTACTCTTTGCAACTATCCTCCAAGGGAAGTAGAAATTTGTTATGTATCTTTTATATCAGCTGATTGGAAAGACTTAATCACCCTTGAGTATGTAAAACATCAGTTTTCTAACAATATGGTTGAAGGGTTGATTGTTGATGAAAGGTACAAGGTGGTAGATGGTCTTATTCTTTACAAGGGAAGGGTGTATTTAACCCCAAAATCAGAGGTTAAAAATATGATTTTAAAATCAGCACATGATGCTCCTACAAGTGGACATCAAGGTTACTTCAAGACCTACAAATTGGTAAGGGAAATATTTACTTGGAAAGGTATGAAAGGAGATGTTCTTAAGTATGTTCGAGAGAATGTGTTGTATGCCAAAGAAATGAGAATGAACATAATTTTCCAGCTGGTCTTTTGCAGCCCCTACATATTCCCTCTAAAAAATGGGAGAGTGTGTCCATAGATTTTGTTACCGGATTACCTAATGTTAATGGTATACTTGTATGTATGTAGTAGTGGATAGAATCACTAAGTATGCTCACTTTTTTCCACTTCCTACTAAATTTGATGGTCCTATGATTGCTGATTTGTATTTCAAAGAAGTTTTTAAATTACATGGTGTGCCTAAGAACATTGTGAGTGATAGGGAAAACATATTTATGAGTCTCTTTTGGCAAGAATTATTCGATTAGTTGGGACGAAACTCACTCCAAGTACTAGTTATCACCCACAAATAGATGGACAAACTGAGATAGTAAATAAATGGGCAGAGGGGTATTTGAGATATTATGTTTCAGGACATCAATTTGCTTGGGTAAAATGGATGCATCTAGCTGAGTTTTGCTATAACACCACACACCACGTGTCCATTGGAATTTACCCTTTTAAGGATTTGTATGGTTATGATGCTAAATCTTTCATGGATGTTCTAATGATAGATAGTAGAGTGCCTAGTGCACAAGAGTTGGTACAATAAAGTATGGAAATAATGAAAGCTCTCAAAGAAAATCTGCACCATGCTCAAAATAGGCAAAACTTGTATGCAGATGAGCACATGAGTGAGAGGCTTTTGAAATAGGTGATTGGGTATTTCTTAGATTGTAGCCCTATAGGAAATATAATCTCAAACAAAGTGGCAAGGAAAAGTTGAAGCCACATTTCTATGGGCCCTACAAAGTTACTAAAAAAATTGGTGAGGTGGCTTACGAGTTGGAGCTACCCGAGGATGGTAAGATTCATAATGGTTTTCATGTTTCTTGCATTAAAAAGAAACTTGGGAAAAATATCGTTCCTTCTTTGGAGTTACCTCCTTTAGATGAAGAAGGAAATTGATCTTAATTCGGAGACCATTATGGAAACAAGGGAAAGGAATTTAAGAAAACGTGTCATCAAAGAATACTTGGTCAAATGGAAAGACCTTCCTTTAGAGAATGCTACATGGGAAAATGTTTCAATCTTGGAGCATCCAAGTCTACGATTTCTTAAGGGAAAGCAATTTTGGGAAGGGAGGACTGTAATGTCCCCCTTTTCAAATGAAAATGAAAATATAAAATACATCGATTTGTACATGTGAGAAAGGAGGAATTTAATAAATATTTTAATGTGCAAATCAATTATAAAAATAAAAGAGCAAGTTGAATTCACCTTGGGTTAATAAATGTATTTCAAAAGGGTGAATCAAGTGACTAAGCAAGTCACATTTTTTGTGAGACTTTTTAATATTTAATATTTAAAAATAAAGTGATCCCTTCTATGTGTGGGTTGATTTACATGGATCTCATTTGTTTTAAAATCCTTATGCATTTAATGTTTGTTGTTGGATATGATTTTTAGGAATATTTTAAAAAGAGATCCCCTCCTAGAGTTTGGAGCCAAAAATGGAGAAGAAGCTTTGGAGGTTGTGCAAGGAAAACTATAAAAGAAGATGTGGGTACTCCTTTTGGGCATGTTGACGCTTTAGTTTATGAAACTTATCTTCATGCTTGAAGAAGGGATGTATGTCCACTTACGATAAAAAAATGTGTTCATTAAAACCACCATTTGTGAAGTGTGTGTGACCATTTGAGCTTGAAGTAATAAGTTTTTGCAATCATTTCTCTATATATGTATAAGGCGCCATTTTTGGAGAAGTTCTTAGCTTGCTTTGAAGGTTTTGGAAGGTGATTTATGGTGAATATATTTTATTATATGTTGCTGGTTTTTACTCGATGAAATCAACTTGTGTGGGCATGTTTATGAGTATTTTGAGGGATTTGGAAGTGATCTTAAATCTGCTGTTATAGATTTATTAATTGCAGATATGGAACTGCATTTAGTGACTTGTAAAGTGAAGGAAAAGTGCTGGTTTTACTTTACAGATTTTACCCTAACCCTAGCATTGATCGGGTTTGGGATTTTGGGGACTATTTTGAGAGGTTTATAATGCATGAAAAGATCTGATTTTTATTTTAATTAGAATCTCATAATTTTCCCTTTCTATTGCATTTGGTTTCAAGTTAAAAGAGCTAGTATTTTGAGAGTTATTAATTTCTAAAGTTTCAACTAATTTTCAGCAGTTATTATTTATTATTTTTACTTCTACAAACTCTAATGGATAAAGGAGTATAAATACCAACTGGATTGCCCATCAAACCCTCACCTTGGCTCACTCCAAAACTTTTTGGGTTGTATTGAAGTGACACTAGGGTTGGTTGAGGTAAACCTAGGAGGGTTTATCTTCTAAGTATTTATTTTTGCAAGTATTTAATAATAATCGTTAATATCCCACAAGGGGATATTACAGATACCTCATTTATGTGGCCATGGGTGTATTGTGTTTCTTTTATTTTAATTTTTTTAGTTGCTTGAATTTTTGTGCATGTATTTGAATTGTGGGAAATATTGTTACTTTATTAACTTGCTTATGTATCTTAATTAGCTAGTTTAGCTTAAAATTGAATTAGGAGGGAAGATTTGACATATGGGAAATAAATTGGGTAGATAGTCCTTGAAATATTATGGATGTAGATTGGATTTGTGTTATGTACCCTTCCCCAACTTCAAAATTCGGATTTTGACTTGGGAGGCCTTTTTGGAGGCTTGTGGGACAAGCTAAGCTTGTCCCATGCCTCTTAAATTCACCCAAAAACCATACCTATGGTATGAAGAGTTAATTTTAGACTTATTTATGCATTTTGGAGTGTTAAAGGGTGAAAATAATTGCACTTTCCTACTTACCACAATTAATTTGTCCTTGGTAGGCTTGGTGTGCAAGTTTGAGTGTCATGTGGGCTTGTCATAAGTCTTACATGTTCATTTATTGTCTTGGGCATGGTGTTTGACTTGTGTGTTGGAATGAAGGAATGATGAAGTGACATCCTACATGGAGCCACCTCATCATCCTCACATCCCATTTCTATTTATTGATGGAATTTGATGGATTTGGGGTTACTTGTTCATTTTCTTTCTTTTGCACTTTTATAAATTGGGAGCTTGTTGGAGTTTATTTTGGAGTGTGCTTGGATGAAGGTGTCAAAAATCTTGTGGAGTGAACTCTCTTGGAAGCTTTATGGAGAGGTAGGATCTCCACCTTTTTTGTTTTCTTATTTATATTTGTAGATGTGAAAATTGTGCTTGTTAAGTATTGTATGAGTGTTGTGAATGTGTTTTTGTGTGGTTGGGTATTTTTCCTTAAGAAGGGAATGGGAGATGGAAGTATGGGACAATTGGGGAGGGAAAATGGAGTTGTGAGGCATGAATTTTAGAGGGAATGTGATTGGGAGTTTCACCTATGGGGAGTGAAAAGGAAAACATGGAATTTTTTTTGCATACTTGCAAGGGGAGAGATAAGGATGTTTTGTTGTTTTATTGTGCACATGGAGGATTGGGTGAAACTCTTACTTCACTTGGGAGGAAAAAGAAGGTGGTTCCCATATTCCTTTTACCTTTTTGGTTTGATATCAAGCTTATACATATTGTTTGTGGAATTTGTAAATTTTTTTGAGTACGTCCATTTAGATGTGTTGAATGTTTTGGATTGTATTTTTTTGTGGAAGCCATTCTTGTAAAAATTTGTCAAATGTTGCTCAAGATCCTTCATTGTTCTTTGGTTGGGGATCGGGGCCAATAAGGGGATGAATTATTCTCTTATTGGATTAAAGGTTGGGTAGAGAGCATCACCTATTCCCCTTTCTTTGTATTGTGATCCAAGTTTTTGAAAGATTGAAGAATGCAAGATTGAAGCTACAAGTTGGGAGAAGACATGCAATTAAGACTTTTGTTTTGGCCTTGTTGAAAGTATTTATGTTGTAACTTGATCATTCTATTATTCCCACTTTGAGTGGAAGATTGTAACTTTGTATGATTGAAATAAAGTCTTGTATATTTCATTTATTCCAAGTTATAGTGATTTAGTTGAATGGAAAAATAGATAAAGAAAGTTGCTTTTATTACTTGGAAATCCCTTTAACTTGTAAACTCTTCTAAGAGTGTTTGAATGAAAAATTTGTATTTTAAATGTGTTAGTGTTAGGAATGGAAACTACCAAATTTTACATTGTTTAGGTGAAATAGAAAACTTGATATGGGTTTGAAATGGAAATGCATCTCCTTTAATTTAAGTTGTTTCATTATCTCCAAAATGTGATATGTTTCATTTTTAAAAGTATTGAGAATCTTGTTAAAATGCACTTGCTATGTGAAATGGTTGTCATTTAATTGTTGTAAGAAGAAAAGGAAATAGTTGCTTAAAACTCTAGAATGAGAGATAAATCTTCTCCTCTTTACAAGTTATATTAGAATGAAAGAGAAATTTTAGTAGAGTTCTCATTTTCATTTTTAAATGAATGGATAGAAAGTATATTTTTATTATCATCTTGCCTTATAAAACCCTTAGTTAATGATCTTAAATGAATAATTAATTCCTTTTATTCAATTGTGTAAGGCTAAATGTATAACTATAACTACACACACACACACACACACACACACACACAAAATTATTATATAAATTTATATATTTATACATATACTTTTTTAATGATAAAAATATTGTCAAATCATTATATTGAAAAAAGACACACACACACACAATATATATATATATATATACTTATATAATATAAATATGTATATATTAAATATGTACCATTTATTTTTAATAAAAATAAAAACATTAAAAAAACAAAATGACATAGTTTTGTTGTGTGGTAGTTTTGTTTTGATGTGGGGAAAGGTGTTAGGAAATAAGGGATAAAATATGCGGGATAATCCCTCACAGTAATCGCAACAAGAGAAACTAATATGCAGAAATTATTACAGATCTCAAATAAAATTGTAAAATAAAATAACACAACACAAAGAGACAAGTATTTAACGTGGTTCACCCAATTTGGGCTACGCCCACCAAGAATCACTTGCTCGCATTTTATTACAAGCCACCGCTCTCTCAATACAATACCAGATCCGTTTGGAGCTATGCTCAACAAACTCTACAGTAATTCACATGCCTGAATTCAAAACACATCTCGCAATACATTTGCATGTTCATCTATCATATGCATAAGACCATATAAATAGACAATCGCTAAGCAGTTTTACAAAACCGTGGGTATAAAACCATGGGAAAACCCGTCCCATAAACCTATGGGTCAAAAACTCACCCATATGAGAAAATCACGTTTCCCGATATGACATGTCGGGTGCATTTTTCGAGGCCAAAAATTTTACGCCTAAATTTTTTTTTTTTTTTTGGGGCTACGCCCCAAACCCGCTACCGGGGCTGCCCCGGACCCCGCTGGGGCCCGGCCCGCCCAACCCCGGCGAGGATACATGAAAAGTGTACAGTACTCTTAGTGTATAGTCTTCAACACTTTCACACATGAAAATAGGCTCCACAACCTAACAATCTCCCACTTGGAGACTAGTTTTCCTCTGAGCAAGCTTCTCAACCCTTCACTAGTTTCTGTGAAGACCAACCAAAGCTGAACACAACTTTAGTTTTTCCCTTGTGACCACCTTGGTCATCATGTCTACAAGATTTTGACTAGTATGAATCTTCTCCAACTTCAACTTCTCTTCCTCCAAAGCTGTCCTGATGAAATGGTACCTTAACTGTATATGCTTTGTCCTAGAGTGGAAAGCAGAGTTCTTAGCTAGGTGTATAGCACTCTGACTATCACTATGCAGCTTACATTCCTCCTGCTTATGCCCCAACTCCTCAAGCAATTGTTGTAACCAAATCATCTCTTTGCTTGCCTCTGTGGCAGCAACATACTCAGCCTCTCATGGTTGACAAAGCCACCAACTTCTGTAGTCGTGAAATCCAACTCACTGTTGTCCCACCTACAGTGTAAATATAACCTGTCATGCTCCTCCTACTGTCTACATCTCCAGCCATATCTGAATCTACATAACCACGTAAAGTGGTGTTTGATCCACTATAGCACAAAACTATCCCCATGGTCCCTCTCAAAAATGAAAGGATCCACTTTTTCGCTTGCCAATGCTTTTTACCCGGATCACTCATAAATCTACTCACAGCCTCCCACCGCATGGGTAAATATCGTGCCTAGTGCATACCATAGCATACATCAAACTACCAACTGCTGATGAGTAAGGTACCTTGGACATTTGGGTTTTTCTCCCGCTCTGTCTTGGGACACTACTCCTTTGATAACTTGAAATGGCCTGCCAAAGGAGTCCCAACCGGTTTAGCATCCTGCATATTAAACCTCTCCAAGACCTTCTTAATGTACTCTTCCTGAGATAAATTCAGCTTCTATTCCTTCCTATCCCAAGATATCCTCATACCAAGGATTTTTTTGGTTGCCCCCAAATCCTTCATAGCAAATGATTCACTTAGCTGCTTCTTGAGTACTTTTATTTTCGCATGTTTTTACTCGCAACCAACATGTCATCAACATACAAACACAGGATAATATAACTTCCATCCTCAAATTTATTTGTAGATACACACAATGGTCGAATGACATCGATATAACCTTGCTCCATCATGAAGCTATCAAATTTCTTATACCATTGACGTGGAGCTTGTTTCTGTGCCATACAAGCTCTTCTTCGCTTTGCACACCATCTCCTCTTTACCTTTGACTTCATATCCTTCTCGGCCGCTGCATATATAGCTCCTCCTCCAAATCACCATGGAGAAATGCGTCTTTACATCTAACTGTTCTAAGTGTAAGTCTTCTTCGCGCCACTATTCCAAGAACAATTCGATAGAAGTCATTTTTACTACAGGAGAAAAAATCTCATCAAAATCTATACCTTTTTTTCTGCAAACCCCTTGACCACCAACCGGCCTTGTATCTTTTCTTGCCTCCTTCTTCCTCTTTGACTCTAAACACCCACTTATTCTATAATGCTCTTTTTCCTTTTGGGTAGCTTTACCAAATCCCATGTCTGGTTCTCCATGAGAGCCTGATGCTCCTCATCCATGGCTTGCTCCCACTTCTTCCTGGCATCTACCGCATTGGTTCATCAAAGCTCTCTCGGTTCTCCACTATCAGTGAGTAATAAATAATAAAGAGAAGGAGAAAAATGTTCAGGTTCTCTTCTTACCCTAGAAGACCTCCTCAATATAGGAGTTTGGGGTTCCTGTTGAGGGGGTTCCTGAACTAATTCATGTGTCACTTTCCCATCTGGAAGATCCTCTACCACTGCATATTCTTTCTTGGATTCTTCCATGTTTTCCTGCAACTGCTGCTTATACATGACTTTCTCATTAAAGACCACATCCCTAGATCGAATGATTTTCTTGTCCTTAATACTCCAACATTTATATCCAAAGTCATCACCACCATAACCAATGAAAGTACATTTTTTTGATTTAGCCTCTAGCTTAGTCCTATCATCCTTGTCTATGTGAACAAACACCTCACATCCAAAGACTCTAAGAAATGAATAATCAACTTTCTTACCATACCAAGCCTCCCGTGTATGCCTCCATCCAAGGCACTTGAGGGTCCTCTGTTTATCAAGTACAACTGTGCTCACCACTTCTGCCCAAAAAGAAAGAGGCAGTCCTACATGTAACCTCATGCTCCTAGCACGTTCCATTATTGTTTTGTTCATCCTTTTTGATACCCCATTCTACTGCGGAGTTCTTGGAACCATATTTTTCCCGTGGATTCCATTCTTAGAACAATAATCATCAAATTCATTGCTGCAATACTCCCCTCCATTATCTGACCTGAGACATTTTAGCTTAAGACCTGTTTCATTCTCTACCAAGGCTTTCCATTTAACAAAAGTGTCAAATACATCAGATTTGTTTCTAATACAATAAACCCAAACTTTCCTTGTTGCATCATCAATAAAAGTAACATAATAACTTGAACCCCAAGAGATGATACCTGAGCGGCCCCCACACATCAGAATGCACCAGCTCTAACTTACTCTCTTTCTTTGTAGGTCCAACCTTGAGAAACCTTACTCGCTTCTGTTTCCCATATATACAGTTCTCACAGAAATCGAAACCTGTTTCTGTATATCCAGGCAAATTATTCTTTATGATGTTCATGCCCTTATGGCTCATATGACCGAGCCTATAGTGCCATAATGTTGTATCTGCATCTGAAGCCACAAGATTACAATCATTAGTACTATCAGTGGTTAAATACAAGGTTCCAACCTTCTTACCTCTTACCACCACAAGAGCACCTTGGTAACCTTCCAAGAGTCTATTGTAAATATCACAGTACAACCATCACTTCCCAACTGCCCTGCCGATATCAAATTTCATCTTAATGTAGGCACATGTCTGACATCCTTCAATAGCCAAGTATTCCCATTCTGCATCTTAACCCGAACAAAACCTTTTCCAACTATGCTGCAAGGCTCATCATCACCAAGAAAAACATGCCCAAAATCTCCTTGAACATAATCAACAAAATAATGCCTATGTGGAGAAGCATGGAAAGAAGCCCCCGAATCTAAAACCCAAGATTCAATAATATTGTGCAAAGAAAGAATCAAAGCATCCTGACATACATTACCCGTTGCCACATTTGCCTCCTTGTTTTCTTCTTGTTGTTTCTTCTTATCCCGAAGCTCCCAACAATCCTTCTTTGCATGCCCATGCTTTCCACAATTCCAACATACAATCTTGTTCTTGGATTTTGACCTTGCCCGATCTTTTGATTTTCCACGGTTTCCTCTATTCTTCTATCTCCCTCTAGTTTCCATCAAAGCATTCCTCAAGTAGAAGATTCCCAGAGCTTTTTCTTCGCATTTCCTCACTTAGAATCACCCCTACAACATCCTCAAACTTCAACTTTGAGTTAGCTGGAACCGAGTTACTTACCACCATTACTAGGCTATTCCAACTCTCAGGTAAAGAGCACATAATTAATAAAGCCCTAACTTCTTCA
Source organism: Taxus wallichiana var. yunnanensis (assembly GCA_018340775.1). Classification (NCBI taxonomy): domain Eukaryota; kingdom Viridiplantae; phylum Streptophyta; class Pinopsida; order Cupressales; family Taxaceae; genus Taxus; species Taxus wallichiana. The sequence goes on from CM031237.1 coordinate 351,838,328, forward strand.
TCAAATTCTATCAGAATCAAGCTAGCATATTCACTACCGTATTGAAATCATTTAAATGATCTACTACTGAACTATTCTCAGACATCTTCATATTAAACAAATTTTTCATTAAAAATATCTTATTAGAGGCAGAGGGTTTTTCATACAACTTCCCTAATGCATCCATTAGATCTTTTGTAGTCTTTTCCTTTGAAACATTAAATAATACCGAAGATGCAAGACTCAGCCGGATTGTTCCAAGTGCCTTCCGATCCAACAAATCCCATTCCGCATCTGTCATACTCAAGGGTTTGTTCACCTTCTCAGACAACGGAGTATAAAGATCCTTCTGATAAAGGTAATCTTCCATCTGCATCTTCCAAAGACTGAAATTCTGCCCATTGAATTTATCAACCCTAGATCTTCCTTCATCTGCCATAGCTCCCACTCAAGCTAAAAACTTTCCTCGCGATTCAACACTTCAAAGAAACCAAACCAGATCTCGATACCAATTGTTAGGAAATAAGGGATAAAATATGCGGAATAATCCCTCACAGAATCGCAACAATAGAAACTAATATGCAGAAATTATTATAGATCTCAAATAAAATTGCAGAATAAAATAACACAACACAAAGAGACAATATTTAACGTGGTTCACCCAATTTGGGCTACGTCCACCAAGAATCACTTGCTTAGATTTTATTACAAGCCACCGCTCTCTCAATACAATACCCAGATCCGTTTGGAGCTATGCTCAACAAACTCTGTAATTCACACCTGAATTCAAAACACATCTCGCAATACATTTGAATGTTCATCTATCATATGCATAAGACCATATAAATAGACAATCGCTAAGCAGTTTTACAAAACCGTGGGTATCAAAACCATGGAAAAACTCGCCCCATAAACCTATGGGTCAAAAACTCACCCATATGAGAAAAGCACGTTTCCGATATGTCGGGTGCATTTTTCAAGGCCAAAATTTTACGCCTAATTTTTTTTTTGACTTGCCAACCCCCCAACCTCGCTACCGAGGATGCCGCCCGGACCCTCGCCGGGCCCGGCCCGGCCCCGAACCCTGAGGATACATGAAAAGTGTACAAGACTCTTAGTGTACAGCCTTCAACACTTTCACACATGAAAAATAGGCTCCACAACCCAACAAAAGGGGGTGGGAGGGAGGGTCGCCAACCCCACCCCGACCCCATAGTTATATGGGATGGGGGTGGGGTGGCGACCCTCCCCCAATACAATAAAACAATGCCTATGCTAAACCCTAACAATTGCCTTAAAATAGTCGGCCTATCTTTCTATGATGCGACTGTGTGTTTTAGAACCCGTGACCTATATTTGGATATATATATATATATAATTTCATATATCATTCTTCATAAATAAAATATGGGGGTAATTTTGAAATGATAAAACAAATATTTATATACACTTATAAACTTGTGGCATACGCATTTAAATCATTTATAAATATACCCTTTTAAAATAGATCTAAAATAGGGAAAAATGCCCATATGCCCAAGTAGGGAAAATACAATGAAATAGCTTAACAAAAATAAAATTTTATCCAAACCCTAGGAGAGGGTAAAATGGAATAACAAGCAAAAATGTAGAAAAACCCTACAAAAATTACAAATAGAATAAACAATGAAGTTGTGAATATCCATCTTGAGCTCTATTATCCTTAAATGGATTCCTTCTCCTTCTTCTCATCCCAAAAACCTGCAAGATGAAAATGAGAAAATAAATCAAAAGAATGAATAAAAGATTTCTAAAAAGAGGATTAGGGTTAGTTTGAATCCTAGATCTAAGGGCTCAGATTTAGTCCATCCAATGGCTAAAAATCATCCCTACAAAATTTAGGTGAGAGTTAGGTGGGAATATCTTTTAAATAAAATGCATGGGTAAATTTTGAATGGGGCCACTTAAGTGGTGTAGGAGTTAAATTTATTTTGTAATCCATAATGTTTAGTTGGTGACTCTTAAAATATAAATGACATTGACCCTTGTATTTTATTAAATCAATTTACTCATTAGTAACTAGGCAGTATTTAAATTAAAGATTAAATTTAATTGTATTTAATTTAATGGGAGGGTAAATCTAGACTTAGCCCTAAAATAATAAAATTATTAAATGACCTTTGAGCTATGTTGCTAAATCAAATGAGGATTGAACAATGAGATTTTTAAACCAGAATGGAGATTAAATAATATAAATTAATTGTTAATTAAAACGATAGATTGTTAACCGAGAAATAAACTAAACGTTGCAACGGTTTTAACAAAAAAATTATTCAATAATTTTTCCAATTTAACTATTGGGTTATCTTGGGTTTTGTGTGGGAAATTTGTGGGCATTACAATTGGTATTAGAGTCATGGGTTCAACACTTGGACCCCGAGAACACTTGGAAACATGAAACATAAACAAGTAAACCTAGCACAACTCTAAACCTAGAACACACAACATTGCATGATATTTTTAAAACGTAGAAAACTTAGAAAACTGAAACAAAACTTAGATGATGATGAACTAACTCTCACCTTGGTCTGTGAGGCACAGACCAAACGAGGGGTTCCTACACATGGACCTAGACCTACGAACCCGAGATCAAAGGCTATAAAGAACTATTTTTCCTCAAATACTGCAAACACTACAGGATGTTAATGCCATTTATGTGCGAGAGGATCTTTAGGAGGGATAACTAATGACAAAACAAAGAGCCATCAGTGGAGGATCATGCACGTTCACGTCACAATGCTTAGGATAGGGAAGATAAATCCCATGTGGAGTTGGTTAGACATGGGTCACCACCTAGGAGCATAGAGATAGAGCTACGGGGCATAGAGACATGTCTAGGAGCCCTAGGCCGAGAGATGATCATGTAGAGAGACCTAGGGGCCGATAATCGATGAAAATGGATCACATTAGAGAGATACTAAAGTTACACCCACCTCATTTTGTTGGAGACACAGGGGGATTTTAGGTAGAGGCATGGTTGGTTAGCTTGAGCGGATGCTTCAAGCTATGCCCTTGTTCTAGCAACATGAAAGCTCGTGTTGCCATCCACCTTCTGAGAGATGGAGCTAGAGTTTAGTGGAGGACCTGAGCAATAAAAGCTCTATGTGGATTCAAATACAATTACTTGGGATCTCTTTGAGGAGCATTTCAGAGTAGATACATATCTAGGAGATTCATCTAGTAGCGGATCGATGAGTTTCATGATCGACGACAGAGCCTCCATGATGGTAGCAAAGTATGAGGGTTGATTTTTGGATCTACTTCAGTATGTAGACTACATGCAGGATGTGTAGGGTAGGGTTCACAGGATCATCCGGGGCCTGAACTTAGACTTGAGAGGGGTAATACGCATTCATTTCCCACAGACACTATGAGAGGCTGTGGAGAAGACCTACATTGTGCCACAGAGGAAACTAGGGGGAAGACTCAGCAGGCTCAAGACATAGTGAGGAACCATATTAAAAAGATGTAGGATAGTAGGTCAAGGGGATCAGATCCTCCTCCTCGTGGTGTACATACTTTAACACAATCTTCCTTCTGGACTCCTCCTCCTCAAAAAGCAGCAGTAGGCAACAACAAGACTCGACCGCCCTTTCGACCTCCATAGTGCCATGATGCTTAGAGAGGGTATAGTATGGGACCTCCAGCTAGGGGGACCAATAGGACATAGGTTTCACGTTGACAACATTTGGCGAGTACATCCACCATAACACCCATAGAGATCTATGACAAGATCATCAGAGTTCTACAACACGGACTACCGGGCCACCTGGAGGACTATCTGCTCAGTGGAGAGGACCAGGTACTTACTATGGATGCGGTGTGCATGGACATCATTAGAGAGAGTGCCCTTAGAACCCTACTAATTAGGGTAAGGCACTTGTTTCTAAGCCTACGGTTGGTGACATGGCTAGGAGCCACATGATTTATACAGTGGTCGAGAACCGCCAAGAAGAGCACTAGGGCATGGTGATTGAGACCACATGTAGCATTGGTGGTATTTCTACCCTTATCTTATTTGACTCAGACTCTTCAAATTATTTCATTTCTCCATATTTAGTAGAGCGTTACGAGGGCTAGTGGCAAGGCCTTAGTTAGGATGTCAAGATGGATTTTGGAGCCAAGATCTCAGTAGACTCCTTAGTCAAGGAGTGTGTAGTGGACCTAGGACCCTTCACCATTACCTTGGATCTTCGTATCCTTCCTTTGGGTTCTTATGGAGTGATCTTGGGCATGGATTGGTTATCTGCACATAGAGCCAGAGTTTATTGTTATAGTAAGGTTATATCTTGTGTAGATGATTTGGGTGTGGAGTCGGTGATAGTTGGAGTTAGGAGACCCATCTCTATTCACACTATTTCCATTATGCAGCTTAAGCGGTGTGCATGGCGTGGGTGTTAGTTGTATGCTATTACATTTAGTGATAGGTTAGAGGATGGGGTTAGTGGACCTTCACTTGATGATCACCCCATTTTGCAAGATTTTTCGATGTTTTTCCTAGTGAGCTGTCAGGGATGCCTCCCCACATGAGATAGACTTTCACATTGATTTGGTTCCGGGAGCGGAACCTATCTCACACACTCCATATAGGATGAACAACCTTGAGCTATGTGAGCTCAAGTTTCAGCTAGAGGGTCTTCTTGAGAAATTTCTAATCCATCCTAGTGTATCCCCTTGGGTCACTGTACGTACCCAAAATTGTAAGGTATTGTACTGCCGGAACAACGTAACAAGTGCCCCAATGATGATACAGGTCTCCTCGCAAGGTGTTCGGGATCCGGAAAATCTCTCCAAGTATGCGTTAACATCCCGCATGCCCCGCTTAGCCCCCGCGTGCTTTGTTTTTCCCTTTTCCCCTCTTTTCTTAGCCTTTTTCTCTTCAGTTACGAAACCACCGCCCTGCCTGGGTGGCGGTCTCGTGACCACCGCCCTGAACAGGGCGGCGGTCCTGTAACCGCCGCCCTGCTCAGAGCGGCGGTCCTTTACACGTTTTCCAGAAGGCTATTTTTACACGACTCATGTAAATTCAACAATTTACCTGCTTTCTTTTACTGCCATGAGCTTGCATTTATGATTCTGGTTCCCTGGAATAGTGTTTTGCCATTGTTTATAGTTTAAGAGTTCTATTTGGCTTTTACCTTGGGTAAATGCAAATGCTATAAATAGATGGCTTGTGCTCAAGCAAATGGCCCCTCATTCATTTCTCATCTTCTCATTTCAGTAGTTCAGTACTTTTATTAGGATTCATAGTTTAGTTTCTTTCATTACATGCTTAGTTAGCATTGTTTTACTGTTGGTAAGCCACATATCCAGCTTGTGCAAGCAGTGTTGTTGTTTTATCCAATCCATTGGAGTAGAATAGCTTAGGAAACCATTAAATTTGTAGGTTTTTCTCCTCAAACAGGATAGTTTCAGGTTCTGGACGCTTTATGTTGCATGACTCTCAATAAATCCCGCTAGGAATTGCATAAGCCAAGCTCTGTACTCTTGCGTTATCCCTCTCCTACTTGCATTGTATTCGGTGTGTATTCTGAGCTGCCTTTATCCCAATATATAATTCTGTTGATGCTAACATTACACGCTTTTCTGGATCCACGTGAACATGAAAGAATGAGGAGATCACACTGAGGGGACAAGATCACACACACCATCGGATTCGCCCCATGCTGCTGGAATCCGGGTTCTAGCTTTCAAAGTTCTAGTTAGAATCATATCAAATAGAGTAGGTAATTGCTTTATTTCAAGTAAATTCTAATCTTGATATTGCCAGGGAAGCTGTGGGGATTGATAGTTTCTGAGAAACTATGATTCACTCCTCACTTCTGAGGTAGGATCGAGAATCTTGCAAATAGATTAGATAAGCTATTGTTTAGAATAGATCTACAAATTACACAGACAAATAGCTACACTCGGTTATTTTGTTTGTTTTAAATTATTAGTTTAGCTATCAATTCTAAATATTTTAAATAGCTGCTTTCTTAAATTCATATAATTCGTCAGAAAATACAAAAATAGAGAAATCATATAGGCTATAGATATAGTTAAATTTCACTTTACTGCAATTTGTTTATATTATTGCTTTTGTATGACAATTACGGGACCTAGGGAGCCCAGAGAATACATTTTCGAGCCAATCGTGCCTCAGCCCAATCTCATCACAGCAATAACTGATATAGACCAAAATCTTAGGATTCAAGTCTTCCGAACAACGGTAAGCTTGCAACAAATCAATTCTCAGTTAAATGGGTTAAACAGAGAAGACGACCAAGCACACACGTTTTGGTCAAATCAACCAAACTACAGATTACCCTAGGTATATATGACTATAAGAGGATTAGAAAGGGAACAAACCTTTGGTTGTGATCCTTTGGTCCCATAGCCAGGTGCAGGAGACACCCTCATAGACATAGATACCAGTTTAAGGATCCAGGTTGCACGAACACCTGTGAGATATTCCGAGAAAATCACACAGTTATTGAGTCTAAACATAGAAGTTGAGAAAGCGTACGATTACTAGATATTAGGGATTAGGACCTGATTTCATGCATGACCATAGCAGGTCCACAACAACCGCGAGTCTACGGTTGTGACCCACAAATCCCGCAGCCTAACGAATCCATAGGTGAATTAGACATAGATACTGGCCTACGCACACTAGTATTCCGATCTACTCCACTTCCACCTATCATCATCGAACAACTATCCTTACTAGATACAATTATGGCTAACAAAGCCAAAGAGTTCTAGACCGAGCAAGAGAACCGTCCATAGAATTGACTACATTTACCACCATATGACCCTATCAGGAGAAATACACGAAACTATCTCGGGTCATTTCCCACGTATTCCACAACCTATAGATCGAATCACGCCAGAGCTCGATATTGATTGGAGCCTTCGAGCAGTCATCCTTTCGATCAATCTATCACACCGATTCCAAGTTAGAAGGGCCTTCTTTTCCTTAGATTCACAAATTCCATTAGTGCACGTCAAAGACATTAGATTACCAAACTAGCTCGTCTATATTCCACGCATATTCCATCCCCACCGTCTGGCTGTCTACACAACTGACCTCGGGAGGTTGGGTATGCGGAAGAGTTACATGTAGATTCCCACGCTCGCTTGTCACTTTTCCAGGTACTGATTACACCAATGATTTTTGTAAAGAAGAAGGATGGATCTTTGTGATTGTGTGTTGACTATAGACAACTGAAAAAAGTAATGATGAAGAATCGTTACCCCCTTCATCGCATCGATTATTTGTTTGATCAGATGAAGGGGCCATAGTGTTTTCCAAGATAGATATTAAGTCTTGTTAACATTAATTGAGGATTGCAAAGGAATATGTCCACAAGATAGCTTTTCATATGTGATATGGCCACTATGAGTTCATAGTTATGGCATTCGGTCTGAAAAATTCCCCTGCAGTGTTCATGAGTTTGATGAACGGAGTGTTCAAGAATTTTCTAGACCAATTTGTTCTCATGTTCCTTGGTGATATTTTGATCTACTATCGTACGCATGAGGAGCACCTTTGTCAGGTTTTGCAACGTCATCATGAGCAACAACTTTATGGGAACCTGGAGAAGTGTGCATTCTTCCAGTCAGAGGTGTAGTATTTGGGCCACATTATTTATGGGGAAGGTATCGTATTCGATCCTTCCAATATTAGAGCCATTATGGATTGGCCAACACCTACTAGTGTCACCGAGGTACACTGTTTCATGGGATTTCCAGGTTACTATAGGATGTTTTTTCAGGACTTCTCTCAGATTGTGCACCCCATCACTGCCCTTCAGCAGAGAGGGAAGAAGTTTATTTGGTCAGATAGATGTGAGCGAGGCCTTCAGAAGCGAAGGAATGCCTTAAGACATCACCCATTCTTGTAGTGTTAGATCCATAGGGAGAGTTATTCGTATGCATAGATGTTTCTTTGGCAGGATTAGGAGGTGTATTGATTCAGGAGGGTGTGTGGTAGCCTTTAAGCCTCACTAACTTAAGGATTATGAATGTAATTATTCAACTCATGACCTTGAGCTTGCAGTAGTAGTGCATGCTTTGGTTTGATGGAGACATTTAATTTTAGGAAGGAGATTCATTCTCAAGACTGATCACTTGAGTCTTTGTCACCTCTTCATGTAACCCAATCTCAATGCTCGTTAGCGACATTGGATGGAGTTTATTTGTGAGTATAACATGGAGATAGAGCATGTGAAGGGGAAGGATAATGTGGTTGCAGATGCCTTGAGTCATCGGAGACATTTGGTTATGGATACAATAGTTGGTGCTAGACTTGAGGACCAAGATTTTGTAGCAGCTTCCACATGATAGCTTCTACCTTTTAGTCGAGCATAGATTGAGTCTCGAGATCCCCCTTGAAGGGAATATTTATGGATTTTAATTAGAGGAAGATGGTATTATTTGGCACATAGGTTGGATCTATGTTCCTAGAGATGGAGGATTGAGGCAGGATATCCTTGTCGAGGCACTCCGTACAACCTATTTAGCCCATCCAGGGGTGAAGAAAATGCACACCACTTTGAGATAGTTATACCATTAGAGAGGACTTTAGAGAGATGTTTCTTAGTTTGTGTCTCATTGTTTAGAGTTTCAAAGGGTGAAGAACGAGCATCAACATCTTCTTTGGCCTTCTCTACCCGCATGCTATACTGGAGTATAAATGGAACACCATTTCCATGGACTTCATAGTAGGGCTACCGACATCGAGATACCACCACGATGCCATTATGGTCATGGTGGATAGATTGATGAAAGTGGCTCATTTTCTTCGGTGAAGACCACCTATACAACTAGTGCAATGACGTGAGTATACTTAGATGAGATTTTTAGACTGCATGGGATTCCATAGAAGATGATTTGTGACCCCGATCCCTTATACACCTCCCTTTTTTGGACCATCATATATAATTCCCTTGGAGCGAGTATCAAATTTAGTACAACATATCACCCAAAGATAGATGGAAAGATGGAGTGGGTGAATCAGATCTTGGAGGACATGCTTAGGATGTACGTCATGGACCATCAATCTAGATGGGAGGAGTACTTATACTTGGTGGAGTTTTCTTATAACAACAACTTCCATAGTTCTATTGGGATGGCACCATTTCAGGAACTATATGGCAGGGAGTGCAAGACACCACTGAGTTGGGATAGATTGGAGGAAAAATTATCTCTTGGGCCAGATTTGTTATAGGACATGGAGCAACAAGTTATCATGATTCGACAGAGACTTCAGGAGGCACAAGACAGACAAAAGAAATATGTAGATCAAAGGAGGATTGACCATAGTTATGAGGTGGGCATGAAGGTATTTCTTTTTGTCGACCTCATAAGATCCCTATCCATTATGGAAAAGGATCTAAGTTAGCTCCTAGATTCGTGGGTCCATTTAAGATCTTGGAACGGATCGGTCCCTTAGCTTATCGTCTAGCCTTTCCACCTAGCTTGTATCGCGTCCATGATGTGTTTCATGTTTATGTTCGTAGGAGATACATTCTATATCCCTCTCATGTATTGGATTGGACAGCAATTGCAGTGCGGGAGAAGGGGCGGTGTGTATCATGGAGCCCATACACATCATAAAGCACCGGACCCTAGGACTTCAAGGCCATGAGATTGACTAGGTGCGGGTCTAGTGGGATAGGTATGATGAGACTTGCAAGTCACATGGGAGGATGCCACTTTATTACGAGCCCAGTTTCCTCACCTATTCTAGTGACTTCCAAGAGGAAGTCAAGTCTAAGGGGAGGGGATGTAGTGCCCACTCCTCTTCGACACTATTTCATTATGATGTTATTCTTTGTTGGATTGATACTTAATTTTTTTGAGTATTATATTTTGATTAGTAGATGATGGACTATGCAGATATTTGGACTATTGACATTTTGTGATTTGCATTTTTATTATGATGCACTATAGGACGATGACAGACAATATATATGTCGATTTGCAATATTATGATTTTATACTAACATGTCATATTCGGATGCATAGCCTATGTTGGATGTTTTGAGTAGAATTATGATTTTATGGATGCCAAAATTGAATTAATTGTATGATGATAGATGATATAATTGCTAATTTTGGATGATGATTATTGATTTTTATATGTATATTAGTCTCGATGTTGTTGATATGGCCGTAAGGCCAGAGAGGTATTTTGTTTTTGTTGCAGGACATTTTATCACATACATCGAAAGGGGATAGGGGACCAACCATGGAAGGATGTCGGTGTTGTGTAACATGGCCAAAATTTGACAACTTGTGTATAATGTTATGTTGTGTTGTTGCATGCCTTGTTAGGAGGTTCCCATAGGGGGATACCTCATTTATGTGGCCATGGGTGTATTGTGTTTCCTTTATTTTAATTTTTTTAGTTTCTTGAATTTGTTGTGCATGTATTTAAATTGTGGGAAATATTGTTACTTTATTAACTTGCTTATGTATCTTAATTAGCTAGTTTAGCTTAAAATTGAATTAGGAGGGAAGATTTGACATGTGGGCAATAAATTGGGTAGATGGTCCTTGAAATATTGTGGATGTAGATTGGATTTGTGTTGGATTTTGTGTTGTGTACCCTTCCCCAACTTCAAAATTCGGATTTTTACTTGGGAGGCTTTTTTGGAGGCTTGTGGGACAAGCTAAGCTTGTCTCATGCCTCTTAAATTTACCCAACAACCATACCTATGGTATGAGGAGTTAATTTT